>CABFWB010000095.1:132453-171334 GCA_902151455.1 Timema bartmani
CCCCCCCCCCCCTGCAATTTGGACACTATATAGTAGTATTAATTCAGTTTTGATGAAAATGAGAGTTGGCAATATATCGTCCCGATTCCCCCTTTTTTAAGTTTCCCATGAAACTCTTCTATGCGAATATTTATTTACAAATATGTTTATACCGATACAACAACGGTACTTATTTTCAAAGGAAGACAATCGGCAATGTGCAGTTATGCCATCGCCACAAAAATATGTTAAGTTAATTTTCATAAACGATACTTTAAAGGGATATCACATCCCGTTCGCAATTACTTTAAGCTAATATTTGTATGATTAAGCAAATCACAAAATTTGAGGATAAGTATAATTCACTCATATTAATATTATACATAACATTCACTATAATATTTGTCATATTTCACGAATACCGGTTTTCATTAAATAGTTACATAAATATTCAAATTTCTTCGATCGAAGTGATTCACTTTTATTATTAGACATTTAATTTTAGATATGTGATAATCTGTTTCTTAACAAATAATTTTGACTATCCTTTAAAATTGTGACTACTGCTCTAATGTTTGTCCAATGCTGTATCGTATTGGTGTTGATATTTAGGTAATTTAACTTTTCTTAAATACAAATGAGTAATTAAGTATTGGGCAGATTTAGTTTATATTAGTTTTCTGCTTTCATTTAGTAGTATCTTTTAGTCAGTCAAACATGTGTACAAAGAGTATTTGAAACATAGTCTAATTTTTTTAACAAATTCTGATGACTTTAGTGGTATTTTACTGATTTGACAATACACCTGTAAAATACGAAATTTTAATTTACTTATATTCCTTTTCACTGCACTATGTTTTGTATTATTTAGAGATAATTACTGCATTAAACATAGAAGAGTTACATGTGAGACAAATTTCATCTAAACAATTTATATTCGTTAACATATTACTTAACATTTTACTATGTCAAGACTGCTGTCTAATTAAGTGACAATAATAGATAAATGTTGAAAGAACATTGCTCACTGTTTTCTAACTGATGTCACCCTGGTGATAAACAAAAAATACTATCCTTGCACTAGTTAATTCTTTCACAAAAAAAAACATATTTTGTTTACTTCAAAGAAATGGAATAATCCAATAAATATATACACTATGTACGTACGATCAATGTATGGGCGAAAATGTAATTTTGTCTGTATAACTAACAATAGCGCTTCCAGTAATATTGTTATGTACCTCTATTTAGTATTTTTGTAATGGCAAAGAAAGTGTATATATATTTGGTACATGTATTAATATACCTTAGGTAGTTAAGCTTTAAATGATATGCCCTACAATCTGTGCACTACATACTGCTGGGACTGCATTTCTTTCAAAGATACACGGATATGGACTATTTTCTATTCTCCAAAATTATAAATACCAAATATTAAGCTAATTTTGAGAGAGAAATACATTCAATGTGAGTAATACATCTATCATAACTGACTAAACAGGTATAAGAAATATTAACTAAGCTTGGTAGAACCTTGGTTCACAAGTCTGGTTTAGTTTTATATTGTTCACACTGTAGGGTGCATAACTGCCGAAACTTTTCTTAGATAACACACATTTACATTTTGTTACTAATCTAAGGTTAAAATAAAAGCATTGATAGAATTTAATTCAAACGTTTTGGCTATAAATGTATTGATTGCCTTGAACCAAATTGGATGTATATATTTATTTTTATCTAAATATAATGGCAGATAGTAATTTTATGATATAATAGAACTTACGTAATATTTTTAAGTTTGCCTTAGTTTCATTGGACAAAATTAACACATATTTTATTTTAAATTAATAAATCAGAGCGTTTATAAAATCTTTAAGAACGCGTTTTGCATGTGTGAGGGGAATGCTTTCCACAGTGTTTAGATTAATTATATGAATAATGTTTTTAACGGTCATAAGATGACTTTAGAAACTATCGAGTAATTTAAGACAAATCATTCAGCTTCAAGTTTCTAGTGTAAAACTAGTATAATTTAGCAATCGAATGAAGGGGATAAACGAATTTAATAATTAACATTTAAAAATGTATATAACATAAATGTGTCAAACAAATTTATAAATATGAACTATATATTAGGATATACATTAAAAAATAAATCAACTTGTTCACCATTGTATGAAAAAAAAAGGTGTAAATACCACTTACTCAAAAATAACCTTTTAAAAAGTATTTTCTTTATTTATATGACATCTGTGTGTTTTTTTTAATTCGTTTTTATTTTGTGGTGGTTTACAGTGCATTAAAACTAATGTTTTGTTCAGATGTTCAGAATTAAATTAGCTAATTATATCTTGTCAGTTTTGTTGGATTTTACCAAAATCATTTGACGACAAACATGTCATGTAAAATATGATATTATATCCACTGTAAGATATACCATGATTTTGGTAGGAGGTTCAGTTTGGAAGGCCCTTTATTCCTACCAAAATATTACTATATAGTAGGATTCTGGTACTAAATAAGGACTTGCCTGCAAATTGAGGGTATAACTTACAAAGTTTGTATAAACCAGTTTATTACTGATGAAATAAATATTATATTGATACAATTTAATATTAATTAAAGAGGTCGGCCTAAATTTATTGGATAAGAATTTTTAGGATTTTTGGGGAAGATTTGTTATTCAGTCTATTATTCTGTTATTAAATGTTGGACGTGTTAATCGATATTTAAGTAACTTGACGCTGAATGACTATAGCTGATTGATAAATGTACTTTGATCAAGTGCATCATTAATTATAATCATTAATGAGCCTTCTTTTAAGTATCGATTAAAAGTTTTGTGGCTAAGCATTGTTAATGTTTGCTGTTTTTTCATGTGCACAGGTGTAAAGTAGTCAATAAATAGTCAATTAATGTTATGTCATTTTGTTTTTATAAAAAGCTACATGATAAATAATTCAAGTAAGTAATATATAAATCTAAATTTATTGACACAATTAATTAAAAAAATTATCAGCATTACATCTTTAGCTACTACCAACACAATTTAAGCTTTTTCAACCAAATTAAATCAATAATTATTCAAGATATTGTGATTTTGTTGGCTTAGTAATGATGCTCTTAAATATCATCTAGAAACGATTATCTATAGATTTATATAAGAAAAGATTTATCATTTTATAAATGGTTTATTGTTCATCCTCAACAATACACACATAAAAAACACGAATTATTGGCAAAAACCTTCATCCTGGTTACTTTAGTTTTCATCCCAAGGTCAGACGATAAAACCGGTGGGCTGGTAACTAGATACCAGTTTCCCCTCCAACCACGTGACTATTTCACCTTTAGTTCAAATTATTGCCGCATGGTATGTCAACTAACTTAGCTGGATAGTAGCATTGCCTCCCACAGTGAGGCGCTGCAGTCGGAGATCGGTCCAGTCCTCCCTCCAATCACGTCACTATTTCACCTTTAGTTCAAGTTATTTCCGCATGGTATGTCAACTAACTTAGCTGGATAGTAGCATTGCCTCCCACAGTGAGGCGCTGCAGTCGGTGATCGGTCCAGTCCTCCCTCCAACACGTCACTATTTCACCTTTAGTTCAAATTATTTCCACATGGTATGTCAACTAACTTAGCTGGATAGTAGCATTGCCTCCCACAGTGAGGCACTGCAGTCGGTGATCGGTCCAGTCCTCCCTGCAACACGTCACTTTTTAACTCTTAGTTCACGTTATTTCCGCATGGTATGTCAACTAACTTAGCTGGATAGTAGCATTGCCTCTCGCAATAAAGCGCTGCAGTCGATGAGCAGCTACGACCAGTTGTCCCTCCGACCCATAGCTCACATTATTTTCCCAAGTTATGTTAATTCATCTGTAGTCAATGAGTTAGTGAGCACTATTGTTTTATTTTGCAAATATTCGATGAGCCAAAAACAAGGTACACAAAAAACCAGCAGAAGTATAATATTAAGCCATGGTTAACCAAACTAAAGAAACCATAGCATATTTCACCGTGCAATTGATGGGGTTGGCCTGGATTAACTTTGGTAAGAGGTTACTCCATGTAGTAAATGAATCTCCCTTACTTGTTTCTTCTGAATGTTATTATTTAATTGATTCCATCCCCCACCGTTATAGAAAATTCTACCACGAAAATACAAGGATGCAGAACATGACTTGCTTACATAGCACCGCGTCTTACTACCCGTTCGGATTATACGCTTACTAATTACTCTAATGGGTTAGGCATTGGGAAGGTTGAATATAGATTAAGTTAACCCACATTTGCGTGGAGGGAGAGTGGAAAAACTTTTATGAAAAATAACCCCCAGTTCACTCGAGTGAGATTCGAACCTCGATCTCTCCATCCTTGGCAGTCTAGCTCAACACGAAACTTGCGCGTTAGCCAATTACGCCACCGAGGCGGGTCAGAACATAAGGGATTGAAAACATTTTATCTATCGCTTCAAGAATTTTTGAAACATGATTTGATTTGAGCTCGTAATTATATGTGAATATACACCAATTAATTTTTTTTAGAGTGAGTTTTAACATAAATAAATTTACGAAAAAAGTTATGAATAATGCACATTAATAGAAAAGATCATAATGAGCAACACAATAAAAATAATATATTTGGTTAATAGGCCTATTCGCGATAAAAATAGATATTTTCAAACTTATGAATACCTTTGAAATGGTCTCCCAAACACCAATAATTTCATATCCATCCACTTTTAAAAAAAGTGTAAAACTATTATAAAGAGATTTTTACCCGCCTCGATGGTTGTATGACTAAGACGTCACCCTCACAAAAATTGGACTACCGGTGATGGGTAAGTTGGAGTTCGAATCCCAGTTGGTTATTCAGAAGGAAGATTTTCTAACCCACTTCGGTAGTCGCATGGTCTAAGGCGTTACTCTCACAGTAGACTAGATTGCCGATGATGGGGAGATCAAGGTTTGAATCTTGGTCGGGTGCATTGGTTTTCCCAAAATTATTTTTCACCCTCACTCCACGCAAATGCGTTTATACTTCTTATAAATATAACCTTCCTTATCCCTAAAACCATCAGATTAATTAATACATATGCATAAAATATATATAATTTTTTCTTAGTGGTTTCCCAATCTCCCTCGACGCAAATTTGGCTACATTTAATCTAAATTGTATATTCCTCGCCCTTACCCATTATTTTAAATATGTGTGTAGCCAGAACGGATTCCATGCACATTAAAAAATATAATTTTTGACGATGGCAACCAATCCCTTCCCTTGCCTCCAACTAGATTAACTGAATAAACAAGATTTACCCTTCCCTTGCCTCTAACTAGATTAACTGAATAAGCAAGATCTACCCTTCCCTTGCCTCCAACTATATTAGCTAAATAAGCAAGATTTACCCTTACCTTGCCTCCAACTAGATTAACTGAATAAACAAGATTTACCCTTCCCTTGCCTCCAACTAGATTAACTGAATAAGCAATATTTACCCTTCCCTTACCTCCAACTAAATTAGCTAAATAAGCTAGATCTACCCTTCCCTTGCCTCCAACTAGATTAACTGAATAAGCAAGATCAACCCTTCCCTTGCCTCCAACTAGATTAGCTAAATAAGCAAGATTTACCCTTCCCTTGCCTCCAACTAGATTAACTGAATAAGCAATATTTACCCTTCCCTTGCCTCAGACTAGGTTAGCTAAATAAGCAAGATTTACCCTTCCCTTGCCTCCAACTAGATTAACTGAATAAACAAGAACTACCCTTCCCTTGCCTCTAACTAGATTAACTGAATAAGCAATATTTACCCTTCCCTTGCCTCTAACTAGATTAACTGAATAAGCAAGATTTACCCTTCCCTTGCCTCCAACTAGATAAACTGAATAAGCAATATTTACCCTTCCCTTGCCTCTAACTAGATTAACTGAATAAGCAAGATCTACCCTTCCCTTGCCTCCAACTAAATTAACTTAATAAGCAAGATCTACCCTTCCCTTGCCTCCAACTAGATTAAATGAATAAGCAAGATTTACCCTTCCCTTGCCTCCAACTATATTAACTGAATAAGCAAGATTTAGAATTTAAATTGATATTATTTTAAATACGAAAACAAAATATATGAAACTCTTTGTTTTTTTCATAATCGTAGAAATATTTTGAAACTGGTTTTTGGATAGAACACTTCAATAATTCCAGTCCAACATTTGGACATTTAAACTGTCCATGGTTTGGTAACAATTTAGAACGAAAATGTTTTAGTATATCTAAAATAACTAAATGAGAAAAATGACATTATTGGAGTATTTCTCAATCCTTGTAATATTCAAGACCGATCACTGGTCAAAACAATCGAATTTCTATTCATATTTCCAAGGGAGGTAAGCTAAAGGATTACATATCATGCCTATAATAATGTTAAAACTAGGTCATTAATTAAATATTTCACAGGATTTGTACTCATACTTGTGAAATACAACATAATATTGGTTTATTTTTTAAATAAGTAGCCCAATATATCTAAGTCTTGAAATAATATATTTTGATTAGAATTACAACCTTTTTTGCCCAAGTCTAATAAATCAAACAAGAGACTAAATAATTTAAAACATATTTTATTTTACTATCATATTGACCAAAGTGAATATACATAAATTTAGCAATTTTGTTTTTGTGTTGTACGTTGAAGAGTCTTGGAAGTATACGTTGATATTTCACCCTAAAAACAAATAAGAATAGTGTCAATATAATTATTTTATTTTTGGAATAAGAGAAAAATAATATTTAATAAAATAAGTCTATATCAAAATGTTGTAAATTCATTTCATTTCGCTGGAATAATGTAACAATTATATTGCGTCATCATTTTATATTCCGTGATATATGAGGATTTTATAGCTATAAAATATAAAGATTTATATGTAAACATACAAGATACATTTTAGTCATTCACATAATTTCCTTTTTATAAAAAGAATTCATTTTCTTAACTAGTGGAAAACCAGTGAAAAGATACTGAATTTATCCGTGCTATGGACTAGAGTGATTTCTATAGAATACAGTGGCGTTTATAGACTAAAGCCCAGGGGTCGCCAACCCCATGCCCGTGCACCCGTTGGCCATTTTCCATGAGACCACCAAGATATTTATACCGAAATTTAGTTCCTTTTAAAAATAGAAAATACACAAAATGAATCTACAAATTTTTCAAACATTTCAGAATTTCAATAAATGGTTGTTTCTATAGCGAATTATATGGGGACACATAAAAAACTTGGGCAAGATATTCAAACAAAAATTTGAAAAATTACGTGAAATTGAGCTAATGATAATATTTGTTTGACATTTAATTTAATATAATGGAAATCAGTATCAATGCCAGATATATTATTAATACAACGTACGAAATGAGTATTGAAGAATTGTAATCATAGATCTCGGAACTACAGAAAAACTAATCCTTCAAGACTTGCCAAACAAACAAAAATTTCTGGAAACCAATGGATCATACAAAATTTCCTTTGTTAAATATCTTAGGAATGAAGATTGGATCATATTTTCAGTACGAATCAGCATTCTTCATAGTGAAAATAAAATTGTGAAAACGAAATTAAGATCTCGCTTTTCAGATGCTAGTTTAAAAAACTGTTTAAGAACTGCAATGCCAAATTATGATCCGGACTTTATAAAGTTAATCAGTGAAATGCAGTTCCTACCAATACATTAAAAGTCATATATTGACTTTTTTTTTCTGAATGTTTCATTAAATAATATAATCTTTGCAAGATACTGTGACTAAATGTATTTCCAAAATAAATTATTTACATTAACCTGCCTGTATGTAAAAATAACATTAATATATATGAATAATGTGCCCGCGAAATATTTCATTTGATAACATAAAGGTTTGCGAACACTAAGATCTTACCTTATGTCATGGACTCAAAGATAATAATGGACTAAATTAGAACATTAATCTTCGTTTATGTATGAGTGTTTTCATGTCAAACAATTTTCAAACTTTTTTTTTAATATGATGAAAATAAACATAGGAATCATTTATCTAGAAGAGCCAACTTTTGTAAAAGGTAATAAATGCTAGTTAAATTTGCAGCTGAACATTGGATACGCGTGGTAAGTGATCATACTCTAATTTATTAAAATTGCATTCTTATCAACTAAAATATCACGTTATTAATTAAAATGATGTTAAGAACTATTTTAATTGAACGTTTGCACAATGCAACTATAAAGTTTTATCATTAATCAAGATTAAATATCTTGGTCTAGTAAGAATTCAAACCTTGCATAGATTGAAACATCTGCATTGCCGATGCTCCCATTTCTAAAATCTTTTTCGTTCCCCTTTCCATTGCTTCTTTTTCGGTACCACCTTCGTCTAATGTGTCTTGCATTTCCTTGGTCGTTCCTTGCAGCATCTGATCGACAAGCGCAGGAGCTATCTCCTTTATCATATCCATATCCGGCATCTGACGCTTAGCCAACTGAAACATTGAGAGATCAACAAAAATATATTATGAGGGAAATTTAGATTTAATTAGTTTTGATAAGAAACGAGTCCTGATTTTTATATTGTAATGCAGTGTTATACTCATAAATCAGCTAATGATAATAAATATAAATTGATAACGTAATCCTTTAAGTTAAATGCAATATTATAAAATATTTAACAAGTGGTTTCTCTCGCAGCTTACATCTACCATCCCAAGATATGAAAGGGATTCATATTTCATATCAGAAATTAACTACATCTCATAAATATTTAATTTCACAATATATTTAATTTAAAATACAATTCAACACAGCTTACCCAATTCAAAATATATAACTTCATTAATATTATTTTGTAACAGAATATTGAATCAGAAAGAGATTCCTTGTTTTATTTTTTAATGGAAAGTTTTTAATTTTTTAATTTTCATTTTATCTTCGTCTCACCTTGAACCAATTTTGTTTTGTTTCTTTTTAAGTTCTATAAAATATTTTTATCATAACATATATTTTTAGACAGAATAAATACTGTATGAACAACCTAAATACTTACGTGATGAATGAAGCTATCAACTGCCTGGATTGCCTCTTCCTCGGTTGGAATTTCTGGAATTTTAATTTTTAAGCAGCTTTTTATCTTATAATTATGTAATATATCCTTAAGTTATAAATACCATGTAGTTTTTCTCACCACTTCTTAGTAACCATTAAGGCTATAAGCATACACTAATTACAATAATAGTATAAAAGAAATGTACCCACACTCGCTTGGAGAGAGGGTGGGGAACTATTTAGAGAATAAGTAATCCAGTCAAACACGAAAATGAAGCGTTAGACTACGCGGTCACCGATGTAGTTAATGGCGAGGAAAGTTAAATTTTCTAGCGTGGGTCTGCCGGAAAATTGTATTAAGGCTTTAACCAATAAAGGTCTTTATACGTATTCATGGGTCCGGTCCACCCGACTTTCCTTTTTTACGTCCTTGAAATTTTTTCTAAACAATTAGTGTGGTTCGGACATGCTTTTTGTTATATTCAAAAGTATCCGTTGGTTTTAAAAAAGACAAACACCTATAAAATGCAAATCAATTTTGATAAATATTCTACAATTTCATAGAGACCTACTCAGGGGTGAATAGAAAACCCCTCTTTGTAGAATCTGTGTCGCCGAATTAATAGGTGATATGATTGATTTCATGAACACACTACAAGGATTATATCAACTTTAGAAAACATATAGATCAGGGGTTCCTAACTTGTACCCCGCTAGGGGATCGTGGATATAATTCAAGGGGTTCGTGAACATGGATGGAAATACAGATTGTATCTTTATTTTCACTGACCTCAAACTGAAATATGGTATTTCCTTCAGCTATTGCTTGGTTATTTAATGTGATAATGATTGTTTTTTCTTCTTTTTATATTTCGATAACTGTAGGCCTATTTCAATATAATTATATAACGCATTTAAAAACACTATTCTGAGAAAAGGGTCCAAAGGCTACACCAGGCTATCAAAAGCGTCTATAGCACAAAAAAATACAAACACATTATTGGACAGAAACAAAACCAAAAAAAAACATGTCATAATTATTGGACAGAAACAAAACAAAAAAAAAACATGTCATCTGCACCTCATAAATATAAAAATGATTTATTGTTCATAAACTAATTAGTCCACCCATTCAAAATGTTTATAAACGTGTGAATTGTCAGCTTTGGCTCAGTCATTAGCACGTCTGTTTAGTGAGTTGAAGGTTATTAACGCACATGGTGAAACTGGGGATTCCCCTTTCACAGTGTTACATTAACGGTTGTTGGTTTTTTTTTCATATATTACATAGACCGGGAGGGACTTTGACATCCTGATTCAGTCGCCTTACGTATAGACTATTAGCTGCTATGGTGACAGAACGTTGTCCAGGGTACAACATAGGAGGGTGTCTGTATGTAGACTATTAGCCTCTCTGGTGACAGAACGTTGTCCAGGGTACAACATAGGAGGGTGTCTGTATGTAGACTATTAGACTCTCTGGTGACAGAACGTTGTCCAGGGTACAACATAGGAGGTTGTCTGTATGTAGACTATTAGACTCTCTGGTGACAGAACGTTACCCAGGGTACAACATAGGAGGTTGTCTGTATGTAGACTATTAGCCTCTCTGGTGACAGAACGTTGTCCAGGGTACAACATAGGAGGTTGTCTGTATGTAGACTATTAGCCTCTCTGGTGACAGAACGTTGTCCAGGGTACAACATAGGAGGTTGTCTGTATGTAGACTATTAGCCTCTCTGGTGACAGAACGTTGTCCAGGGTACAACATAGGAGGTTGTCTGTATGTAGACTATTAGCCTCTCTGGTGACAGAACGTTGTCCAGGGTACAACATAGGAGGTTGTCTGTATGTAGACTATTAGCCTCTCTGGTGACAGAACGTTGTCCAGGGTACAACATAGGAGGTTGTCTGTATGTAGACTATTAGCCTCTCTGGTGACAGAACGTTGTCCAGGGTACAACATAGGAGGTTGTCTGTATGTAGACTATTAGCCTCTCTGGTGACAGAACGTTGTCCAGGGTACAACATAGGAGGTTGTCTGTATGTAGACTATTAGCCTCTCTGGTGACAGAACGTTGTCCAGGGTACAACATAGGAGGTTGTCTGTATGTAGACTATTAGCCTCTCTGGTGACAGAACGTTGTCCAGGGTACAACATAGGAGGTTGTCTGTATGTAGACTATTAGCCTCTCTGGTGACAGAACGTTGTCCAGGGTACAACATAGGAGGTTGTCTGTATGTAGACTATTAGCCTCTCTGGTGACAGAACGTTGTCCAGGGTACAACATAGGAGGTTGTCTGTATGTAGACTATTAGCCTCTCTGGTGACAGAACGTTGTCCAGGGTACAACATAGGAGGTTGTCTGTATGTAGACTATTAGCCTCTCTGGTGACAGAACGTTACCCAGGGTACAACATAGGAGGTTGTCTGTATGTAGACTATTAGCCTCTCTGGTGACAGAACGTTACCCAGGGTACAACATAGGAGGTTGTATGTATGTAGACTATTAGCCTCTCTGGTGACAGAACGTTGTCCAGGGTACACATATCGAGGTTGTCTAAACGTACCCATAATGAGATGATGTGATGATAGTGAATATGGAGGTGTGAGTCCTAACTTAACTTGAGCCTAATTTACCAAACCCTGGTGGCCATTGGGATAATTCCCATTTTGGGAAAAATATCTAAGGTATCAGCCGGTAATCGAACCAGGAATCCTAGGCTCGTAGCCAGGTGCATTAACCACTGCATTACTGGGCTGGCTAACGATTGTTGTGATTGATATGAAAGTAATCTAGTTTGTAAGTTGTATCCTGATACAATCAGTTGATTCACAAAGTGCATGTTAAATACCCCTTTCCCACAATTATTTATTTTATATATTTAATCTTGTGAAAGTTGTTAACCTGAATTTATCCGTGAAGTAACTGGGACGGCTGTTACGACCACCTGGAACAAAGAAATATCGTAGTACTTGGATCATTATCAACTTAACGTTCACTTAACTCTCACGTAACGTAACTTGAAGGAACTCCTCGTGTTTTAAATGGAAGCCATTATTATGCAGTTAAATTAACGTTCACTTGATATAAGAGTTTTCCATCGGAGAACTTTCACGTTAAGTGAACGTTAAGTGAAGAGTACCATGTGTTTTTGACAACCAATCATGTTGCGCATGACGTCAACAGGGCTATTTAATACTTCACTTGTTTTTTCATGGAATGCGTGCACATTTTTTGGTACATATTTTTTTCGTATCTCCCGAACTCTAAACATTGTACCCTCTTGTTACACTTTTTTTGTACAACCAGTAAAGCTTCTAGAGCAATCACTTACAGCCTAATGAGCCATACATGATTGGGTTTCATTTTAGTGAACAATTGGCTTTCAAACAGTTCAAATCTGTGGTCTGTGTTTTGCTTTGGTTGTTAAGTTACGTTACGTGAGTCCTAATCACACACTATTTTCTGTACGTTAAGTAAATGTTAAGTGAACCTTGATGCCGGGATCACGATCAACCTAACGTTCACTTAAGGTTAACTTAACGTAACTCAACGTAAAGTTTCTCCTCGTGTTTTTAAATGGAGGCAATCACGATGTAGTTAACTTAACGTTCACTTGCAGTTTACTTAACATAATAAATATCCTGGGAGGTATTTAACGTTAAGTGAACGTTACATGAAGGGTATCACGTGATCTAGCCAGCCAATAAACATGCGAGTGACATCTACACATATGTTGGTTTTATGACCAAGGTTTATGCCGGGATCACGATAAACTTAACGTTAACTTAGAGTTAACTTAACGTAACTTAACGTAAAGGACCTCCTCGTGTGTTTAAATGGAGGCGATCACGATGCAGTTAACTTAACGTAAGAGATGTCCTGGGAAGTCTTTTACTTTAAGTGAACGTTACTTGAAGGGTATCACGTGATCTAGCCAGCCAATCATTATGCGAGTGACGTCAACAGGGCTATTTAGTAATTCATTTGTTGGTTTTATGACCAATGTTTACTCTTTAGCATAAGTTCTAGTGATCAGACATTGAAACAAAATAATTAAACTAAAATAGGAAAGCTAAATTTATCAAAAAAGTTTTGTAATAGATATTTATTATATCGATTGAAAACTGTAAACATTCACAGATCATCATTGTAAAACTAGTACAAATCACAGATCATACTAGAGAATGAAGATGTTGTGCTCGAGTTGTTACGTTAAGTTACGTGAATCGTGATCACACATCTGTTTTCTTGAGTTAAGTGAACCTTAAGTGAACGTTACATAAAGTTAAATTTAAGTTGATCGCGATCCCGGCATAAGTGTACGTTACGTTACGTGAACGTTAAGTTGATCAAGATCCCAACATTACCAAATTAAAATAATTATAATAATGGGTTATCAAGAACAGAATATTTTACTGAATTACATTAGAACCATTATGAGAAACATATTTGGATCAAAATATTTTGAGAAGATGACCAACAAACACGGGTCCTCAACAAATGAGACTTCCTGAGTGACATGACTCATGTGAGACTGCAGGGAACTTCAGCTACTCGTCTTAAATACTTCAGGGCTACTAGCTATTGGGACTTACTGATATATTACTGTGGAGTATTAGTTTGAAGAAAACATTTAAATTACATTCATTTTATTCTATTTTCACCCTTACAAGCTGTGCGCATTTAACTACGCAAATGGATTAGGAAGGAGTTAAGTAATTTGGAAAAAATATACACGCATTTGCTTGGAAAGAGATAGGGAGAAACCATTTATTACCAAAAAAATGCGCTCAGTACACCCCAGCCGAGATTCTAACCCCAATCTACCCTTCACTGTCAAACAAGACTAGATGAGTTTGACATTTAATACGCGTGTGGATTTTTGTTTTGTTTTAAATTATCCTTATAATACTTAATTTTCTTTGCCCAGAAATTTCTGAATTAAATTGTAATATAAAGAGTTTGGAGATATTCTGAATCATTGGAATAAAATACGTCACTTTACCCTGCTCGATCACTTATTATTGGTGGGAGCTGAAAAAGGAACAATGTGTAGAAAAGAGTGTACATCAAATTTAGAAGGCACAGAGACAGAAACTCATATTAGCGACCGATTCACAGCCCGGAGTTCATCCAGGCACGGCCGTAGCCAGCCAGTAATTTCAGGGGGGGGCAGGGTATTGGTGGGAACATCATCTAATTGCTGGAGGATAGAAAAAATTCTAAGTGATGAACAGTTCTAGAAGCTATCTGAAGGTTTTTTTTTATGGTAACATAACCCCCTAACGTCCGAAAACTAGGAAAAATCTACATATTTAAACACCTCTAGAATCTATCTGAAGTGTTTATTATGGCAACATAGCTCCCTAATTGCTGAAGGCTAGAAAATCTATAAATATTAAACACCTCTTGAAGCTATCTGAAGTTCTTTTTATGGTAACACAGCCCCATAATTTGAACTTGTACACCTACATTAATTTTGATATTGTTTGAACCATAAAATTAATTAAGCCATAAGGGGGGGGGTTGAATCCACAAGCGCCCCCACCCCCCCTGACTACGGCCTTGCATCCAGGAATAAACTGGCTGAGTAGCAGTTCAGTTGTGTCTGGTAGGTACTTCATTAAAGGATGAAGTCAAAAATAGGACCTCAGCATGTTCTAGGAATATTTTAGAGAGAGGGTATTTTACCCTAAGACAGTTAGCCAACTATGTAAATTATTAACCTTTGTAAATACACTAGAGTCGCTATTATCCGGCCTAAAGTGGCAGCATTGCGGGTCGTATAACGGAAAAGCCGGATAATACGGAATCAAAGTGTAAATAATTTTCATCGTGGTTTTGCCTACTTTTTTAATTTTCACAGAACATTTAACTTTGTTTTAATAAAATCTGCCCATTTTCTGATTGCGATGTAAATTAAGAATACAATAATAATTGTATGGAGACAGTAAAAATTTAACGAGAAAGAAATTTTTAAAATCTTTAGTATGCAGTAATTTATTTTGTAAATGTAACATCGGCTACAAATCAAGAACAAGTGAAAATAGAGCGTCCAATGGATTACAATATAAATTCAGTAAATGTTTTATATTGGACATGTACCGGTTTGTTTATTTTAAAACGCACTAGTTAACATCGGGCCGGATAATACGGAGGGCCGGATAATACGAAGGGCCGGATAATACGAAGGGCCGGATAATACGAAGGGCCGGATAATACGAAGGGCCGGATAATTGCAGGCTGGATGATTGCGACTTTAATGGGGATTTTTAGCACCATGTCCTACTACCCGTTCAGGCTATACGCTTTTGTATTAATTACTGTAATGGTTTTAAGGATATGGAAGGTTATATTTAAAGGAAGTGTACCCGCATTTGAGTTCAAAGAGAGAGAGAGAGAGAATGGAAAACTATTTTGGAAAAAACTCCCTCAGTACACCCGACTGAGATTCAAACCTTGATCTCCCCATCAGTCTAGTCTACTGCGATAGTAGCACCTTAGACCATGCGGCCACCGAAGTGGGTGTGGGAAATAATTGTATATTTTATTAGTTTTATTAAATTAGCCAGTTATATAATGGTACAGCTCTCGTGTTTATTTAAATGTATACGTGCCTCATCCCCAATGAACTGGCGACCAATCATACCATTATTATTATTATTATTATTATTATTGATTATTATCACTCTTCTGTGCTGGGGGTTAGGGGTTCAATCCTCGGTCCAGGCATAGATTTATCCAATTGCCAAAGCCTTCCTTCATCTCTGACAAGACGTGTATTAATCACAACTTGTGAATGTGAGGAATGCCAGGCCTCCACCGTGGTTCGGATCCCACGTTAAACTGTAGGTCCTCCATTTCATCTCACAATCACCCTACCATTACACATTAGCGTAAGTGCGTATAACCCGAACGGGTAGTAAGACGCGGTGCTAATAGTAATAATAATACTCTAACTATTATTACTATTATTATTATTATTATTATTATTATTATTATTATTATTATTATTATTATTTTTAACCACATCACACTAATCTTCTCACTTTTTTTTAAGTGCTAGCACTTCCCAACAAGCGTATTCCCAATACGAGAATCAATTAAAAACATCTTCAAATCTGGGTCTGGCCAATGATATGTTAATCCAGCGTATATGCCATTTGTATAGATATTATTGTTATCCTTTGTCTAATGTGACGACCGTGTGTAAATGTGTGTGTTGGTATCCCTCTGTTGTTTCACAATAAACAAATCAACGAGGGAAATTTAAATAAATGATACGGTGCACCACACACGCTTTCTCTCTCTTTAATATTAAACTAAAGACATTTACTAAAATCCAGTAAGATTTGTCATACGAAATAATATACACTGTCCCAGAAACACTTCATCAAATAGCATAAATTAAATAACATACCATGTCAAAGAACCATTAATTAAAGAAACATCTGTGTCAACCAAAGATCATAAAAAATCAATTTCATTTTCTAAGATTTAAAATAAAACTCATTTATATTGGCTTATAGTTCAGAAACTATCGATTTCATAAAAACATATTTCAAGCCAAAGAGTTTTATATTGTATAGTAGTACTACATCATTAAAACGGTAAATTATTTCATATCTCAAATATTTGTGAAGATATTATTAAAATAGCAAATTTCTGCGATATGTCAAGGTCATTTACATGGAAAAATTAAAATTTCCAGTTTGTTTGTAATGCTAAACAGTGTCTAGATATAACATTTAATAAAAATCGATGAAGTGGATTTTAGAATTATTATTTTTTTTTTTTGCCCTTCACTACACTACACTTGATTTTAGAGTTATATATCTAATTAAAAAAACTCTTTGGAGGGGCCTTATGAATACCCTATATAGAGAGTTTTAGCCCAATCGGTAAAATGGCTTAGGCTCCGGCCCAAAATACAGACAGACAAACGGCATCGCAAAAAAAATAAAAAAATAAATCTGTTTCAGGGGGTTGACATTTATCAAAATCTGGAATTAGATTTTTTTGATGATCACAATATTTCTCTCTCCAAAGGGTCGAGAAAAAATAAAAATATAAGATTTAGCATTTAAAATAATATAACTATATAACCTTTAAAGATATTTTCACTGGTATACTTTACCATGGATAAAACTCCTGTGAAGGTGAAAATTAAAAACGAGTTCATTTTGATGTTGAAGTTTGTAACTTGAAGGTTGAAACTAAAGTGAGCATAATATAATAACGTACATCACCATTTAATATCAATCCAAACAATAGATAATTGTTTAGAAAAAAACTATTTATCCCTCTACAATCTGGGTTTTATAAAAGGGAGATGAAAAAAATTCCCATGTGTGCAGTGATGCGTTCTATACTTTTATTCATAACAGTAAACTCTTTACTCATTAAACTCCATATGTCTGTAAATCAAAACAAAACTAGTTTTTTTAGTGGTTTTTAAACAAAAATATGGTACTATAGACTAATTAAAACTAAAAGAAAAAAAATATTTGAAACAACATTTGTCAGTGATTGAAGGAAATCCTTTATACGTTTGCTTTAATTATTTCCCTTATTAAATATTTCTGGGAGCCCAGCATACAGGGGTGTCAATTTGTAAAGTTAATACACATCAATTAAAAATATTCTTTTGATCTAATTAATTTATAAAAAGAAAAAATTAATGCTAAAACTACATTGATAAATGCTTCAATTGAATCTTGCCTATATATCCATTCCAAATATATTTTGGCTGTGCTACATTTTGATGGAGCATAAGCTTTTTTTTTTAGTAGTCGTATATCTTACTCTATGGCATTAATAACTCAAAAGTTCATTGCTACACTTATAAATGTACACCACCTATCTCTATCTTGAGCTAGCTCCATTCAGCCCATCTCATTACACCCTGTCTCTATCTTGAGCTAGCTCCATTCAGCCCATCTCATTACACCCTATCCCTATCTTGAGTTAGTTCTATCCAGTCCACCTCATTACACCCTATCTCTTTCAGTTCCATTCTAATGTTATCTTCCCATCTGCATCTAGGTCTCCCAATGGTCTCTTCCCATTGGGATGAACAATCAGTGCCCTGACCATGGCTCTAGATTTACCTATATAAACTGTATGTCCCACCCACCGTAATCTACGAGACTTGATTACCCTGACAATGTCTTTGATGAGTACAGGGTATGTAACTCATCATTATGTAACCTCCTCCACTCCCCGGTATCCTCACCCCTTTATAGACAAAATGTTTTCTTAAGCACCTTGTTTTCGAACACTCTAAATTTGTTTTCGTCACGTTTCACACCCATAAAGAACGACCGGCAAAACTATTTTTTTGTATATTCTGAGTTTTACATTCCTGGACAGCAGGAGAGATAACAACAACTAGCTGACGTTGCTTTCCCCTTAAGAACCTACATTTTAAAACTATTTGGAAGAAGTACTAATTTATCTAGAAAACAAAAAATCTTCAACTATCATTTGTCAAGAGTTCTTCGCATAGTTGAAAATGCATTTGGCATTTTGGTTTCTAGATTCAGAGTCCTTAAGCGAACTATAGTAGTTGGAATTATTAAAGCCGCTTTAGTATTACATAATTGGTTAAAAGTGAGTTCGAGTGAAAGATATACACCTGCAGGCTCTGTGGATACTGAAGATCTGAATACCAGGCGCATTATACCGGTTTCTTGGAGATCACAGAATATTCAAGTGAATGGTTCACTTAATTTGCATGTTAATTTAAGAAGTCGTAACTACACAAGATCAGCGTCTAATGTGCGCGATGAATATGCCGAATATTTTTCCAGACAAGGAGCTGTGCCATGGCAACTGGATATGATACACGACGATTAATAATTACAAGTCAATGTAAAATTAATTTAAAGGATAAAAAGTATACTTACTAAATTTGATGAGGTATCTCTTGTATTTTTAACACCATTTAGAAATAGATCCGCTCTTTTGTACCAAAACAGTTTCGGCACACATACTTACTGTGTTCCCATTACATTTTTTTTTATTTGCAAACAAATGTATGTTCTTTTTTTTTATACATCGTTCTAATCGTCTTGATGTTGTTCTTCAGATCAGCAATTGTAAGACCAGAAATTTCCATTTCTTTGACAATAGAACCCAAAGAATTTTCTCTTGCATCTTTATTTTTATATTTATCCAGCCGGTGGTTCCAAAGACAATCATTCTTATGATAAAGTTCTAAGAATTTTAGCATCACACTTTTAGACCACTTAAGGCTCATTTAAAAAAAATAAAAACACAACACAAAAAACAAAACACATGGACGAGTGGCGTGACCAGTTGAAAGCGAACTCGACAATCAACTGAAGCTCCCACGTTTCAAGACAGGTTTCAACTTGAAAGCAAATGAAGGAAAACTCATCACTTGAACGATAAAGTTTGACTGGGTCAAACTTTTCCTGATCCACTAAAAAGTTGATCAACTCTATTGAAACAAAGGTTCTCACTACAGATTTTATTCAACTTTTGTTGATCAACTATAATTGGTAAATTAAACTCGATTCATGAGAACGTGCCTTAAACAACAGCTCACAGCTCATGTTCTGCCGTAGGTCACAAATAATTCATCACGCCACCGGATTTTCTGTAGTGCCCTAGTGGATGAAGTAGGCAATGTTGACTTCCGAGCATTCCTGGAAGTATCTGACTATTGTGGGATAGCTACCACAATAGGTAAATCCACCTTTAGCGGGCCAGGCTAAATATCTCAAGAGTTTCATGTGAAGGGAAACGTTATAACCCAGTATGACCACCATTTCTACAAAACATCAATAATGCTTTCTCAATTTCAGTTTTAATGGAAAAGATAGTTAAAAGTTTGTTTCCATAGGATAGTGTAAATATGGTAATCATATCAAGGGGTTAGTTTAATCTGGGCGTTATTGCTTTAAATACTAAGATCTCAATTTATTCAACAGTTCAAGTTCGTATTATCATCAGAGCTAAAATAGTAATTAATTGAACAAACTATTATTTAGAAATCCGTTTTTAATTTTTGTAGAAAGATGAATGAATAATTACTTTTTTAGATGGTCTGTAACGTATTTTTTAGTTCTATTACCTCATTTCTTTGCTCTACACATATGTAAATATACATTAATTAATTTATGTATACATGTATAAGGGGTGTAAGAAATCCTCACACATATACAGTAGAATCTCGATTATCCAAAACCCGACTATCAGAGATTCCATAATATCCAAGGTTCCGTATAATCCGATGTGGTAATAAAGTTTATGATTTGTAAGAATTTTCTATTAAATGATCCTCATTAAACTGGTCCAGTCGTCTAGTATGAGTAGCGGAGTGAATCATCGGGTGACTTATCGTTCACACTATACTGTGGCGCCGTCAATATTATTGCCCAGATTTTGACTTGGTCTAGTCATTTGTCTGACATTGGGCGTTACGGTAGCAGCTTAACGATTGGTCGGGATTTATTTTGAAAGCTATGAGAGTTTAGTGTTTTAAAATGTAGTATATTGTATTTTTTCTTTGTTTATAATCATTGGTGTAAGTAACATAAATAATGTTGCAGTAAGTATCGAAAAATATCTACTCCGTACAATCCGAGCTTTGTTAATCCGAGGCCACCTTAGTCCCGTTAACCGGGAATAGTTGGGACTCTATTGTGTGTGTGTGTGTGTGTGTGTGTGTGTGTGTGTGTATATATATATATATAGGCATATATATCTGTGTATGTATGTGTGTGAGATCCACATAAGTATTAGGGGTGTACGAAATCTACCTTTTCAATTTGAAATGACGCTGATACGAGGGGCAAAGGATTTTTTAAAATAGATTTTTTGTTGGCAAAAATATTGTAACGTGCTAACTACCCGTTAGCACTTACACTCAAAATACCTTATTAATGATTATCACTATAAATCCAAGAACTAATAAATTCTAATAATGTGTGGCAGATTTAAACTCACTGTGAAATCGTGTTGCTGGAAACGCCCAGACTTGAGGAAAGTTGGCCCCAACTGACTGTTATACACTTCCTGGAGGAAGTTCAACATACTGACTTGCAAGGCTTAACCGTAATTACGGTCCACTCCCCAATGCTGTCATCAGCGGCCGTCTCCAAGCGTTGGTTGGCGTTCTGCTTAGTTCTAGAAACTCATCCCCCTCTCCCTTGTTGATTTCCCTTTCCTAATACGTCAGTGCATCTTGTATACAACCGCCACCCCTCGCTTCATATTTTGTATTCTATTTTAATGATTCATTAGAGGAACTTCCTAGAAGTTATCAAGAACCAGTGGACTAGCAAGGGGTGATCACGATGTTTGACGCGTCGGTCTCACCTCCTCGCTGCAGATGAAGTAAAGTCTTTGACTATGAGAATTTGGACCTAGTAGTTTTTGATAGGGTCTAAGTGATTTGTTTTTATTATGTCCATAAGACATAGTTTTGAATATCAGAGTTTCTGATTTGTTTTTATATGTCCATAAGACATAGTTGTGAGTGTCAAAGATTCTGAACTGTTTTTCTATGTCCATAAGACATAGTCTTAAATATCTGGGCAATTAACAGGCGCCCTATACTGTATGTCCATTTTCCGCATAGTACAACCCTTTAGATCGAAAAATGGTGGAGATCAGGTAAGCTATAGCTTTGTTCCATGACCTAATTGGATCCTTGACTGATACCAGTCTCTAATCTTTCTATTGTTGTACCTTTGTACGGTGCTCAACTCGTGGGTATGCTACTGGTCTAGAGTAGTGGTCCGCGTGGTGTTGCTTCTTTCGTCAGGCCCCTTCAGGCGCCGCTTGAATTATTTAATGTTTAACTGTTTTCAGTTGTCCAGACTTATGTTGAAATTTAAATATACTATTTAAAGACCAAGCAGTGCTAATGAGGAATAGTCCGACCATAGTATCTTTACAGCCTAGATTCCTGGTAGCTCGCCATTAACTATTTGTGAACTTATTGCTCCTCTTCTCGGGACTTAACCTTTGTATCTCGTAACTCAATATGGAGTTAACTCATGCTAGCTAGCCCGTTTAACTATCAACGTTGTAGCTCTTTAAACTAGGACTTTCTAGAATTAAATATTGTTAACTATTATTCTTTTAAATACTTATTAGGTTAAAGTCTAGTAGCCGCAAGGCTGGAGTGGGGCTATGTACTCTCACTTAACCTTAAATCAATAATTGCTTCCAATTTAAATCGCCGTTGTGCAGAGGCAGACACAACTTCGTTTTATAATGTGCGTTTGTTCTACTTTAACAAGCTAAACCCTATTCTAATAAAGACACAGCCAAACTTGTCATGGCTGCAGGTCAAACCAAGGTGCTTCACACATAACGATCCCGATTGGGACAGCAAAGTCTAAAGTAACAGATACACTTACCATCAATAAACAATGGAATGTTTTATATATGATCTCGTCAAACCATTTGTAATACTTTCGACTTGTTTGAATTTAAAATAAACTGATTTGTTAAACTTTATCTCTCTTATGTTTCTTCCATCCCATCCTTCTTTGTATATCTTTGTTACTGTATTCGTCTCTTCTTCTATCAGATAGTAAAAATGGCGATACAATATTACTGTTCAAATTTATGATAGATTTGACACTACGGTATTTATTACTATTTTTCAAAGTGTTAGTTCTATAAATGTCTAGCGTATGTTGACTTAAACTGAGAAACTTTGTTACACAATATGATTTATTCTTTTACATAAAAAAATCGGCAATAAACAGAATTTCAATCAATTTAAATAGAACAACAGAGGTTAACAATATGTGATCAAATGATTCCTGGTTCCCTGTAGTTAATAGTTGGTGTATATTAAAATATTTAAATATTTATTGACCCTAATCCCACCGATCCCTTATGGGGTTCACAAGAAACTGTACATATGGCTCATAAAACAACAACTCCATACTTAATCCGTCCTCACTAACTTTCTCCAAACTTCACTATCCTTGCATACTTCCTTCTCTTCAACAACATCCATACATCCTCACTAACTTTCTCCACACTTCACTATCCTTGTATACTTCCTTCTCTTCAACAACATCCATACATCCTCACTAACTTCCTCCACACTTCCCTATCCTTGTATACTTCCTTCTCTTCAACAACATCCATACACCGAGTCATGGATGATCTTTTATTCTTAAAACTCTTAATGTTTCTCTTTTTCACACATTCTCCTACCTACAACATTTAGCCACGTCTTAAATGGCCTACCCCTTATTTTTATCCACACACTCTACCTTCATATATTTGCTTTGTCCCTCGAACCACACTCATCATCTCAACATGCCCAAACCAACGTAAGACACTTCTTTTACATAGACCTATTGTATTCCCTTTCAAAACTCACTCCTTCAGCTCCCATAAATTACTGACTCTGTCCATACGAGTTTTCCCACATATTTCTTAGATTTGGTAGGAAAAGGTATTTATTATAATATAATAAATATATGTAATATAATAAATATAATATATTGTATTATAAATATATTCAAAAATCGCCGGCAAAGAAATGTTTCATGCAGTCTTGAAAATACATTTAATTACCATTTTATAAAGAGCATAACATCCAAACAAATGCGAATATATTTTATCTTTTCATTGTTGAAGATTATTATTTTTAAACTATAAGACATTTCCGAAATTTTAAAAATGACTCCTGGACACGGGAATCGAACCCAGGACCTTTGGCTTAGTACGTCAATGCGTATGCGATCCCTTACAATCATAATAACTGTACATGTGGCAGCAATAAGCCAATTACCGAGTTGAAGGTGACTGCGTTATCTGATAGCTCGTGATATTGATAAAATCACACATTTGTAGCCGACGATTTTTGCACGTCCATCATGGACTCCGCTTTAAAATATGAGTGAAAAGTGACCCTGAACACGGGACAATTCCAGGATATCTCAGTGATTAGAGCATTTGCGTACTAAGCCGAAGGTCCTAGGTTCGATTCCAGTGTCCAGGCGTCATTTTTTAATTTTTAGAATATGAAATCTAGATGCGAGTAAATCCTTATTAAAACAAATATAATTGCTTTGGCTATTTGATTCTTAAAATACATTTTATATCATCCAGTTTAAAGTTCTTTAATTAAAAATATTGAATGTATCTGAGAAAAAAAATTAAGATTAATTCTGAAGAACGCCAAATATATTGTTGAAATAAATGAAGCAAAACGCATGCAGTTGTGGTGTTTTAAAGTTCACCATTAAATATTATGTAAATAATAATTTTATAAGATCTATGGCGTCAGCTGGCAAGCAAGTTATACCGATCTAGCGGTCGCCGCATGTTGAGCGATATTGTACCAAATCTGCGTATGGAGGGTATCATGTGGTCAGCACAACAAAACCTCTGGCAATTATTCTCAGTTTTATAGTCTCACTGTTTCAAAGAAAATCTGTAAGAGACAGGGATTGAACCAACCCCTGGATCTGTAGCTAAGAATTAGACCGGCGATATTATTAATTCATTCATTATAAAAAAAACTTTCGTGTATAACTAACTTTCATTACGTTCAATCATCAGGATACCAAACTAGAAGGGTAGTTAGTTATCCATGCCTTAAATAATTTCTTTCAATTGTTTGATCATTTCATATAATTTAATTCATATAGATAATTTCTTCAAAAACTGTATTATTAATGTAAAAGAGATATGTTTATTGTTGAAAGGCTGATCAAAACCAAATGAATGTTATTAATCTTTCCCACACAGCATAACGACCAACGATCTTAGATTCAATGACAAGACATTCTGTTCCTTAGAGCATCGGTCGAGATTAACAACTTGGGATCATTTTGGAACGATGTTCATCCTAATATTGACAAAGGAAATATTTTGTTACATCAGTTTTATTAAAACGTAGAAACATATAAAATATATTGAACTGTATGCATTCGATAGCAATGCTATTAAAAAAAGAAAAATTTGGAAAATGGATGCAAAGCACAATTCAGTGGTAAAGAAAATTCTAGAACAACCAGAAAAAACCAACGTGAAGAAACAAAACAGGGTTTCCCAGTAAAAGACATAAATGATTTTAAAATATTATTTATTTTTCTGTATTAATATCTTGCATTAGAGTTAAAGGACATCAACAAATCAAGATCAAAGAGAATACATTTAAATTGAGAATTTTTTTCTCTAAACAAATTAACAATTTTGGTATTTCACAAGCTTTATTGAATGGGTGAATTGTTCAAAATATGTTTTATTTTAAATTGTTCTAACCCTATACTGAAAACTTTTGTTGCTATAACCCATTGAGAATAATCACAGGATACTAATAATTTTTCAAATAAACTTTGAAACAGTCTAATTTTTTTGTAATTTGTAAGACAAAGACGTGCAAAATGTTGCTTTAATCAAATTAGTCACATTGATGACTTAAGTATTAATCACTTCCTGCTTATTATAGCTATCAACTAATGTAGTTTTGCATTCCATGTAGAATTCTGAAGAGAAGAGAAATGTTATCCCTCTGATGTTTCAACCTGGAAACAAATAAAACACGAAATGATTTTATTTTTAATTAAAGCAAATGCAATCAGTGAGACTACCTTTGCTCTATGGTCAGAGCTATGTTCATGATCTATTTAATTTGATATTAATGTGAGCTGAACGATTAATTCTTGTACATTTTCATGATTTCTCTTTTTAATGCAAACAGTTGTGAACATATACAATTTGTCAATTTACCATAGCAAAAGCTTATTCAGGAACTATCATGTTTTATACTTTAGTAAATATATTTAATGTGGCCTTTGCATCCCACAATCAGATACGGAGATTATTTATTTACAAAGGCAAACACACGAATTCTCTGACCTTAAGGAACTGGAATGTTCATGGCAACCAGAACGTAATCTCGCCATTCAACCTTATCCTGAGAGACAACCATCAGGCTGGGGCCCCGAAGAGCACGGGTACAAAACAGCGCAACCTAGTTGTCCCAAAACAGCTCAGGTACATAACAGCGCAATCTAGTTGTCCCAAAACAACTCAGGTACATAACAGCGCAATCTAGTTGTCCCAAAACAGCTCAGGTACATAACAGCGCAACCTAGTTTTCCCAAAACAGCTCAGGTACATAAAAGCGCAATCTAGTTGTCCCAAAACAGCTCAGATACATAAGAGCGCAACCTAGTTGTCCCAAAACATCTCAGGTACATAACAGCGCAATCTAGTTGTCCCAAAACAGCTCAGGTACATAACAGCGCAACCTAGTTGTCCCAAAACAGCTCAGGTACATAACAGCGTAACCTAGTTGTCCCAAAACAGCTCAGGTACATAACAGCGCAATCTAGTTGTCCCAAAACAGCTCAGGTACATAACAGCGCAACCTAGTTGTCCCAAAATAGAGCAGGCACATAACAGCGCAACCTAGTTGTCCCAAAACAGCTCAGGTACATAACAGCGCAACCTAGTTGTCCCAAAACAGAGCAGGTACATAACAGCGCAATTGTACAGTTGTACAGATCGCGCAATCAGCCTCAACTTTCAAGTCACTGGCATGGAATTTTTAGGTTAGGTTAGGTTAGGTCAGGTGAGGTTAGAGGACAGTCAGATTTCAAACATTATCAAGGACAAAGCTGGAAAACTGCCAAACAGAAGAAAGGAAACGTACACTCGACCTTTTTACGGTAATTAAAGATTGCGCTCTTATGTGCCCACGCTCTTTGGTAGCATATTCCTCCTTCCAATCCCTAATCTGACACACAACCTCCTTCAAATATATTATGTTCGCACTATCCTTCCTTCGACGTATTTACCTACTTCAGGTTTCCCAGCAAAACTGTTGTGCACACACACCTGTCATCAATCATACGCGTCATATGACCACCCCACCTAATCCATCGTATCTTATCACTAATATGTTTGGAGATGTATACAAACCATGTATCGTTCTCCATTCTCCTGTTTGTTCATCCCTCTTACTGTAGATAAAAATATCCCTTTCTTCTCAAAAACAATAACAATTAATAAACTGTATGTTGGATTAATGAAAATAAAAAAGTTTGATTGTGCTCTAACTAAGTTGCTTTTGTTTTGGGCAAGACATTTAGCGTCAAAGAAAGATCCTAGAACCTTGTCCAAGGTAGTGACTGGCAAACCCAATGGGAAAAAAGACTGTTGGGAAGACCTAGATGGAGATGGGAGGATAACATAAGAATAGATCTGAAAGAGATAGGGGATAATGAGGTGGACTGGATAGTACTAGCTCAAGATAGGGATAGAGTGTAGTGAGGTGGACTGGATAGAACTAGCTCAAAATAGGGATAGGGTGTAATGAGGTGGACTGGAAAGAACTAGTTCAAGATAGGGATAGGTAAAGTACTTTTGAAAGTGTTGAAATGAACTTTGGAGTTCCTAGTGCAGTAGAGGAAGTAAGTAATTAAGCAAATTAGTATTTATCAGAGTTTACCACCCAATCAAACTATAAGTAACTATGCACAGCTAATTTGATATCCAACCTTGCATATTTTTAAACATATCCATCGCTGATGTTCCCATTTTCATAAATGTTTTGGCCCCATTGGACATTGCCTCTGGTTGAACACCTGCTTCTACCATTGCACTCATCTGCTGGCTCATTTTAGGAGCCAAATCCTTCATCATCCCCATGTCTGGCATTTGACGCTTCTCCAACTGGAATAGTACCAATTAAATAATAGTCCTTTTTGTATTAGAAAAAAGTTTTTGTATATTAAATCATGTTAACGTAAGCTGATATTACGAGTCAACCCATCATCCAAGAAAGATAAGTGAAAAATACCTAAAAATTATTTTTGTGAACGCTTGTTGCCACAAAATTACTACCACACAGGTCATTTTTCTAATAGAATGACGCTCAACTCTATCTGATATTAAGTATTTTATGATAAAACCATTAAAAAAAAGTCATTATAGAAAATGGTGGCCGGGGAAGAGTGGTATAGAGGANATCTTCTTCAACGTCAAATAATTTATTTATCTGTAGGATGTCAAAGTGGTCAATGCTATATAATATTGTGATACACTTGTGACAGATCAAATATCTACACATTATTAGTAGAAGTTTTAGAAGTGACATTTAAATTATTTTGGGAATTACTTCCAACCTCACTGAACCTTTGATTTAGAGTGACACGTTGACATAGGCCTATTAGTGGTGTAGTTAAAAAAATACACTTTAGGATTATAAGCTCAAATATAACCTGAGATTAATGCATGGACACTCCTGGAGTGCTACAATATATTACATTTTTGAGCAAGTCTAATGCTCTGGCCTAGTCATGGCGTCTCTAAAAAAAATATTCATGGTGTCATCCTGTAAGGTAGCTACCGACCGAGTGGCCGCAGATGTTGGCGAAGATAGTGCCAACATTTGTGGATAGAGGGTGTCATATGTTCAGCACAACGAACCCTTATGAGGTTAATCTTTGTTTTCTAGATCGGAGTTGCTACTTCTTTATTCAAGTAGCTCCTCATTATTTGTGGATCTTCGATTTTCTGAATTTTCTCTTACAGCACTAAGAGGGTTCCATTGGAGCAGTATTATTGGGGGGGGGGGGTGTACCCCTGTACGCCCCACTAACGACACTTGTGGACCAGGGTGTCAACTCTGTAGGAAAACGCTCTTAAAGGTGATGTTGTTAACTAAGGATGTCATTAAATTACAATAGCGTTAATATTCGATTCCATAGAACATGTTGGTAATATTTAAAGACACCGGCCTTAAAATATTTGTCAGGAGCGTTTCACCGCAGGCCCAATGTTCAACATGCCATTCAGTCTAGATCTCGCAAACGGACATTATATCCCAGATAACTGTGCTTTAATACACGGATAAACGGATCTTGATTGGTCGTGACGCTTAATATACTCTGTACTTTACCAAATGTTTATAATATTATATAATCTTATTTCAATCTATTCATATAAGATTTTACAGTTTACGGACATTGAGAAAAGTTTTTTGAAACGCGTGAAAAGCACGACACAAACGCAATTCAAAATATTGCTTGATTTTATGAATCAATATAAAAAAAACTTTTAAATAAGAAAGTGTTATCATTATTATTATTGTTATTAGATGTTCTGTCTTAGGATTGGTTTATTCCTTTTGTCAGTGAACTTAGACCTCCAATGCGTCCTGTCCTCCGCCTACTCCGTTAACTCCCAGATTTTACCTTCTTTCTTTCACGTCATCCAAAATTTAAATCTTCCTTCTTCCTAAGCTCCTCTTTCCTTCAACCTTTCCTTCGATGACGTCAATCAGAAGACAGTTCCTCCCAAGGATGTGCCTGATGCAGTTTGATTTGTGGTGAAGAATCACATCCAAAATGGTTATTTTCTCACCAAATCTTCTTAGGACTTGTTCATTTGTCCCCCTGTCTGTCCACCTGATCTTCTCACCCACTCTTCTTAGGACTTGTTCATTTGATCCCCCTGTCTGTCCACCTGATCTTCTCACCCACTCTTCTTAAGACTTCATTTGTCACCCTGTCTGTCCACCTGATCTTCTCAAGTCTTCTCCAGCACAACACTTCAAAGCTCAACAAGTATTCCTTTTCCAAGTTTCTGCTCCATACAGTGCGATGCTCCAAATGTAGCATTTCACCAGTTTCTTCCTCAGTTCCAAACTCAATTTGCTGATCAGTAGTAACCTCTTCTTGTTGAAAGCCTCCTTGTCCATGGCAAAACTTGACCTAATTTTCTTGGTGCATTAGGCAGCCTTTGTCAACAGACTTCCTGGGTACTTGGACTGTTTTATGCTTTCCAATTACTGGTTTCCAATATTGATTTTCAATGGCTCTTCATTTTTGAAATCCCGATCACTTTTGACTTCTTAATGTTGGTCTTTATGCCATATATTCTCCCTATCTCCACCAGCCGGTCTATCATTTCCTGCGATTCTTCATCATTTTTGGCCAGTAAGTGAGTACACACTTTACAAATAATTAAGAAGAAAGTATTTGGGTGATTGGAGCCTAAGTAATTCATTTGAACAAGAAAAATCTATCCAGCAATTCTTAGCTTGGCAGTGTAAACATATTTAGGAGTAATAATCGATGAACATGGAAAGGATCAACAATGTCCCTAATTTGTTTTCCCCGAGTTATTAAAACTGTCTTTGTTGATTTCTCTTCCATTTGTTCAAATGCCTTCTAATCAATAGAGTCACCGTTAAAACATAGCGTTTTAGGGTTTTAACGATACCAAATAATCTTAGGCCAAGTAGTGAAGATGTCTTTAGCTTGATAACACTAAGTGACCTTTTAAGGTGAAATGCACTTTTATTGAATCGCACAAACAACGATTAACAAAATTAGCACTTAAAGTGCTCTCAATAACACTCATGTTTCCTTACGGAATAAGCACACTGGTCACAAATTGGATGGTCTGACCACTCTCTTAATCTTAAAGTGCGATACAATTTGAGCTATGTTAGGTATAGTATCATATACTATTTTGTCAATTGGTAGAAGTATTTCCAACTGAGCCAATGGGTAGTAAAATAAAGATAGGGGTGACCTGGTGGTCAAGAGGTAAGGTGTCAGACTTCTGTGCTGGGGGTCCAGGGTTCAATCCTTGGTCCCGGCACAGATTTATCTGACTGCCAAACCCTTCCTTCACCTCTGACAAGACGTGTATTAATCACAACTTGTAAATGTGTGGAATACCAGGCCTCCACCGTGGTTCGGATCCCACGTTAAACTGTAGGTCCTCCATTTAATATCACAATCACCCTACCATTACACATTAGCAAATGCGTATAACCCGAACGGGTAGTAAGACGCGGTGCTAATAATAATAATAATAATAATAATAATAATAGAATAAAATGTCAGAGTACTCACATGATGTATGACGTCATTAACTTCTTCGATTACCTTCTTTTCAGTTGGTGTTACTGAAAAATAATGTTACAAAAATTATGGTTTATTTTGTGGTTATATTGGAAAATTTTCATAGTCAAATCTTGAAGTATGAAGGAATACACTTCTTCAAATGCTGGCACAAATTTTAACAACTAGTTTTTCATTAGTTGTAATGAGAAATGTTACATATCATACCCCACTTCAGTTAATAGAAACAGATTATCTAACATTTTAGTTTTGTATGTTTTAGCATCGCGTCTTACAACCCGTTCGGGTTATACGCCTTTGTACTAGTTACCTTAATGGTTTTAAGGCTTAGGAAGGTTATATTTTAGAGAAAGTGTACCCGCACTTGAGTGTAGGAAGAGTGGAGAACCATTTTGGTGAACCAATTTCAGTACACCCGATTGATATTAGAGCCTCGATCTCCCTGACAATGGCAGTCTAGTCCAACACGAGGGTAGCGCGTTAGACCATGTGGCCACAGGAGCGAGTGACCTTATATTGCCATAAAGTAAATAATCTATACTACATTATTTGTACGGCCATTAAGGCCGTAGTCAGGGGGTTTTGGGGGTTCAAACCCCCTCACCCCTGAAATTTAATGTACAAAATATATATAGCTTTATCTATGGTTCAAGCAATATCAAAATTAAGGCACAAGTACAAATTGGGGTTTGTGTTACCATAAAAAGCACTTCAGATAGCTTCTAAAGGTGTTTAATGTCTAGAATCTGTCCTTGCCTCCAGCAGTTAGGGGCTTATGTTGCTATAAAACACTTCAGATAGCTGTTTATCATTTAAGAATGTTTCTAGCCTCCAGTAATTAGGTGATGTACCCACCAAACCCCCCACCCCCCTGAAATGATTGGCTGGCTACGACCTTGACGGCCATATTTGTAAGTACATAAAAGTTCTTTGAAGAAATATTATGTAACTTTGACAACACATCAAATATATTTTACGAACATTTTATGAAAGATTTACTTGATAGGCCATGCTCTAATGCAGTGGATCTTTAACTTTTATTAGATTGTATACCTTGGTCATGATTAAAAGTCTAATATACCCCTACGATCAAATTTCCCCAAATGACAAATGTCAGTTAATTAAAGGTGAAAATTTCCCTCAGTAACATCGAAAATTTTCCCACCACGTTTGGTCCTTCGTTACGTTTTCTCTATTTTCCCTTGAAAGCTGCTCGCGTACCTACAGGGGTACGCGTACCACCGTTTGAGATTCAGTGCTCTAAGGTTTTATAAAAGAAAACTCGCTTTGCTCGTTGGTGGCTCCGCCCCCCAAAACCCCGGTGAGTTTTATTTGCAAGTGGATGTAAACTAATGTAGTTCCAGCGTTGTTTTGAACGTAACAGATTAAAGTTACCGGTATTGTATTGTCTATACCGCACTCATTTAAAAGTTGCTCCACAATTTTGAATTTTTTTCGGGGGTTAAAAATTAAAATGTTCAACTTTTTTGGAATTTTCCCGTCTGTTACAGGCTAGAAGCTATAAGTTTGCCAAATTTCAAGTTTATAGCTCATCTGGAAGTGGGTAAACATTAATATCAGTGAGTGAATGAGTGAGTGAGTCAGCCATGTGGCTTTATAGTAGTATAACGGCCAAATCTGAATGTTTAACCTATACATACAAAGACGTTAAAAATGTTAAGGTCCAATATGAAGACAAACTCCACTATTTTTTCTCTCAATTACCTAATAGAGACAAATTTTTAAATCTTTCATGGTTCCCTCGTAAATATTTTTGACATGATTGGCGTCCATTTTTGTTCTCACACATATTTGATAAAACTTAGACAAAAAATGTGATGTGATGTGATGTGATGTGATGACACACATTTTTATCAAAGATGGTGTAAACTATTTTATCGTATATTTTGTACGATAGTTATTTTGAATTCGTAAAATAAATATGACAATGTAACACACAGGGGCTATCATAGCTCGCAGTGCACAATTGTATGACATGTTTTGCTTAATATATCTTGGGGCGTTAATATTTATTTAGGTATTTAATTATTAATTTAATTTTTTTCCTTCCATTATTGTTTCCAGCCTGTGGTCAGTTTTTTTATTCAGACCATAAATTTTCCACTACCGGCTTGCTATGCCTGTCTTAGCTTCGTATGTCTTATAATATAGCTTAAGACTAGGACAGGCACAACATCCAGTCCCCGGCCATTAATTTATCAATGTGCAATGCTAATAACAGACACACAAACTCTTCATTTTACTATTACATGTATGGATTTAATTAATTGCCAACTTGAACTGTACTTTCAAAAATGGTATCGGCTGAGTCGTAAACTAGAGTCGCGACTATCCGTCCCTATTATCCGGCTCGGTGCTAGCAAGTGCGTTTTAAAATAAACAAACCAGTACATATCCACTGTAAAACGTTTACTGAATTTATAATGTAATCTATTTGATGCTCTATTTTCACTTGTTCTTGTTTTGTAGCCGATGTTCTATTTACAAAATAAAGTACTGTAGTAAGGATTTCTAACATTTCTTTCTCGTTAGATCTTTCCTGTCCCCCTACAATTATTGTATTCTGATTTTACATTGAAGGAAGAAAATTGGCAGATTATATTTAAATAATGTTAAATATTCTGTGAAATTAAAAAAAAATAGGCAAACCCATACTGAAAATTATTTACACTTATATTCCGTATTATCCGATTTTCCGTTACACGGCTAGGAATGCCGCCACTTTGGGCCGGATAATCGCGACTCTAGTGTATTTGTTTACCTGAAACATGTTGCGAAGGAAGAGGAACAGCCAGCATGGCCCCCTAAAACAAAAATAGTATCGGTTAGAATAACAAACTGTTTACATTAATTCTTGAAATAACGTTTCACAAGTGACAGATAAATCTATTGGTGGCCCCACGTTATGACAAACAACTTCATTATATGCAATTAAAGCTCCAATAAGTTTTAAATAAACTAAATGATAAGCCTATGTTTAATAGGGATGACAACAAACTACAATATATTTTATTTCGCACCGCTTCTTACTAACCGCTCGGGCTGTACGCCAAATGCAGTATTGTCAGTAGGAAACGTTCAAAAATCAATAACTGAAATAAATAAACAATAATAAACAATACACTTTTTTACATTTTCATTTAGAGACGTTTGACGTTTTATGTGCCAACCGGTAGAAATAAATTGTGGTTTCAGGCAAAAAAAATTACCTCTAAAAAGGACTTGCAAACTAATCCTTTCTAAGAATTGATTGATAGAAGTATTTTAGTGAGAACTTTATGATTATATTTGATCCATTCAAAAGTAAATAGTAAATTATATTTCGAGTTACATATTGAACCTTATTTTTAAAACCTGATTCAAGAAAAAGAGGGGGAAAAAAAAAAAAGAAAGTTCCCTATAAAAAAAAACCTGATTCAAGAAAAAGAGGGGGAAAAAAAAAAAGAAAGTTCCCTATAAAAGGTTTCACTGTTTACTAAACCGTTATTTAAATGTATAGAATCAAACCTTTTCAAATTTAGAAAATAGCTTCCACATCATTTAATACAGCGGAGAAAATATATTATAATATTTATAAAATTCTAATAATCTTGGCCAAATGGCTACACATCCCTAAATACCAGAGACACAACAATGTCCTAAAAAGGATCTTGGATGACATTGACTGTTCATCCTTATTCATAATAGATTACGCAACAATATAATTTAACCTTAGTTTATACAGAGTGGGGCAGAAACAATTAGACGATTAGTAACATGAAAATTAACACTTTAATTGAAAAGTAGATATGCACTAGATAAATAAAAGAAAATTACAAACTACATTTTTTCACTTTTTGAAGATAATGTGAATCAGGTGAGCTCCTTCGGACGTCAGACAAACCTCAGCAGGTTGTCCATCATTATCCTCAGCATAGATCATCTAATTGTTTCCCACCCACCCTAAACATTTCGATGCATCAAGATGTAACTTTTAAACTAATTCAACACAAAAGTTAACGGCTTCGATGGTCAAATGAGTTAAGGTGTCACTCTCTCAATAGGATGTACTGCCAATGACGTGGAGATAGGGGTTCGAATCCCAGTAAGGTGTACTTAAGGTGGCTTTTCATCATTGGTTTCTCACTCTTTCTACTAAAATGCGGGTAACTTTGCTCCGAAATTCTACTTTCCTCATCCCTATTTCGTTATCTTAATAAATGTAGGATCTATAATTAAAACCCGAACTGTTACTAAGATGCGGTGAAAGTAATATAAAAAAACATAACAGAAGATTAGTGAGCAATGTTCAAATTGTAGTTTTATGGTTGCAAAAAAAAATGTGTGGTCAAAGGTTATCTACGCCCACAAATAAGTAAAATAAACTGGACTTAAAAATGCAGCACTTATTGTCAAATATCTTTATCATTATTTAATTCAAGCTTAAGTCGTATTTATGACCATTTTTATATATGATATAACAGTGGCATATTCGCTTCGGTGGTCGCATGGTCTAAGACGCTACTATAACAGTTGACTAGACCGCAGATGACGGGGAAATTGAGGTTCGAACTCCAATCAGGTGTACTGAGGGTGTTTTCCACTCTCCCTCCATGCAAGTGCAGGTACACGTCCCCTAAATATAACCTTCTTCATCCCTAAAACTATTATTGTAATTAGTATATAGGTATATAACATGAACGGGTAGTAAGACGCGGTGCTAAGAAAAATAAAAACACAGTGACTTATTTAATTAGCTAAAGTCAAGAGTAGTCTATGATTCATGGACCTATTGCTCCGTTACTAGGGTCATGTGAGGCAATGCTTCTATATTAATATATATATATATTATATAATTATTTAAATAAATAAAACTTATTTAATACTACCTGTATTAAATTCGTATCAATCTATAGCTCTAATACAAGCTATACATAAATGCCTAATCACGCCTTTCCCTTGCGGGGTAGGCAAGACACTGTGTACATGGCTAAAAAAACAGACAACTTAGTTGTTAATCCAGCCACACACACACACACATAAACAAAGAAGCTAGTAATCCTTCAGATAAGATGGTTAGTTATATCAAAGCATACAATCTATAATATTAAATAAATGGTATAGAGCACCACAAAGACTTTCTCTCGCTTTTATCTTAAAATATACATTTACTAAAAACTCCTAAGATTTGTGAAACGAAATAATAGTTCTATACATTGTTATAGAAACATTACCCCAAAGATAATAAATGAAATAATACACACTGTTACTTACTCTATGGCGTTAGGAACCAGGAACACTGTTACACAAAAAATGAGAAAAGAGAAACATCTTTGTCCACCAAAGAGCATAAGAATCAAATTCATTTTCAGAGACCTGAATTTAAAAGTATATATATATATTTGCTTATAGCTAAAAAAATTATTAGTTTTATAAAAATATATTTCAAATAAAAGATTTGTATTTTTAATAATACTACAACTTTACAATGATAAGATATTTCATATATCAAATAGTTGAGAAGAAATGATCAAAATTGGAAAATTTCCTTCTTGTAAAATACTTTCAAAGTAATTTTCAAGAGATAATGAGAGTTGCCATTTTATTTATAATAATAAAAAGTTTAGATATAAGATGTAATCAAAATTGTTAGAGCAAATTTCGAAAAAAAAATCTATATTTTCTCTTTTTGTCCTTCAGTAAACTACCCTTAAATTTAGGGTTAGACATTTAATTCCAAAAACCCTTGTGAACACCCAAGATACCAAATTAGGCCCAATCTGTTAAATAGTTTCGGCTCCATCCCGAAGTAGAGACAGACAACATCGCGAAAACCACATTTTTTTTGTTTCAGGGTCGACATTTATCAAAATCCTGAGTTTGAATTTTTTGACGATCACAATAATTTCTCTCCAAGGTGTCGAGAGGGAGTAAAAAACAGAGTATGCATTAAGGCCCTTGTCCCTGTCGAGTGCAAGTCTAAAACCTATATTGTGGGATGGTGGGCGGGAGGGTTGAAAGGCGTAGCGTGGCTTCACAGACGATGAAAGTATCCTTCCGCGCCAACAAGAACAAATGAATCATGGAAACCGTAGATGGCGCTAGCTACCGGGCAGATCTTGAGTAAAAATCATACGTTTGGAAATATCAGTTTTCTCGAGAACGAGTGAAATATTTATAGTAATATTTTCAATGCCTCTTCTAAGATAATGTATCGATGTTTATTAGGTTTTACATTTTCTTATTTTTTGTTATAAAGCGGGCAGTTTTCTATTAAAAAATATCAAAAATTTTGGTATTTGAACACGGTTAAAATTATAGAGGAGGTGTGTATATAAAAATATAAGACAATCAACATGCTTCTATTTTGAACAAACCGTTTCCGAAAATAAAATTGCAAAACAATAAAAAAAATTCTTGAAGATAACCGTTTGTTCCCACGGCTCTGCATTTCCACGCCAAATGAAAAGGGCCAGTCGCCTTAATAACAATATTTTAGCTCTAAATCTATTATAATATACTTGAATCATGTATCCTCCATTTAACCCTTAAGGGTAGCTAGAAGACCTTGCTTGGTTCCACAATGAAGCAGCTTATATGACAAGTCCATAGTTTAATCACTCAAGGTAAGACTTCTAACTTTCAGGATAAATTTAGTGTAAATTACCATAGCCGATATTATAATAATGGTGAAAATGAGTGGAAAGTTCATCTTGAAGTTAAATAATTATATTGACGTTAAAATATAAGCTCAACTACTAATAATACTCAACAGAAATTCAACCATTTTATACCATTCTGAATTAATTTAAAATATTTTTGAAAAATATTTAAATGAAATGGATCATACAATAAAATATTTAACAAAAGCACACGAAACAAATTATAATTCAAAGCGAAGGAAATTTAATTTTTAATTTTGAAATGTCGCTGTTATTCATAGAGTGCAAGGTTTCTATTCATAATATTTGACCCAGTTTGTATTGATAGTTGTTGAACAAAAATATACTATTATTATTTCAATGCAGAATATAAATATACGTTTATAATAACAATATCTACTCATTTAAAAGCGGAAATAAATAATTATCTAGCTTCCATAATTATCTTTAAAAAGAACAGCTGGAAACCAAGGACATGAATACCGTCACACCACGCCAGTAAAAAGATCACAAAATAAATATTTGACCGAACACAGCGAGGTACTGTTTTAACTTGACAATTTGGCATTTCGTCTATCAGTAGGTCCGGATTTTGTTCCGAAATAACTGTCAAATGCGTTGACAAATTTTAACGAAATTTAGCAGTGACTTTCTTTAAACCTCCGCCGAGCGATGTATGCACTGTACATAATTGTTCAATCTGGCTATCCGTTTAAATATGGCAGCTGCTCAAAAGGTGTTTCATTGAATAACTCATTCCAATTGATTTTGATTTTAAAGTAAAAGCAATCAATTGATTATTTAAGTTTTAATTTTTAAATTTTGACATATAGGGATATTGCGAGACTGAAGACGTAAACCAAGTGGACAACGGCTATTATCTAAACATAAAATGCACTATTGAATAAAATTTTGATATGTTTTATCTCTAACTGGGTCATAAAGTAACAATATCAACTTCAAACTCAACGAGACACTATATGAAACATTTCATCTTGAAATAAAAAGAAAAAAGTTAAGATTGTAATAGCGATAATAACATGGAGGGAGGTCTACTGTTCACAGAACTACTAGTAAGACTGTAGTAACAATAATAACATGGAGGAATGGAGGTCTATTGTTCACAGAACTACTAGTAAGACTGAAGTAACAATAATAACGTGGAGGGAGGTCTACTGTTCACAGAACTACTAGTAAGACTGTAGTAACGATGATAACATGGAGGGAGGTCTACTGTTCACAGAACTACTAGTAAGACTGTAGTAAC
>CABFWB010000095.1:173063-188681 GCA_902151455.1 Timema bartmani
TTTTTTTTTTTTTTAATATGAAGAAAGTCATTCAAACGAGTTGAACAAATTCCGGACGTAAAAGTGTTTAATTTATTTGAAGAGAATATGTGTACCCTTTACGGTGGTAGACTATAATAATCTCATAACACATTCTCATGCAGGAAACTTATCTCTATGTTTTTATTGGAGAATTTTATTTGATTTACTTTGCCAAACAAAAGTGTTTGCTAAGAAGACTGTAAAAGTACTGACCTTTTCTCGCGTCCTTTTACATGTTACTGTAAACTCTTGATTTGAGTCCCAATATTGATCCAACAATGGTTCAATACTTGAAGAATTGAGACAGCATAGCTTTATATACGTACCTAATAGCGCCGTTCCCTGGCGGGGTTTGCAAGAAACTGTGCATATAGCTAAAAAAAAAACTTTCACACTTCCCTATTTTTGCATACTCCCTTCACTTCAACAACATCCATACACAGAGTCATACATGATCTTTTATTATTAAAACTCTTAATGTTTCACTTTTTCACACATTCATCTACATTATACAACATTTAACCACGTCTTAAATGACTTACCCCTTCCTTTTGATCCACACACTCTAACTTCATATATTTGCTTCGTCACTCCATCCACACTCATCATCTCAACATGCCCAAACCAACTTAATACGCTTCTTTCACATTGAACTATTGGATTCCCTTTCAAACAGCAATCCTTTAGCTCCCATTCTTTACTGACTGTCCATACAATTTTTTCCAAGTACAGTTCTTAGATATCTCATTCCAACAGCATTCACCTTGCTCTTGTGTTTCTACTGACAAATACAGGCTTCACATCAGTAAAACCACATTGGCGTTAACACATTTTTAGATACAGTACTACCTACTCCTTCATTATTTGCAATAATCCATACATCCAACTATTCTCCTAGATTCATAGCTTTATTAGAGGTTAAAGTGATCCAACTTCAAGCCTGAACTCCAAGAGGTGTATCATTGATATTATTATAAGTAGAAGTATTCCACATACTACTGGAGAAGTCTAAAATATTCCACCAGTATTCAAAAATATTTTAATTATTTTTGGATAAATTAATATTTTATTGTATTCTTGTGTTTCTTAAAAAGGTAATGGTTGTTTTGAAAATAAACACTAAATCATTTTTATTTCAGTAAATAATAAGATTTATTTAAAAGTTACAAATTGTTATATAAAGTTCAATAATTAAATTAAATCAACCAACATGTTTGAATCCAAAAACTATTAAAATCATAAAATAAATTTAATAAAGCAAGATTTTTTAAAAAAATTATTGAGTTATGCAGCTACTGGACCTGAAATCGCACCCATATATCAACCTGGAAACAAATAATAACATAACAGCATTAGTAAATGTAGGTACTAGTTTGAACTCAAGCTTTATAATGTCACAAAAAAACAAATATATAAACAATTTTTAAAATTAAATATGAACTTAAATCTTATTATGGATGAAGTAAATAGGTTTGAATTAGATACAGTGGCTATACAAGAGGTTAGATGGTCAGGAGATGTTCAGGAGATTGTCGGGAACAGATTACTATCAGTGGATCTCACATTTTTTTAAATGGAGGAATGGACATAGCTTGGACATAGGATTTCTAATCCGCAAAAAGAGTATGCCAACAGTTAAGGAGATAACGTGCATTAACAATAGGATGCCAAGTTTAGTAGTAGCAGGAATGTGGTATAATATGGTCCTACAGAAGACAAAGATTGTTTCTATTAGGAGCTAAACACGTGTATGACCAGTTCCCAACTTATCACATGAAAATTGTGATAGGTGAATTTAATACAAAGATAGGGAAGGAAGAATTGTTTATACACACAATAGGAAAGGAATGTCAGTAATGATAATGGAATAAGAATGATAAATGTTGCCACGTCAAATAACTTTATCGTGAAAAGTACTTGCTTCAAGCATAAGGATATTCATTAATATGCTTGGACCTCCCCAGATGGGAATACAAATAATCAAATATATCATTTTCTGATAGATAAGAGACGTTATATAAGCTTAGTGGATGTCATACATATTGTGATTCAGACCACAGCTTAGTAGCAGCGAAACTTAGGGAAAGTCTGGCAGTAACAGAAAATGGAAATCTGCCGGACAAGTTAGAAAGACATGATGTAGGGAAACAGAAAGATGGTGAGGAGTAGGAATGGATATAAAATTGAAATTTTAAATAGGTTTGCCGCCCTGGAGTGCTCGAAGAATATGGAGGATAAAGCACATATAGAGAAACAGTGGGATTTTGTCAGGAATAATATAATAAATGCAGCAAATAGTAAAGTAGCTCATTGCAAAAAGATTAGGAAGAAGCCAAGGTTTGGCCAGGAACGAATGTTCAGAATTAATATAGCAGAGAAGGAAATCAAAATTACATTGGTTAGAAAGTCCTAGTGTATTGTGATTAAACATATTTAGCAATGAAAAAAGGAAGGCTCGTGCCATATTCAGAAATAAAAACAGAGAGTATTCAAAGGGTATAGCTAGTGAGATAGAACAAAATAGCAAAAATAATATCAGGAAATTTATTTGTGTATCAATGAATACAGGAAAAGTTATCAGGCTAGGGCCAATTTAGTGAAAGATGAGAATATAAATCTGATGACAGATACAAGCGAATATTTTATTAAATGGAATGACCACTTCAATCATATTTTGAATGTTCGTGAAAGATCCGAATTGGCTGAGGGTGTCGAAACACATACTGCTGAGCCACTAGTCCCATATTCAAGTATTAGTGGAGTCAAATAAGTTATTAAGAAGTTAAAGAATCATAAAGATCCAGGTATATATTCAATTCCAGCAGAGTTAATAAAGGGAGGTGGTTAAATATTAGTAAGAGAAATTCATAAACTGCTATGTTCCATATGGAACCACGAGGTTTTACCACAATAATGGAAGGAAGGTATTATAATACCCATCTTCAAAAAGGGGGACAAACCGAGTGTAATGACTATAGAGGTGTCTCACGACTACCAACCTGCCACACCATTTTATATAACATTATTTTAATAAGATTGACGCAATATGCAGAGGAAATTATTGAGGAACATCAATGTGGATTTCTCAGAAATAGATAAACAATGGATCAGAATGTTATTATTCGGCAAATATTAGCAGAAAGTAAGAATACACCATGACGGTACATCAACAATACATAGATTTTAATAAGGCCTGAGATTCAGTTAAAATGAGCAAATAGATACAATTTTAGTTAAGTTTGGGATACCCAAAAAACTTGTAAAGCTATTTGAGATGTTTGACTGATACGTGTGGCAGGATTCGGTCTGGATGTAAATTATCAGATACTTTTGAAACACACAATGGATTGAAACAAGGAGATGCACTTTCCACATTAATTTTTAATCTAGCCTTAGAATATGCTATTAGAATAATGCTAGAGATTAGGGAAAGAACACACAACTACGTCTTAAATATATTTACATAACATTTATAAAGTTTCAAGTGTTTTTAATACGCAATTTAACTTTAACGAAGAATCTACCAAAGGGATGTTTATTAAATGTCAATGAAATCATATTTTAAATGATAAATTGACAATCATTTGGTGCATTTCGTATTTGTGTAAAAAAAATTGTGTTTAAATGAAAAAGATAATAGATATTTGTTTATTAAGAGGAATCAATATAAACATACTCGTATGGAGAATAAAACAAATTAGAGGATTTTTGCATCATTGTCTACAAGTCATCTCTAGCTAATATTTATTCGAAACATTTTTTGGGCACATTTTGCCCACCATACCCCTCCTTGGGCAGGAGTAGTGGGGGTGACTTCACTATCCATGGCTTGGGTCCAAGTCCAGGCATAGGTAGATGTGGTCCTGATCATACGCTATCTAAAAGAACGAACTTTAGACGATATTTTTATTAAATTGAGTAAAAGTTAGAAAACAAATATTTTTACCCCGAGGTCTGAGCTTTAGATGTGTAAACTAAGCCATTTCCCATCTTCCTAGTACTTTCCCCAAGTTCCATTTACAACTGATCACTAAAACAAACATCGGGTCCTAGGCGAGCACTTTACCCCAAGACCACCAAGGTAAATGATTTAACAGTTAAAATTTGTCTTTCTTACCTCCCATCGATCCCATGAACGAACTTGCCATTCCAGCCATGCTACCGGCTTCTTCAGCCATTGCTTCCATTGGATTGCTACCATTTTGCATAGCTCCCATAACGTTGTCTTTAGACTGCATAGCCATCCCCATCATCATCTGCGGGGCCGCGGCAAAGTCCATTTGACGCTTCACCATCTGCAACAACAAATGTATTATTCTATTATTATTATTATTATTATGCTATAAAAATTGAGTTCTAGATGTGCCGAGACAGATGGAATTCAAAGTTTTATTGTTAATGGTTGTGCCAGCATTTTCAGCCCTTTGTTAGCCTATATCTTTAACATTAGCCTGTCAAGTGAAACTTTTCCTCTTGCATGGAAACAATTTGTTGCCATACCTATTTATAAAAAAGGGGCAAAAGCAAATTCTTGTAATTATAGACCAATTTCTCTCTTAAACACTTTCTCCAAAGTATTAGAGACAATCATACATGAGCATACTTCCCACCACCTTAAAAATAAACTTTCAGATAATCAACATGGCTTTATAAAAAATAAATCTACTGTCACTAATTTAGGAGAATTTCTTGGGCATGTTGCCCCTCAAGTCTCTGCCCAAGGTCAGGTTGATGCTATTTATTTTGACCAAAGTAAGGCATTTGACTTATGTCAGCATAGTATTATTCTCTCTAAACTTGGTAATTTTGGACTTCCTCACTCATATGTAAATTGGTTCAGTAGTTATTTGCATGAAAGATCATTCTCTATTAAAATTGATTCTCACACCTCAAATACATTTTTAGCACCCTGTGGCATACCACAGGGGTCTAATTTAGGTCCTCTTCTCTTTAATGTGTTTATTGATGACATTGGTAAATATTTGAACTCTTCTAGTTATTTACTCTTTGCTGATGATGTAAAATTATTTAAAACTATCAATTCAATTGCAGATTGTATAGATTTACAAAATGATGTAAATGGTATTCTACAATGGTCTTTGGAAAATGGAATGTCTATCAATAAATCTAAGACCAAATCTATATCTTTCACTAGGAAAACTAATCCTTTCTTTTTTACTTATAAATTGGGCAGTGATAACATAGTTCGCACCCTTTGTATTAATGATCTTGGTGTCCTCCTGGATAACAAACTTTATTTCCACTATCATGTCGACCATGTAATTTCCCAATCATTGAAATTACTTGGACTTATTAAGTTTATTACTTCATCATTTAAGAAAGTTGACCTTTTTTTATGTCTGTACTACGCTCTGGTTAGATCTAAGTTAGAATATGCTACTGTTGCTTGGAATTCCATTACCTTAACTGACTCTCTTGGGTTGTAAAACGTACAAAGAAAATGTGTCGCTGAGTGCTATGATAAATTCTTTAGTAACCGGATTTATTATGATTATGACAGAATTCGAAACCTCTTAGGGCTCCAAACTCTCTTCTCGCGTAGACTTTATTGTTATGCCCTTTTAGTTTTTAATATTTTCAATAATAAAATTTCTTGCAAATTTGCCCTTGATCATGCAGGCGTTCATATTCCTTCTCGGGCTTCTCGTAATCCTACATTATTTTTTCTCAATAGCTCTTATAAGGTAAGCCCTATAGGTCGTTGTATCCATAGCGCCAATTCTAGATTTGTCGAATTCGACTTCTATCATAAAAGAAAAGCTAAACTCTAGAGAGTTATTTAAGGAAATCCCATATCAATAATTTATCATGTAGAGGTTCTGCTTATAATATTTAAATTTACAATATTCTGATCTATTTTTTGAATATATTGTTACTGCTTTTAACCACTATTTAGTTATTTGTCATTATTGCTATTTTTTTATTCTTATCATTATTAACTACTATTTTTCCATAACTATTCATCAGTATATAGCATTATTTAGCTATTATTGTTTATCTTATTTTCTCATGTAAATATATATATATATATATTTGTACGTTACTTGTGTACTTTTCAGTGCTGGCCTGTTATAGGTCTTACGACTGTTGGCCAGCACTAGAATAAAGGAAATTGAAATAATAATAATAATTATTATTATTATTATGTTTAATAACCGCGTCTTACCAGCCGTTCGGGCTATAAGCGTATGTACTTTTTTTCACCGCTTATGTATTAATGACACTAAAGTTTTTGGGAATTTGGACGGTTTTATTTAGATGAAGTGTACCCACATTTGCATAGAAGTAAAGTGGAAAACCATAATGGAAAAACAGCCTTCAGTACACCTTTCCGAGATTCGAACCTCAATCTCTCTGTCATTGGTGGTATAGTCTACTGGGAAAGTGGCGGACTAGACCATGTGGCCACCAAAACGTGTGCAAATGTTTATTTTATTTATTTATTTATTTATTTATTTAGTACCACGTCTCACTAACCGGTCGGGTTATACGCTTAAGTACTAATTACACTAATGGATTAGGAATTTGGAAGGTTGAATTTAGAGGAAGTGAACCCGCATTTGCGTGGAGGGAGAGAGGAAAACCATTTAGGAAAAACCACCCCCAATTCACCTGACCGAGATTCGAACCTCGATCTCCCCGTCCTCGGTAGTCATGCTCAACACGAAACTAACGCGTTAGCCAACTACGCCACCGAGTCGGGTGGGTGCATATGTACTAGTTACAATAAAGAGTTAGTGATTAGTAGGGTTGAATTTAAAGGAAGTGTATCCACATTTGTGTGGAGGTAGAGTGGAAAACTATTTAGGGGAAACCACCCTCAGTAAACTGGACCGGGATACAAACCCCGATCTCCTTGTCATCAGCAATCCAGTTTACTGTGAGAGTGACGCCCTATACCATGCGGACAACGAAGGTCAAGGTTTATTGATTTGTATTGAGAGTTTTGTAGCCCTAATATTTTTTACTAATGTGCTATCTCATCCATCCAGTACAGCGCACGCACTCAACCCTCCAACTGGTTAGTGCCACCCGCCCGCTCCATCTGGGAGCTATCTCATGTACTAGACATGTGAATAGGTGTGGCAGTTTCCCATTACTTTCCACACACTTTGTATGAGCGAGTAAGAAAGAGCCTATTAACTCTGCTGGAAAGATAAATCGTATCATGTCTTTCAGGAATATTTTACATGCCTCGATTGATAAGGGAAGATCCATATACTTACACTATGTGAGGGATCTTTTTGTTCAGATGGTTCACTTGGTATATTGTCTTTGTCCGTGGGTTTGGCTTCATCAAATGCTTCATCAAATGCTTCTTCATTGTTTTTTCCTGTAAATATAAATATATTATGTTCCATGGTACAACTAAAAGTAAATAAATTTAAATGGTTTCATACCTCTTATTCTTTATTTATCACTGCATCTGAATACCCATCCGGTTTATGCGGCTATGTACCAGCTACTTTAACGTGTTTGGAGGTGACCTGGTGGTCTAGGGGTAAGGTGTCCGACTTCTGTGCTGGGGGTCCTCGGTCCCGGCACAGATTTATCTGATTGCCAAACCCTTCCTTCACCTCTGACAAGACGTGTATTAATCACAACTTGTGAATGTGTGGAATGCCAGGCCTCCACCGTGGTTCGGATTCCACGTTAAACTGTAGGTCCTCCATTTCGTCTCACAATCACCCTACCATTGCACATTAGCGTAAGTGCGTATAACCCGAACGGGTAGTAAGACGCGATGCTAATAATAATGTGTTAGGAATAAGTAAGATTGAATTTTTAAGGAATGTACCGATATTTATGTGCATAAAGAGAGAGACAGAGAAAGTGTAAACCCACTCATGAAAAATCACCACCAGAACACCTGACGGGAGATCGAAGTCCGATCTCCACGTCATTGGCTCTCTAGTTCAACACGAAACTACCACTTTAGCTAACTACGCCACCGAGGTAGGTGAAATAAAATAAAATATTCGATTATCTATAAATATGGCAAACTTTGATAAACATAATATTATTTTCATCCTTAGACACGACTTTTCCATAAAGGCATTATTGTTATTATTTCTTTTTGTTAATAATGCTCAAGATAGTATTAATTTGGTTGTTTTTGATTTATTACTAATTTTGGATCTTTGATACTGGAACTATGTGTGTAATTTTACAATAGTACATACCAGTGATAAGTACACTTTATAATGTTTTCTAAATATCGCCCTTCTACTTTTTTCTAAAATAATGTAATCAACAAATATTTATATTTTAATAATCAATACTTAAGGGGGAAATGTCTAATTAGGAGGAAGATAAGTCATTTCCATTATAGCAATCGAAATCTATCAAATTTGATTGCAAAATTATAGTTAATTTAGAAATATCTCTAAAGACTTAAAAACATTTTTTTTATGAATCAATGGGGTAGGAATGTGGAAGGTAGAATTTATGAAAAATACACACGTATTTGCTTAGTTATAAACCAGATTAAGGACAGCTTACTGGGATTCAAACTCAAATCTCCCCATCACTGGCAATCCAGATTTATATGAGAGTGACGCGTTAGGTTAGACCAAGTACCATCGATGCGTGGTAAATTGAAACTGGAAGATTTTTACCTGATTCCGTTGAAGAACTTGGGGCAGCCTTTATGGTCACCTGGAACAAATGGTTATGTATTACAATTACAATATTTTTGGAATTCCCAAACAATTTGCTTGTAAAATATATCACTTTCTTGACATTAATGATATTTTACTATTAAATTATTGGTATTATTTTATCACTTACTAGCTCATCACCACACTTACGAAAGTACGTCACCTATCTTAAGCTAGTTCTATCCAGTCCACCTCATTACACCCTATCCCTATCTTGAGCTAGTTCTATCCAGTCCACCTCAATTACACCCTGTCCCTATCTTGAGCTAGTTATATCCAGTCCACTTCATTACACCCTATCCCTATCTTGATTTAGTTCTATCCAGTCCACTTCATTACAACCTATCCCTATCTTGAGCTAGTTCTAACCAGTCCACCTCATTACACTCCATCCCTATCTAGAGCTAGTTCTATCCAGTCCACCTCATTACACCCTATCTCTATCTTGAGCTAGTTCTATCAAGTCAAATGTTTTGACCAATATTAACGAAATTTGGCAGTGACATTCTTTGAACCTATACCTAACAAATTAATTGCCTAGTTTTTATATCTGGTTATCAGTTTAAAGATGGCTGCTACTCAAATGGTTTTTAACTTACTATCTCATCTCAAGTGATTTTAATCAAAACTCCTAAGCAATCAATCGATTATCTAGAGCACTATTTTTTATTGTTGACATATATTGTAAGCCTGACGTCCAAAACCACGTGAACAATGGCTATTTTCTATGAATATAATGCACTATTAGAATAATAGTATTAATTTGTTTTCTTTCTAATTTGGATCACCAAGGAAGAATATCAAATTAAATCCAAGGATAAATTAACTATAGGAGGTATTTCAACTTGAAATCCAAAGAGAAACGTTAAGAAAACGTTAAGACTATTAACGGTAAGAACATGATTTCTTAGTTTAATGTACTTAGCATTTTTTGAATGGAAAGAGTGAGGTCTACTGTTCACCGAACTACTAGAATAATCTTTTAATAATCATTGTGTTTAACACAATCATATGTTTTATACCATCGTTCATTCAGGATGTGGCAGAAATATATTACGGTTTTGCAAGTGTAATAACTTTTGTATTTTCGAACAAAAAATTGTTTACATTTTGTCATTAAATTCAGAATATTCTGCCATTGTTATTTACACCATGTAATCCTTTTTAAAACACAAGTAAGGTATGAAAAATAGCTTCTTGCAAATATCCTCCATTTTCATTCACACATTGCTGAATTCTTGCTTCTGAAATTAGTCATGACATTGCGAAATATGTTTATCGGTATTGTCCTAATTTTACGTTCGATAGCAACCTTGAGTTCTTCCAAAGTGCATGGTTTATCAATGAAAACTTTCGACTTCAGATAACCCCACAAAAAGTAGTCACGCGCCGAAAGATCGTGTGACCGCGCTGGCCATGGGATATCTCCACGAAGTGAAATTAGGCGTTGTAGGAACATGTCTTGAATCAATGCAATGCCCCCACACATCACGGGTTTCCATGGAAGTGTTTAAACAAATTCCATTTATTTCCCACAGTAGTTATATTCATTATAACGTTTGTATTAAACCCCTTAACATATACTCTTTATTATTATACCTGTATAAATATATGTATAATTTGTTATTTATTTTGCAAATATTTTATTTGTGTTTTTAGCCTGTACTCGTATTTGTACAGTCTACTATAACCTTTATACAAATAGTCTCTAGCCTATCATCTGGCTTTAATAGATATTTGGATAGTTACATATGTTCTATTTATATGTATAAATGATGTATTAGCAAATAAACAACACATTTTGATTAAAATATATTTGTTATTTTAAAAATACTTACTATAACGCTTTAGTTATAATATTAGAATATACTCCTCTTAGAAGAAATTTACTTACATCTTTGTACAAAGATATTTTGGGCCACTTATTTAAAGAATGTATTCTCATTTTTTTTTCCTAGGGACCTTTTTAATGACTCAGGTTATGTTATTCATTTCCAAGGTCCCCATTTTATTTATTTTACGTTAAACCTATTAAAAAATAAGTGTTTAGTGAATTTTTACCAGTAAGGTAAAGTGACTAGTGATTCTAGATTACCTTACTCATTATATAAGGGTTAAAAACACGTCCAAAAAACACGTCCAAAATACATCGAGGGCAACAGTGGGTTAGAGGGGTGGACAAACAGGGAAATTGCAACCCACCACCCCACTCCAACACACCAAATAATTTGAATATAAACGTAAATCTCACTAAATGTTATTAAAATTCAGAGCTCAGACGAATGTGTCGAATATATAGGCTACATTTTAAGGTCAGTTTTAGGTGTTTATATTCTAAAGCTGTACCGTTACAAACATTAAAAATACCTCTAACATTACCAGATTAAAAATTACATTAATAATCTTTTAAATAAATGGCCGTAACCATATTAATGTTTAAATAATACTGCCTTGCTTACTGTTTGAAAAAAAAGTTTAATAAAAGCTCTTTAGCTAGACGTCACTATTCTGATATTTGAGTATATTATCAATTTTAAAGATCTTAACACAAGTTAAAGGTTATCACAATTAAACCTCACTTAGAGAGACTTCAGAATTCCGTGTACCAGAACTAATTTTGTGTGAAGTTTAGACTAATTACCAGTCCCGGTGGCGTAGTTAGCTAACGCGCTAGTATTGTGTTGAGCTATACTGCCGAGGACGGGGGTATCGAGGTTCGAATCTCACTCGGGTGAACTGGGGATGGTTTTTCCTAAATTGTTTTCCACTCTCCCTCCATGCAAATGTGGTTTTACTTTCTCTATATTCAACCTTAATTCCTAACCCATTAGCGTAATTAGTACTTAAGCGTATAACCCAAATGGGTAGTAAGACGCGGTGCTAAGTATTATTATTATTTAGACTAATTAACTTCGACCTGACTGGGATGTGAACTTAATAGTCCAGTGGATCCACTTATTCAAAGGACTTACGGAACTGTTGGCGGCCAATTTTGGTATCACGTGCCCAATGTTTTGATGATAATGATAGGAAATAATTTTTTTGCATGCCTATGGTAAGTTTGGGAATAAAAATTGAGTAGTGGTATTTTTGTAAATTACTATAATTAAGGATTAAATTGCCAAGCTATTATATTTGTTAGTTATGTTTATAGCAACATCTAAATATCATATTTTTTAAATGGAAAAATGACACCTAGACACAGTAACTGAACCCGGAACCTTTGGCCAATTTTCTAACCACTGAGCTATCCAGGAGTCATCCAGTGCTCAGGATCATTCTTCACTCATGTTTTAAGGCAGGATAGCTCAGTGGTTAGAGCACTGGCGTAATAAACCGAAGGTCTCAGGTTTGATTCTTGTGTCCAGGTGTCACTTTTCAATTTAAATAATATTATTATAGTTATTAAATTATGTAATATATGTTGTATGTTGATAAACTTTATTTTCGAAATTATTGAACAGATTATGAACAAATATTTTATTTAAGGTTATATTCATCCTTTATTTATGTACCGTGAAAGCTGGAATAAAGAATAAAAGCATTAAGACTTTCATTGAGTGTTGCTATAGCCATTTTGTCACTCACACACTTTTATTCATTTTGTTAGCAATTCACCAAATATGGCCAAAGAAAACAAATAAATAAGCCTTAGATGGTCAAAATTAATTTCCTATTTGTGTTAGTTTATTGCTCATTATCCAAATAATATCTTAAAACCCCCATGTAGATAAACAGTTTAGTTCCCTTGAACTTGTTTTTCAAGTAAGCAATAAAAAAATTAAGACAAAGATGGACGTTAAAAAAACAAAGGGTTGAGGGAGATATATTTTAAATATTAATAAACACCCTATTACATTGGTCAAGCAGCTGAAAGCGTTAAGGTGGAAGTGTAGGTGGCGCGATAAAATAAGGGTTTTTTTTTCCAGTTTTTTTATCAAAACTTTTCTTAGCCAAAATAAATCATATATTGCTTCAGTAGAAACATAAGATTTTAATTTTATTCATATGTTCTCAACAGTTGTTGAATATCTGTGAAGGTTGTTCTGGAATTTAATGACTACTTTTCCTCTTTGTTTAAAACGTTTCTTATCTAATGCCGCTATGCTCATGACGGATATTTAACAACTGTTGACATCACTGTGTGAAGAAAATTAAACTCTATGTTTCTACTGGAGAAATATTTTATTTATTTTTACAGAAAAATGTTTTAATATAAAAACTGCAATAAAACTGCCTTTTTATCAAGTCCCCTAAATACCCACCTTACTCTCGCATTGGTTTTAGTAGTCATTAATAGGGAGGTAAGGGTTTAAATTCAATTTGCGGGTAGTTTCCAAAAATTGATACCCTTCCTGCCTCGCACTATGATGTTAAGAATACCTTTAATAAACGTCACTGCACTTCATCAACAGAGTGATAGCCTACGTACGCTGAATGTAATACTTTATGTTACATTTAAAATAATGTAGCTCTAATAAATTTCAAAACAATTTAAAGATTGTACATTACCATGGCTAAAATACCAGTGAAGGTGAAAATCAAAATGAAGTTCATGTTGCGGTTAAAGGTTGTAACAAAATGTAACCAGAACTACTACTCTATCCAGGCACAGTCCTTACAATTTATACCAATCCAGAAAATAAAAAAAATAAAAACATACAAACACTAATCACCTATTTATTATGTAGGTTTAAAAAAAAAAGCGATTATCATTGTGCGATGCCTTTCAAGCTTTTTTTTTTGTTACCAATTTGAATACGTCTGTTATTAGGTAAGTTTCACGCCTACATTCATCCATGCCAATTGAGTTGAAAGTCAATATAAACCAAATTTTGAATTGTATCAAAAGCAAATATCCATATAAAAAATGTTTTCATAATGGCAAAGCTAATTAGTAAAAAAAAGTGTAAATACTCACACTGTCCTTTTTTATATAATGTTACATTGAAATAGCAATTTTTAAAGACGTAATTTGTACTATTGAAATGTGTTATTTGCACAAATATTATTAACATTTGACAAGTATGATACTTTGGTAGAAACTAGTCTAAATATGTATAAATTATATTTTTCAATTAACATCCATACGATGCCTAAAAATAATATAGAAAGATAATTAATGGAAATATTTTAGAATAGCGGTAGAAGAAGAACTCATTTATTTAATTGCAAAGAAATAAAAAAAAAATCCTCAAATTTATATCGTACTCAAAAAAAAATCTTCTTTATTACTTTGACATTGTTTGCTGGGCTATTAAATTTATTACATAAGGTACTTAATATGTTTAGCATAAAATCTAAACCTATTGAATATGCATTTTATAAGGGGAGTCTTTTCCTTTCTAAAGGTTTGCATATCACTGATTTAATTCCTTCTTTCTGGTTCAGGTACCTGCCCTCTCAGGATATGTATGTGTACATGTAGATGACCTGTTGTGTACGGTTGTGTTCTAGATGGCCTGCATAGTAACGTTAACATGTCCCTTGGTTGAGGTCCACCGAGGTTACTTTAGTTACTACAGTTATTTTCGTCCCTGATTCCTATCATCATGTTATGGGGCAGTCACTGAGGTTAGCGAATATAGATTATAAATATAGGCCAAGCCTATTTGTATCTAAAACATTTATAATCCCAACAATCACCAGGTGGAGATTTATAGTTTATAGCTACAGGTATTAACTTTCTCGTTGCCTCTGGGAGCATCTTGATGATATAAATGATGAAGTCATCATTATTTGCTTCCCGGACCCTTTGATTTTGTCATTTGTAATCAGTTGCTGCAGTCCATAAACCAAAGTATTACCCTCATATCTTCTTTGTTTCATTCATACGTTCGCCGACAAACAAGAGCAGAACAGTAACTTGGTACCGTGAAGAGCTCTAAGCCGATCCCAGTATTTCCGTCTCATTAGCGCGAGCTGTTCTGCTAAATTTCAACTCATATCTACTTTGTCCACTCTTCTTGAGATCTGAGGCACGGGAGAACCAGTCAAATCTCAAATCAGTGCGCATGCGTTGTAGAGTTAGAAGCGAGCAGACAGTTTCGAATGGCTTAGTGAAGAGATTTGAAATAACCCGTTAATGTCAAGCGTGTGTATCGATATATTATATTGTGCCATGACACAACGTTAAAATTTGAAAACATCCATCGTGAAAAATATAAAAATATGTTTATCCAGTAGAAAATAAAATATATTGATAATCAACTGATTTAAGTTTGCATTCGGGTCTGCTAGTGTGTGAATTACTATGACACTCAAGCATATTCTGCTCTTTAAAAAATATGTATATTTTCACCCTATAGGCCTAAATAACCTATTTTAAACAAGTCTAAGAAAATCATCCTATTCTATCAAACCTAAACTTTTACTAGACCCTAGTAGGCCTACTAATAAAAGTGTCAGCGAATAAGAAATTCTCTACCCAAGCTACCTAACATTACCTTCTGTTAATATAATGTGTAGGTAACATGAATTAGGCCTACATACCAAAGCAAACCAATGTTAATGTGAAAATACATCTACTTGTGACAACCTCTTTAAATTCCCACCTCATGATGAAAATAGATTTTAGACCTGGTATAATCTATAGTTTCTTGTCACTGTTTTTAAAATAAAGCTCTCTGATATAGTCTAACTAGTCAGTTTTATTTTGTGTTGGCCTATAGCTGTGAAACCATAAATATCAGGTAGGCCATAGAGAAAACCCTTTCAGGGATGATGCACAAATTGCAAATTTAAAAAATAAATGGTACGGCACACCGCACAGACTTTCTCTCTCTTTCTATAAACTCGTAAGATTTCTGAACGGAATAATGTACATTGTATCATCACCACTCCACATAAGAACACGCATAAAATAATATACAATGATATAGAATCAATGAGAAAAGAGGCGCATCTTTGTCCACCT
>CABFWB010000095.1:191785-214093 GCA_902151455.1 Timema bartmani
AGCTCAATCGGTAAAATAGTTTAGGCTCTAGTTGGAGGTACAGACAGACAGACAGACAGACAGACGGAAATTCAAAAACCACTTTTTCGGATTCAGGGAGTCATGAAACGTCAAAATTCATCAAAATCTTGAGTTCGATTTTTTTGACGATCACCATACTTTCTCTACCTGTAAGATAGAGAGAAAGTAAAAAGAAGCCCTCCTCGCATTTATTGAAGCTTACCGGTCGCTTCCCGAACTCTGGGATAGCTAAAACACTTATTATTCAAACAGTGTAAAAAAAAAGTTGCTTCATATGAGGTACTGACCAAGAAATTGAAAGCTATTTGGCATGAAGCTTCGCGTGACAGTGTTATAAAAAAAAATTAATAACCTGAGATCCACTTTTAGAAAATAGTGTAAAAAAATTAATGACTAAAAAAATCGGGGATTTCAAGTGACGATGTTTATGTCCCGACCCTTTGGTATTTCAAAGAATTATGTTTTTGGTGAATCCACAATGGATGAAGGCATTGAAAGCAGTCATAATTCGTCAAGTGTGTAACTTTATTAGTATTTTAATTTTGACTAATTCCTATTGTTATTATGTAATTAGTTATAAAAAGGAAAGATTTAATTGAGGGTTCAAAAAACAAAAGATTGTATTTGAAAATTTAAAAGGAAAGTTTTATTAATTTTATTTGGATGTTTCAAAAAATCAATTTACTCAAAAAATATATTTTGGTATTCAATATTGATATAGCAGTTGTAAACATTATTAAATGCAAATGAGTATGAAACACTCAGTACTTATCCACATTTCAATCTTATTCAAACCCTAAATAGCCTGCCACTCAACTTTTCCTTCATTGTTGAAGTAAGTGTGGTAAGTGTCGGGTATATCTTTGGCCGAATTAGTAGAAGCCGCACAGATTCTCATTAAAGGAATAACGGAGCCACTGTTTGAAACTGTTGAAGGAGCAGGTACCTGACGGAGAGAAGTTGAGGCAGAAATTGACAGTTGATGGTAACCATATCCACTCGAATGTCTTCCTAAGTAATCGTGTAAAGATGAGCTCGCTAGACCTATAATCTTGACCTTATCAGGTGGTAGGTTGATGGGTTTTTGTAAAATTGTAAACCTTGAAGTTAAAATTCAAAAAAATAAATTCAACGACTTTCCTTGCTCTAGAATGTCGATAGTTGTAAACGCGTCTTTTGTCATTGAGGACGGAAATAGAATAGGGTTTCATAAAATTACTCAGCAACTGGAATGTCTCGTCCCCGAAAAAAACCCCGTAAGGAACAGTCTTGTTGGTTCCTGAAAGTTGAGAGGGAGCTGGAATGTTCAGTTCACCTTTTTTGAGAAGGTAATAGAAAGCTGTGTTTCTAATCACACCTCCATCATAAATCCTTCTGTTTGTTCCGACATCAGCTAACAGAACTTCGTAATTCGCATTAACAATAGCAAGTAAAACGACGCTAAATGTTCCTTTATAGTTGTAATAACTAGACCCGAAATTTGGTGATTTTTTTTATTTGCACGTGTTTTACATCGACAGCGCCAAGGCACAGCGGATATTGCCATTTAATGTCGAAGTCATGAGCGACTTGTTTCCACTCCCCTTCGCTTTGAGGAATCTTAAAGCAAAAACGAAAGTAACCCATAATTCCTTTTCTAGGATGTTATTATAAAAATGTCAATTATTTCTTTCATAATTATGACCAAATATTTATCTATCTTTACAGGTTACACCACCTACTATTCCAGCTAGTTCAACACCTACTGCCACTTCGTTTTCAGCACTTATTAAAAAATAAATTCCAACCCTTGCTACAGCACAAGATCTCCTCGTGACAGCCACGCGGTTTTTGGAAACAGAAGACTACAAATGCTTGACGTTAGCAGAGGGATACGCAACTAAACTGCGAAAATTGACACTACATCAGTTAATGTTTGTTGACAAAGTAGTCAATGATGCAGTGCTTGATGCTCAAATGGGCCTCTTGAAGAAGAACAGCTATCTAGTCCACCGAGTGACATCATCAGCTCTATCATTGTCCCCTACTTGGGGAAGTTCACAATAAATGTATTCTTCTCTCGCTCCTTCAGAACCTACATCTGCAAGAAATTTGTTTGAAACATTTTCATATGATGATGATAAGGATCCTCCTGATGCCAATTGTTTCTAAACATATTCACTCTGGATTTTATTTTTTATTTGTATGTGGTTTACCATTTCGTGAATTAACTTGACCTACTTTATTAAAAATAAAGTTCCTGTGATTTTATGTAATGTTTAACTTTCCTCTGCTTTTTTAATTAATTAAAGCAGACAGCTGTTATTTTCTGTTAATTTCTACTTCTAATACTCTTGTTCTTTGAAAATAGGAAAAGTACACTTACTTGAATATAATTTCGAAGTCCTTTCTGTATTGCTACGCACGTTTCTATTATTATCTGCCCGAGTGCTTGAGGTGATACCCTAATAGATAATTTCAAATCTTGAAAACTTCTCCCATTTGCTAGGAACCGCAACGAAACAATTGCCCTTGCTCGAGGTGATATTGTCCCTCTAATGCGTGTGTTCTTTTTTTCGATTGAAGGAGCAATTTTGTTTAGCAGCAGTTGAAATGTACTTTCGTCCATTCTTAGGTAATTCTCGTAGTCATTCACTTCTGCTGCTTCGTGCAGCTCACTAAACAAATGGTACTCAGTTGATGAAATGCTTCTTTGAAGATATCATTCTTTACTCCAAAGTTCACGCTGCCTTTTCCTCTCGGGTTCTTCGGCTAGCAGTGAAGCCGCAATCAGGCAACAAACAGCTGCGTTCCTTTATTTGTCACCATTGTCATTGCACATTCAACGGAACTCACGAAACGGATTAAAAAAACTTAAGAAAAAAACTGAGGGAAAAACCTTCCCCACACACTTTCAGTTCAGTTCATCATATAGTTTTTTACACAGTTATTGAGGCAGTCCAACTGCGCAGTTAAACTGAGAGTGTGTGGGCCGCTTTAAAGGAATAAGTTTGTGGGATAGATGTAAATTGTTTCCACATAAAAATTATACAATTAACAATTGGCAAAAAGGATGCTTTGGAAGAGTCCTGTCTAAAGATGTATGAATTATATTTTTCAATTTACATAATTGATGGAAATATATTAGGATAATGGTGGGGTAAAGAACCTTGTAATTTCATTACAAAGAAAGTTTTAAAATTCCTCAAAATTTATATCGTACTCAAAAATCATTTCTTGTCGATTACTTTGGCATTTTTTTCCCTGTTATTAAAGTAGCATTTCGATAATATAAATGACGTCATCATTATCTGTTTCTCGGACACGTTGATCTTACTATTTGTAATCAGTTGCTGCAGTCAATGTATTTCCAGTTATCTTTTTTCCTCTCATGAAATGTTAACGTATCTCTAACTAGTACTTGTGCATAGCTATTTTAGTGTAGGCCTACACTAATGATTAAAAAATCACCAACTTAACGGTCTTGTAATCCTGCCAGCATTGGGATTTAGGAACGCTTTGATATGGATGGTATCATGATTTAAGCTAGTCTAATACTTTAGTTTTGTATTTCTTTACTAAGATCTTGAGTTTGTTTTAGTAGCTTAAATCTCTTATAGGAGAAATGTAAAAATATTTGCAACCGAATATACAGAAAAAAGAAAATAAGAGCTAAAAATTAACATAAAATACTAATACAAGCGAAAAGATAGTGAATCGAAAAGTATTTGCGTCCATTTTTTACTCACCAAAATACAGAGAAGTGCACATTACCAAGAAGAGACTTGTCTGACAGTTATAAATGTTAATATATCTACTTTAATGTATTCATACGTCAGTTTATGTTACCGGCAGCTGTCACTTTTAAAATACATTATCAATACCTATAGAATAATGCTAATTATATAGTAAAATATTATTAGTGTTGGCTGCAAATAATACGTTTGTATTTTACAAATGATCCTTATTGTTAAAATTGAACTTTACATTTTGTTTAAGTGTTATTTGGTTACATTTATAGATAATCACCACATTTAATGATACATTTATCCTAATGTTTATCAATTTGTTTATTTCAGCCATATATAACTTTGCTGACTGGTAAAATACTTATTGATTAACCCAGCCCTTCAGATCTCTATCTGAGTTGAAACGTCTACTATGAAGAAACTTCTTCAGTCATTCTAATATATAGAAGTCAGTGGGAGCAAGATTAGAGTTGTGGGAAGGATGCTGCAAAATTTTACAACTCCGGGTTGTGATTTTATTAAAGGAACATTTTACAATACGTGGTATCAACTTTGCTATGTAAAAATATCACGTCATCTTCAATAGCACTTCCAAATAGATTTTGCTGAATGGTAACACGCAAACTAGAAGGAGTATACTACAGAAATGATCGGGAAACCGCAGGTGAGGAAATCCATAAAAATAGGTTTTCAGCGATCCTAAAAGTCTCTTAGCAATATTTTCAATAATGATTGGACAATTGTTATGTCTTAGCTCCCTGACGTGTTCGCCCTGCACTCACGGAAGGAGTATCCATATCCTCCCGTTAATTGAAGCTGTCCAAGGGGTAATCCAGCTGTCTGGTGACGACAGGGATCGATGGCAGACAACTAGGTCATCGGTTCTAAAATTGCCTGCTGTGCACGTATGTCTCAGAGAATTTTGAGCCCACCTGACCAGATCCCCAACATGATCGCCCTCAAAAATTGGGTGTACTATTTATTTAACGTCACAACATAAAGTTAAACTCAGAAGCATTTTAAAAACTCAACCGAACAAACCAAACTCTTTATTAAAAATTTCTAGTTTATTGTAGAGGAAAAGTAAGTTTGAGTAAGAGATGCTCAAAACATTTCTTTATTTTTTGACAGTAAAACACCAATAGTTTTTTTAAATATTCAGGAGTACCAGGGTGTTTATTTTGTAAGAAAGCGGTGTTTCGGGTTGGTATTGTTAACTAAAGCTGTTATGTAAATACAGTAGTTTTAATATCCGATTCTCAATACATGTGGCGAATCATTTGAGTAAACCTACTTATTATGGCAGCAACACTTCACTGCAATACAAATGCTCAACATGCAAATAATAATAGCACCGCGCCTTACTACCCGTTCGGGTTATACGCTAAAGTACTAATTACTCTAATGGGTTAGGAATTGGGAAGGTTGAATTTAGAGGAATTGAACGCACATTTGTGTGGAGGGAGAGTGAAAAACCATTCAAGAAAAGGCACTCCCAGTTCACCCGACCGAGATTCTAACCTCGACCTCTCCATCCTCAGCAGTTTCAACAACAACCAGCTCGTTAGCCAACTACACCACCGAGGTGGGTAACATGCAAATACATCGATGTCTGTCAAATACATTTGGTCCTAGCTTTCTTTGGCCATGCACATATACAAACATTTTAAAAACAATGTGTGTTGATAAAAAAAAATATTCTATGTCTCCACACTAAGTTTTTCTTATCCTTTACATCTGTCATTGTATAGGTTATGTTGTAATAGAAAATTTGTTGAAACGTGTCAAATTCACAACACAAATACAACTCAAATGGTGTATTATTAAATGAATCAACAAAAACAAAAATTTCAAATGGGAAAGTAAGAATACATTCTACAAATTTTTAAGAAGAAAATGTTTCGGGACAAATTACGTCCAAGATGAGTTGAAAAGCACTTGGGTAGTCAAAATACAGACAGAAATTATTAAATTTAATATCTTAACAATAATTATAAATTTATAATTTAGAGAAAATGAACATCAATTCTCTTGGAGGAATAGTGAAAACCCCATGAAGGAAAACCACCACATTGATTAAAATTAAATTAGATTGGTCTAACATTTAGCCCAACTGCCCACCGATGTGGGTAATTTCATTTTTTGATTTGATTTATATACCATTAATCCATCAACCATCACAATTATTACTATCCCATTTAACGTTTTTCATATATATACAATTATATATATATATACAACGTGTTTCTAAAACATTGCATCAAACTTTGGCAGGATACTCCTTGGGTGAAATTAGAATAATTCTCATAAGCAACCTAGGGTCCATCTTCAATATTAAGGGCGGTATACACCCCTAAAGACAGAGCTAAAAACGACTGTTGTGTGAAATATTATGAAAACTGCTTAGGGTATTACAACGAATCTTTGTATACTACTTATTGAAACCTTGATCATTAATAAACTAAATGTGCTGTTACCGTTACCCACCCCCATCATGTAAAAAAGGGGGGGTTGTAACACATTTTTTCTAAAATAAAATATGTCAGAGTAAGTATTACCAATTTTTACTTAAGATTACAAAACAGGGAATCAAAATTAACAAAAAAGGTGTCTTGGAGAAACTGTCTAGCTTTCCCCGTTTCTGAGATAATCACACAAGTTTGAGATCAGAGCCAAGTGCAAATGCCTGCCAGGTAGGCAGCCAGAATCGCAGTTTTATTTCGCAATGCAGTCGTTTAACCATTTTTACCGGCACGTGTGACTATGTATCACGTACATTTGGTAAACAAGGCTGGTTTGTGTGTTATGATGGAGAAACTCTGATACTTTTCCTTCTTCATAAGCTCCGATGTGTTGCTATTTATTACATTAGTGAGTTATGCTTACACAGTTCACACTTGGGTGGGATTTTATTCATTACACTCACTGGAATATTGAAAGCTACATTAAGAAATACAAATTGTAGTTATTGCATGTTTTAGTTCCTAGCTTCAAAAGCAGATTCATAGCAAGTGTTCAAAATGGTGGCCCCTAACGTTATTGCAATAATTGAGGCGACGTATCAATGACTGGCGTACTCTTTCGAAAACACGTGGAGTTTCTTGAACCTTATCACATGCAGCAACTATCCTGGCTAACAGGTCTTCCTCAGATTCAACAGCTGTCTCGTACACCAAAGCTTTGACAAAGCCCCACAGAAAGAAGTCTAACGGATTTAGGTCAGGAGAGCGTGGTGGCCACGCAACAGGCCCACCTCTTCCTATCCATCGGGCAGGAAATGCAGTGTTGAGGTAGTCACGCACAGCTCTTGTGAAATGAGGTGGGGCACCGTCATGTTGTAGCCACATGCGTTGTCTAACGGAGAGCGGTACATTCTCGAGGAACTGTGGCAATGCAAATTTCAGAAATTGGTAGTAGATGTGGCCAGTCAAACGTCGTGGCATCAGGTAAGGGCCAATGAGATGGTTACCCACAATGCCTGCCCAGATGTTGACAGAAAATCTATGCTGGTTGCCCATGATGATAGTTGCATGAGGGTTCACGTCATTCCAAATGTGACTATTTGTACTATTAAAATAGCCGTCTCTGGTGAATGTTGCCTCATCGGAAAACAATATTATAGTGGAGAAATCAGGAACCACTCCGCACTGCTGCAGAAACCAGTCGGAGAATTCATGTCGAGGAGCATAATCTGCTGGCCCCAATGCCTGCACCTTGCGCATGTGGTACGGATGCAGCAGCTGATCATGCATGACACGCCATACTGTGGAATTGGACACATTCGTTTGATGCGCAATGGCACGTGTGCTTGTTGACGCGTTATCATCCACATAATTCAGTACCTCTTCTTCGACAATTGGAGTGCGAACATTCCTCGGGTGACCAGCTCCCCCTCGTAGCTGAAATGTACCTGTTTCACGAAGTCGCTGAGTGACATCGGTGAAGGTCCGGTGATAAGGTTGACGTCGCGCAGGATATCTATCGTGGTACAACCGTGCAGCTGCTCTTGCGTTTCCTCTAGCTTCACCGTACAGCATGACCATGTCTGTCATTTCTGCGTTTGTGTACTTTGCCATTTGACTAGTAATACGCGCAACATGCAGTGAAGTCGTGTGGACTGATGCAGTCTGCTCGTGGAGGGAGGGGAAGATAGTGATAATAAGAGTGGGGGAAAGGAGGGGGGTGAAGCAACACAGCTTTATTGGCTCCCTACCTGGCAGGAATTAACACTTGTCTTTGAAATTAAACATGCATGATTATCTCAGAAACGGGGAAAGCTAGACAGTTTCTCCAAGACACCTTTTTTGTTAATTTTGATTCCCTGTTTTGTAATCTTAAGTAAAAATTGGTAATACTTACTCTGACATATTTTATTTTAGAAAAAATGTGTTACAACCCCCCCTTTTTTACATGATGGGGGTGGGTAACGGTAACAGCACATTTAGTTTATTAATGATCAAGGTTTCAATAAGTAGTATACAAAGATTCGTTGTAATACCCTAAGCAGTTTTCATAATATTTCACACAACAGTCGTTTTTAGCTCTGTCTTTAGGGGTGTATACCGCCCTTAATATTGAAGATGGACCCTAGGTTGCTTATGAGAATTATTCTAATTTCACCCAAGGAGTATCCTGCCAAAGTTTGATGCAATGTTTTAGAAACACGTTGTATATAAGGTCTGTGCCGATACATATGTATAAGGTATGTGGCGATTCCAATACTCGACTCCTCAATACCCATGGTATCGACTAGTATCACAATAATCGATACTATACGCTAAAAATCTAGATAAAACTCTTCAGTATTCAACATGGTTGACTCCTCTAACGGTTGATTTTGAACGTCAGTGGCTAGACATAAGTTACTCGTAGTTTTGCTTTGTCCTATTATTCTGTTCGCTCAGCTTTAGACTCAATATAAACAAGCCATTCCCTTGCAGCTTATAAACATGATCACGTTCGAAACAGGCTCGATTTTTATTTATCAAAGGGAACTATATTTTGATAATGAACCTAAGTAGAACACTTATTTTGTATTGAAATAGTCGAGTAAATATTCACTTCATAAGGTCGATTTTCCTCAGCACTTTGGCAAGGAAATGGTGAGCAAATGAATCGGCCAGCTCGCAGCTGCATCGTATTTCGTCGCTAGATTATTATTAGTCGAATGATTTTAAAATAATCCTAATTAACTAGATTCCATATTTTGACACAAGGAAACAAATTAAATATTTTTCTTTTGACCTAGTTTCTATGCTAACAAAATGAGGATTTATTTAATTTCATGGTATCGAATAGGATATCGAGTATTGAGGAGATGAATTGATAGTATCGAACAAGGTATCGGAATCGAGAAAAGTAGATATCGGCCCACCGCTGGTTGTGTATATATACTCGCTTTGCTCGTTGGTGGCTCCGCCCTCCTAACCCCCCGTGAGTTTTCTTGGCAAGTGGATGTAAACTAATGTAATTCCAGCGTTGTTTTGAACGTAACCACTATAAGTTACCGGTATTGTATTGTATTTTTCACACATTATTCTAGTTTCTCCATACTTATAGGACAGCTAGAAGCATCAAATTTGGCACGCTTATGGCAATTGGATATGCCAATATGTCTGCCAAATTTTATTATTATAGCTCTCCCAAAAGTGTTTCATAAAATTAAAAAATGTGTGTAAAATGTTCAAAATTTCTAAAATCAAAAAATCTCTCTCTATCTCACCAAATCCGTAGCTGCTGGTGCAATCCGTTTTTTGATAGGTCTTACCGTTTAGCCACAAGAGACCTCTAAAGAAAGATCCACACTGACTTTAAAGTTGCTCAGCTATTTATAATTTTTTTCGGGAGTTAAAACTTAATATTTTTAACTTTTTGGATTTTTCCCGTCGGTTACAGACTATAAGCTATAAGTTTGCCAAATTTCAAGTTTCTAGCTCATCTGGAAGTGGGTAAACATTAATGTGAGTGAATGAATGAGTCAGCCATGTATATATATATATATATAATTGACAGGATTGATAACTGTACCTGTGATGATGATGTAGTTGAATATGATTATTGTGTTGTCAATCAAAACATAGTAATATTTCATAATAATTTTAATAACTACATACACTTAGCTACAGAAATTAATAATTCGGGTTAAATAAAAACAAAATTATTTTTAACAATAAAAATAACTGTACATAATTAAAATGATTCATGTATTTCTTGCCGAATGCTGTAGACACTGGAATTCTCATAGCGCCCAGATTAACCTATCAACAATGATAAAATCGAATTAGTACACAACATTTCACTAAGGACAAAAGCCGAATAAGAATTCAATATTTAAATACACACAATGTACTGTTTTGTAGAGCATCTTTTTTTTCTTGGCTAAACTTTTAAATTCCTTAAAAGTTGTCAACATACAATAATTTAAAAGACAAAAACTATCAGTCGAAGCATTTATATATTAGTAAAATCAAATTAAACATTAATATAACCATCAGTAGTTAAAATTAATTAAAATTAAAAAGGTATGTCTTATAATACTAGTAAAGGTTAAATTTTTCTGTAAAGCGAAGTTAAAATTTATTAAAAAGACTGTTGCGGCAGCATCACCAAAACATAAATCTTTTTCAACGTTTTACTATGTATGGGTAGAAATAAATTTTGGAAAGCGATGTAAGAGGCCAAAAAGGAAAGAGGAGTTGTAATGAAAGTGAAAAGCATGTATAACAGGAGTTGTGCTAAGATAGAGAATGGGAGAACGGAATGGTACCAAATAAAAAATGGAGTGAGGCAGTGGAGAGCCCTCTCACCATTCCTATTTGTAATGGTAATGGGAATAATCATAGATAAAGTGGCAAGAAAACTTAGGGAGGAAAGAATGAACGCCAAGGGCGTAGGGATTAGGATAGGTAGAATTTTAAACACTTATTTGGGTGGACTGAGAGTGGTAAACCATTACGAGATGCAATCATCGAACATTCCAGCACCAGAAACCAATAGAAGGAGGGGACCCTTGTCCACATCTTTCCCTGCGACTTATTTGGTCATCAGTTGTATTATTATTAGTAGTAGTAATATTATGTGTTCTGTCTTATGACAAGTCCGTTCATTTGGTCAGTGAACTTAGACCTCCAATGCACCCTGTCCTCTGCCTCCTTCAACTCCCAGAATTTTATTATTTCCTTAAAGTCATCCAATATTAGAATCCTCCTTCTTCCTAAGCTCCTCTTTCCCTCAACCTTTCCTTCTATGACGTCGTACAGAAGACAGTTCCTCCTAAGGATATGTTTGATCCAGTTTGGTTTGTACAGAAGAATCACATCCAAAATTGTTATCTTCTCACCCACTCTTCTTAGGACTTGTTCATTTGTCCCCCTGTCTGTCTGTCTGATCTTCTCAACTCTTCTTCAGCATCACATTTCAAAGCTCTCCAAGTATTTCTTTTCCATCTTCCTGAGAGTCCAAGTTTCTGTTCCAAACAGCGTGATGTTCTAAATGTAGCATTTCATCAGTTTCTTCCTCAGTTCCAAGCTCAACTTGATGGTCAGTTTTATACGTGAATAAAATATCCTTTTATTGATTTATTTAGAGTTTCATTTTTAAAAGATTAGTGTAAAAATATATTTGTTAAAAATTATGCATGTATTTAAAAATATTAATTCATTATTGTCACTACTTATAAGTTAACTAAACTCAAAGCTGACCGCTTGTAACACCACTGGTTCACAATTTGTGATATCACTGGCTTGTAGTTTGTGATACCATTTGTTTTATTTACGAGATGAGTCTACTTGGCACCTATGTGTCGGGTGAAAGATAGGGCTTCCTTTTCTACGAATAATACAAAGTTATTTAAAATAAACTACTTGAATGAATTCTAATATATTTATTAGAGGAGTCTAAACTAGGTCATGTTCTAATAACACCTACACGGAGATAATATTGCACCCTCACGTTCTATAAACAAAACCATCATCGTGCTTGTGGTATCTCGCACCACTGAGTTATATCACTCAATAACGAGTCTAGTGTCCCAGTCTGGAGTCAAGGGGTTATCCCTTTAGGGTCAAAGGGTTCACCAATCGGGTTTCAGATCGGCACACTTTCTCTATAAAATATATAAAAATAGCTATGTGCCTAGTCTAGTTATACTTTAACTCTGATAAAAAAAAATCGTCAACAATAGGCAACACATGACCGGGGGGTGGTTCTTGAAAATAAACACACAAAAAAGATCTTGTTTTTTTAGAAAGATCCTAAAATAAACATTGTTACCCTTGCTTACAATCATAGTTGTATTTTAAAGGCAAATACCAAGATCGAAACATTCTACTCGGGGACCGTAATCCATATTAATTTGAATATTTTATAAATTAATAATTATATAAATATTTCACGGCCCGTGATAGTATGGTACGGTTTATTGTGAGCTTGACGCCTTAAACCACGCAAACATGGTATAAGTAGTCACAGAAATTATACAGACATACAAAGATTCAAACACCCATAAAACCACTTTTTTGAAAACATGTGGGAGCATAAAATGAAGAGTACATCTTTGTTATTTTTTGTTATGATTATGTTTACAAGAATATTACACTAGACTATTACACACTAGAACTTATTAAATAATATAAATGTATCTAGCATTTAAGATATTATGTTGCTGCAAATTACTAAATCTCACTAAAACAGTTATTTTAGTGCGTTAAAATAATCAAACTTCACTCTCAACTGTAATTGAATATTACAAGTGCATCAGTAACCAAATGACTCACCAGACATGCCCTTCGCCATTTCAAAAGCTGAGTTTGCCATAGACATGGCTTGTTCACTTCCTGAAGCCATTGCTGCTGCTGGATCACCACCACTTTCTTCCATTGTTTTCTTGGCCATATCCGCCATTTGCTTGGCCATCTCTGGGCCAGCTTTCGAAAACATGCTCATATCCATCTACAACTGCAAAAGCGAATTCTCATTTGTTATTATTTCATATACAAACACAAATTGTATGATAAAAAAACTTGTTGATGATAATACTTTCAGTTACATAAACACACACATATTTATTTATATATATTAGTAGGGTTATATAAACAAGGATAATGTTAATAAAATATTATACAAACAAACAAGTAATTCTAAATCCAAAATATCACCAAATTTAAAACTAGCTTAACTTAGGACAAGGCGCCTAACACTGAACATTTGACCATACATATAAGTCTGAGTTTTTAAAAATTTTAAATAAATCATCTCGAAATAAGGGGGTTCATAATTTGAAAAACTACTAATGTAAGTTACCATTTGTTTCTATAGTATAAAATTTAATATTTGCTGGTAGGTAGAAATAATAAAAACATTAAAATTTTAAATGTAAAAATGGTGTTCCGAGAAAGGAGGAGTGAGGGTACTTTAAAATATCCAAACCTTACACGATAAAAACACTTCCTTTTGTGCTTAAAAATTGAAATTTTACATGCAGATAGAATGACCAGTTCAGTTTATCCTAAAAGTCTGAACATTTTTAAATAACAAAATGAATGTGGGTGATGGAAGAATTTCATAAACTTATAGAAAAAAACCCCACCATTTTGTGTGATAGAGGGACTATCCCAGAAAATCTGGAGCAATTGAAAAATTAAAATTTCAAAATGAGGATCTAAGAATTGGGAAAGTCAAAATTTCTAAAATTAATAGGATAAAAACCTTTTTAACTTGGTAAAAGTTTAGCAAGAAGGTAGAAAGACAACTACAGATAACTAAAGTAGAAAGTACATTTCAAATTTCAAAATGAATGTTTAAAAAATTTAGAAAATATCTAGAACGCGTGAAATTTCTTTTAAAAAAGTTCCAGAAATGGTACAAAATTTTAACTTGGCATTCGGGTAGAGAAAGTGACTGACTACATTAGCGACTCAAAAACTGTAAAAAAAACTTTTAAAAGGGTACGGGAAATGCGGGGTCTCAAAATGTTCATAATTATCAGGTAGACAAACGTTCTAAATGTGTTATATTTATTTTTATTTATATATTTAAATGTCTTTATCTATGCTGGCAAAGTGAAGGTGTTTTACACTTAACCAGGTTATAAAAATTATAATTAAGGAATATTTTAAATTTAAAAGAAAGATCAAAATAAGATAGATCTTAAAAACTAAAGATTATAAGATTTAAATATTTGCTAATCCAACTCAAAAGAAAGCGATAAATATTTCAAATCTCAAAATGGGCTTGGATTTTAGAGCCATTTCACACGAGGCAACTATCGGTCTGTTGATTAACATAGAGGTAGATTGGGGGTTTTCACACGAAGCAACAGAGTTGCCCGCCCCGTCAACAGTCACTCATAAGTTGCCCACTATTGGCAGTTTGGGGAATAGTTGCCCGTCAGGACAACTATCGCCAACCCGGCAACTCGTGTTTTTATGGTGTCATAGACACAGAGCAGCAATCGCCGGCCAGTACCCCAAGTGATGCCAACCTCAAAGCACCGGTTGAAATTTATTCGTGGTACGGAAGGTTATCTGGCTATCTATCGTCGGTTTGTTTTTGACTGCATGGTCAAATCTTGTGCACTGATTTTGAGATGAATTTACCGGAATTTTTAAACATAGATTATTTTATATATAAGAAGTGGAACAGCGACAGGCTATTTGGAATTTATCAGCGGATGATTACTCAAACAGGATAGTAAACAGGGTGGCCTGGGAAGACATAATCAGAAGATTTGTTCCGGGCTTTGACGAAAAGACACAGGATAAAAAGAATACGCTTGGTAAGGGTTAGTGTCCGCCCTCAGAATTTCTTCTCTCACATTTCCGAGAAGTTAATATAATCAGAAGATTTGTTCCGGGCTTTGACGAAAAGACACAGGATAAAAAGAATACGCTTGGTAAGGGTTAGTGTCTGCCCTCAGAATTTCTTCTCTCACATTTCCGAGAAGTTAATCAAAAGACGTCAATGACATCCAACAATACTTTTTAAAAAATGTATCGTTATTTAATCGGAGATCTTCATAACTTGTATAGAAGAAACCCTTTCCCAACCGTTCACTAATATACGGATGCTCTTGTGATTTTACCTCGCCTTCCCCTAAGGAGTCACAAAAAATAATCTCGTCCTCAAAAATGTATCACAATGGACCTATTTTTTGTGTACTCTGGTTAGGTACTGGTTTTACTGTCACAGAGCGATAGTTGACCGGTGATTGTTGCCGGACGATAATTGCCTCGTGTGAAACGGTTCTTACAAAACTTTTTAAAAAAAACCACAACACTTGAGTGTAGTAGAAAACCGAAGTTTTGCATATAGTTAGAGTGACCACCCCATAGAGCCAGAAAAATCGGAAATATGTTATTTAAAAAAAAGAAAATCCAAGAAAATAGGTGAAATAATATTTCAAAAATTAATAGAAAACCAACTTCTTAGCATGGTATGATATTTGTATGTGCACAAGAATAAAACCTAAAAATAAATGAACACAAATTTAATTATAAATAATCGAAAAGGGAATCCATTAGCAGTTTCGATAGTTAGTTTTAAAAATATATGGCAAAACTAGCGCCAGCCTAGGGGGTGACAGTCAGAACAATTAAAATAATAATCTGATGACAGAGCTCGGTAAATAGTCATGTCTCCTTTTTTCACGCCATGTTTCTGCAATAGCGTTTATTATATTTTCTTTTTCTTTAGGGGACTGTAATGGCTATTTATCCATTTTGTTTCTTTAACAATATCTGTTAATTAATTTCGCTTGGACTAAGGTAGTGATGCCTATGGATTGCGTCCACTTGTGCACAAAATTGATTGCAATACAACTCAACTGTGTACTGATTATTTTCAAAGATTTATTGTATTTTAGTTAATAGTTGATTACTATAGTTGGTTTGGGATCGCTATAGTTAATTTTATTTGGCGCAAGGAGGCGTTATAAAAAACTGGCAGGTGGATTTTGAACATTCTAATTTAATTCAATTTAGATGAGTCTCACCCTTATGTAGAAAGGGTTCGCTGCTAGTACATTTGTACAATATATTTCTTCAAATTTATTTAAAAAAATTAAGCTTTGGTATTAAATAAAAGGAAATCTCTGTTCAATTTGCTAATGTAAACCAGCCTGTATCTCTTCCGCGTTTGTACCTAAACATTTCTTAGAAGTGAGATTATGATTATTATAATTACATATTTTACTAATAGCTACCATGATAACTGATCATATATGATAATAGTTAACTTGTACTTGATTCAGTGTTGAATTAATCACGTAATCATCGCTCAAGTTTAAAAGCATGAGAGAACCTCCCCAGCCAGCAGAAACTTGTAGAAAACAATAAACGGAACACTAAAATGATGATAATACATTGAAATCCTACTTAACGGACACCTCTTAATAACGGATTCTTCTTTATAAAGGACAGTTTAAATTTTCCCGCATAATAACATTGGCTCTTACGGTGAAACAACTTCCCAATAACGGACGCTGATACTGCTAGAGACGCATATTTATCCATAAAACTCTCCAAACAGTGGACAAGAATTGAAAACACCAGTCCATATAAAGTATTTGACTGTAGTAATGTCAGAAATGTCATTGTCTCGCACGTAATTGTGAGCAGTACCACCTACTCCTTCTATGGAAAGTTTCTAAAATAGTAAAGCCTCGTTGACACGACCCAAATATACTTGGACAAAGCAAGCTTGGACGCTGCGCGAGCATCACTTGGATCGTGTCAACAATTCATCCCAGTCCACTTGGGAGAGGAGGTTATATCTAAGTTGAGTAGGACGGTGGCCAACTTACTTGGATCCAAGTCGAACCTTGACGGGATTCAAAATGGCGCCGTCTCAAAAACTGGAGAGTGAACCCCGTAAAAGGAATGTTATAAAAATAATCAAATGGACGGATAGGTAAAATGTAAGGTCCATGGAAGTGAATGAGGTAAAGGTCTCGTGTTAGTATCAAGTTTTATTTTTGCAATGCGTCTTAGTAACTATTCAGGTTATACGCCTTCAAGTTCTTGAACTATTGGTTCTAATAGATCCTAGCAACTTGCACAGTAGTTAATCGTAGATGAAAGTGTCTTCATCTTCAACCGCAACTTCGCGAAATAAATTTGAGGAAGCATCAAGAGCCTCAAATATCCAGTTCCAGGTCTAAACTTTATTTTTTCTGTTTTCTGAACTTTTTTTTTTATGGATTTCAACTTCCTGTATGAGAATATCAGCGACCTCTCCGATACCCTCCAAAACCAAATACACCATATTTTTTATGTCAACATGATTGTACAAGTGACTAACCGTGGAAACTAACTTGGACCAAGTGCATTTGTACAAGAACACTTGGTCCAAGTTGTGATCCAAGTATACTTGGATCGTGTCAACGGGCCTTAAACGTAGTCTTTACTATGGTAAGTAAATACAGTAACTAATATTTCCTTTTTGGCAATAAATGAGGAGTACTGTATTTACTTGTATTTTCAAAACGTTAAAAATTAATATATTTAACATAATTGGGCTAAATGCGTACATCAATGTATAGACTCAATGAAGAGCATATGAGTGGGATGAGTACTTACATGATGTATTGCATTCCTTAATGCCTCGACTGCTTCTTCATCGGTTGGCGTTCCTGAAAATATTGTGTGTGTTTTGTTAGCAATACAAAAGATACGAGGAGGTTAGATTGAAACATTTATTTTATATTCACCAAAATACAACGCGTAACAAATGTTTATTTAAACATATTGTTGGAATGTTAGTTGGTCTCTTTTCTCACTTATTTAAGCATTCATCACACCGTATTATTAGTTGGTTTATTTATAGGGAGAATAAATATAAATTTGGAAACAGAAGGATGTTATTTCCTGGACTATTCTCCCAGTATATTACTCATTGACATAACCTTTGATCCCTATTTTTTAAACCACTTCCATATGTATATATAATCATCGAATAAATCATGGACTATGGATAAACAAGGAACGATTGAGACTTAAATGCCCATACGATGTTTACACATCCAGTAAGTCCACCATTTTGGAACAAGTATTCACACAAATACCCAACATCCACCCTTACACCACCTCTTGGGGAAATAGGAAAATATTTGCCAGCGGGTTTTGATTTTATTATTTTGGTTAATAGAAAATAGACGCAAGGACTTTTCGATCTACCCTCGTAATAAATATAATATAGTAAAATTATAAAATAATCATCTGCATGCCATATTTACTCAATACACAACCTAACAAGGCTTTATTAAAGAAGCAAACGCTAATTCAGTTATCTAAGAAATTACCCTTTCAGGATATTGTTTTGAATTCTGAAAATTGAATTTAGTTGAGATTTAGAGTACAATAAGAATAATTTAGTGTCGATGGCAAGTAAATGATCTTTGAACAAGTGAAAAATGCAACTAAGAAACACTTGTATAGAACTACTGCCATCATAGAAAAGTTGTCTCTTTTTGTAAATTGGCATAGCAAAATATTGTATTTTTTCTTTCATTTATTGGATTAAAGTGTATATTGTAAATTTGATGTAAGTGTAAATTGTAAACTCATATTTACCTAGAAAAACATATCCGATTCAACCCAAATGTGTTAAAAAATTAAGCAGTTTGCGAGATAGTAATAATAATGATAATGATCATGATAAAAGCTATCATTGTTTAGGGTCTTACATGACAATGAATTTATGTAACTAACCACTTCGGTGGCCGCATCTTCAAAGGCGTCATTCTCTCAGTAGACTAGACTGCCAATGACGGGGAGATTGGGGCTCGAATCTCAGTCGGGTGTAATGAGGGTGGATTTTCCTACATAGTTTTCTATTCTTTCTCCGTACAAATACAGATACACCTCTTCTAAATTGAACCTTACTCATCCCTAACATATTAGCATATATTAGGGTTCGGCCAGACTAACAAGCGTGCAAGCGAGCGTGCAAGCGACTGGGTGGCCAGACTGGCGAGCGTGTGATTGGCAGATAGCTCTCGTTAGTTGTTGACGAGGAGGCTCCGAATCTTGGCTGAGTTAACTGAGGGTTTTTTTAACAAGTGATTTACTGTTGTGGTTTTCTCATCCTCTCTCCACACTAATGGTAATTCTTATTTGTAAAGGCCTACTTTGATAATATTAACGTATTTTAACATATCTGTTATATATACATATAAGTATGGTTTATGATCTTACCAATTAAATTAGGCCGTTAGTAGCAAGTGTGCTAAACCTATCGATAGTAATAAAAATGTCAAAATGAGAAGTTTTCCTAGCACTCAATGAACCAACATACAATAATATTGCCTAGCGCCTGTAAACTAGACTGTACCAGGTCGAGCGCGCGCGCTTGAAAAATAGAGCCAGTTCTATCTTTCAAACGTGCGCGCTCAGTCGCTCGCTCGCTCGCTCCAGTCTGGCCACCTCTCATTACAACCAATGTGTTCTATTTTATATTTTAGTCGCTCGCTCAGTCTGGCCGCCCCCTAATGCATGTTCTTATAGCCTGAAAAATAATTTGTAAAAATTTGTAGCTATCCATAAAAGTAGGCACATGGACAAAGGCATCCATATCGTTTTGTCTGGCTTGCCGCTGGTAAGGAGGTCGGAGATTCAATCCCAGCAGTGTGTATTGAGTTGTTTTTTTCTCTCCTTCCATACAAATGCGATTTAATTTATTTTAAATTCTACCTGCCACAGTCGTATTACATTAATGTGAGCATTCGGACGATCCGAGCCTGTAGAAAGACTTGAAGCGGGATGATAAATTATAATAGGGTTTCTAACTATACAACTAAATATCACTTCGTCCAAAGAAACATAAAACAAAACCGTTCACTTTATGATCGCACCAGGCTGATGTTTACAATATCTGGTTACACTTTTACATTTGTGATTACCTTCATTCATCTGAGAAGAAATAGGAACAGCAGTTACGGCCACCTAAAACAAAATAGAATATTATGTAAGTAGATTAAAAAAATATTTATTAATTAAACTAAATGGTACGGCGCAACGCACAGACATTCTTTTGTCTTAAAATAGAGGCATTTTCCAAAAACTCATAAGATTTGTGAAACGAAATCATATACATTGTTGCAGAAACACTCCACCAAAGAGCATACATGAAATAATATACACTGTTACAAAAACATTGAGAAAAGAAGACAATCTATGTCCACGAAAGACCATAAGAATCAATTTCAATTGTCAAAGATCTCCATAATATATATATATATATATATATTTATGCTTGTAGATAATAAAATTACATTTCAAATAAAAAAAATATTATTTTTACTAGTAATAAAACTTTTTAATGATAAGTTATTTTATATTTCAAATAGTTGCGGAGATGTGATCAAAATTGGAAATTTCTGAAAATGTAAATTACCCTTAAAACCATTTTCACGGGAAAATCAGACATGGCGTTTGGTTTGTAATGTTAAACAATACTTGGATACAAAATTTAAACAAAATTGTTATAGTTATTGTGATAATATCTTTTTTTTTCTCTTTTCGCCTCTCAGTAAACTACACTTAGTTTTAGTGTTAGATCTCTAATTCCAAAGACACCTCGGAAGAACTTTACGTAATTTAAGGATGGCCCCAAATGTTTTAACTGTAAGCTATTAGCTTAGTGAAAAAAAAATCTAATTTTGTTTGATGGATTATATTCATATTTGTGATGATTCAATTTGAGAGATTAATTTTTTTTTATTTTACTAAGTAGTTTGATCGGTTTCTGACTTGTGATATAACATGGTCTGAGCAATTTACTCTTAGAATGGTAGGTAACGCAAATTAAAGTCCATGGGCCTATATTTACAGTTTTTAAAACAAAACACATTTTGAGGATATTACAAATAATATACTGCATTGTTAGATATATTTAGTTATATTTTCTACAAATAGTAAACTGAACAGTTTATAAATATTTGTCACGTGCATCGTTTAATTTTACCGGGACTTTCTCTCTTCGTTTAAAAGGTTTCGGTTCGAATTACACCACGTCCTTGACAAATATTTAACCATTGTTGAGATCAATATGTGTAGAAAATTGAACTAAAGGTAGGTAGCTACTGAAGCAAAGTTTTTATTTTTTATTTTTGTCCAAAATGTAAGGTCGCTTTACACAGAAGGTAACATTGTTGAAAACACGTGTTATCACCAATGTTGTTTTAACAAATTTTAAAAATCAGCCAGAAAAATGTTATTCACTTTTGTTATCAATATGTTGATAGAATTTTCTACTAACATTGTCAAAAGTCACTAGAAATGTTAATAGCAGTTTGCTATTAAATCTGTTAATAACATTCGCTTTCAGCATTTGTTACTTTTCCGATTAACATGTCGATAATATTGTTGCTAACTTTGTAAATAGCAGAAATTTTGCGACCTCTCTGGAAGCGGTCCTAATCAAAGGATGTTGATAGTAAAATGTTGCAAGTTATTTTCTGTTAGCAACAATATTTGGGTTATCTTGATGTACAATACTCCCAATTTCTTTCGAAGTGGAAAATGGAATGGTCCAGAGAATAAACATTAAACTTTATTGAAGAGTATCGAAAACATGAATTTTTATGAAATCAAACGATCACGAAATACAAAGACAGACTGTCAATACTTGTTAAATCACCAATTTCTAGTTTTCTTTTGTCTCTTTTCAAGTTGCTATGATATAATGTCCACTCTGCCTGTCCCTACTTTGAAGGTATGGACCAACACACATCCTATTCTTTTGTCTCTTTTCAAGTTGCTATGATATAATGTCCACTCTGCCTATCCCTACTTTGAAGGTATGGACGAACTCACATCCTATTCTTTTTTTCTCTCTCTCTCTCTCTCTATCTCTTGCCACGTCAATAATCACTAAACAAGCTGCAGCAATCACTACCTCCTATGAAGTCATGACTTGTACTGGAGGAGCTGCCAATGGCATAATTAAGTTATAACTTAATATCTTTTCAGCTGTTAACTTGTTGATTTAAATGTTTCAATAAATTTTCTACCAACTTTTAATTTTTTCTTTCCAAATTGTTAATGTATTCTACCAGCATTTTTGATCAAAAATATTATTATTATTATCATCATTATTATTATTATTATTATTATTATTATTATTATTATTATTATCATTATTAGCACTTTGTTATCGACATTTAATCATTATTATTATTATTATTATTATTATTATTATTATTATCATCATTATTAGCACTTTGTTATCGACATTTACCAAAACAGCAATAAAATAGATGAATAACGTATTAGTTACTAACATTTTGCTACTAACAAAGCTTTGGCTCTTCCTTCGGTGTAAATCAGCCTTCAGCCATCTAATGGAGGCCTACTGTCGAACGGCATACCCACCGTTATTCGGAGTACTCCCCATATTAACATCAATGTCACACGTGGGCTGGACACTACCTTAATCACTTCTGCACATCCGTGTAATTGTGATGCCTACAATTAGCCAAACCAAGGCCAATCACGAACAGGAATTACACTCCGATGCTAGTTTGCCGATTCAAGTCCTGGTCAGGAAATATTGGAAGGATGTA
>CABFWB010000095.1:214299-231389 GCA_902151455.1 Timema bartmani
GGGGGGGGGGGGGGGGGGGGGGGAGGATTTCAATTTTGAAGATGGTCTGGGGTCGTTCTTTTGTAAAATACTAAACCCTGGATAATTCTTGAAGCTTTTTTATGGAAGTTTATTTTTCATGGTTAATACTTTTTGATTCTTTTGTTTGTCATAGTGTATAGTAAGGTAGATAAGAAGGGTGGATATGATAAAAATTATTATTCTTATTATTATTATTATTATTATTATTACTATTGATAATATTAATATGCTAATTTTTAAGCCCCTAGAAAGCCTGAAATATTTTTTGAAAATTATATGCCTCTAAAAGCTAAATTTAGTAGGTCTCTACAAGCAAATTTTGTAAAAAAAAAATTATAACATTTAAAAGGTTTTTGAGTGGTTTTCACTTGGAATATTCATACAGATTTACTTCGAATATACGATGTAAATATTTGGGGAGGGGGTGCGCACTATGATACTCGTAGCACCACCGAAATAGAAATAAAGGGGGTCTGAGCACCCCGGGACCACCCTGTTTCGGAGTCCCTGGTGATCAGGGATTTTTAGGCCTCGCACACAACGGAAAATAAATGAACCAAAATCCGGGTATATGAGCACGTATGACTATAAACAAGAGGGTGAAATTATCTCATACCTTACAACTAAGAAAAAAAATGTTCCTATGAGAAAACTATAGCAGATTTTTTTTAATACACACCCGCAATGGTGAACACGCGGGCTAAACGTCAAGCTCATTCAGTCTGGATTTGACGGTGACGGTGGGTTTATAATCGTGGCCGGGTGTATTGAAAGTTAATCAGGCCATAACATTGGGGCTGTATGCGTAATAAAATAAATGGTACGGTGCACAGCAAAGACTTTCTCTCTTTTATATCAACATAAAGACATTTATTTAAAACTCGTAAGATATGTGAGGTGAAATAATATACATTGTGTCCGAAACACTCCGCCAAAAAGAATAAATGAAATAATATACATTGTTACAACACAGTGAGTAAATATAGTGCACCATATATATATATGCTTATGGATCATAAAATATGTTTTTTTATAAAAATATATTTCAAATAAAATATTATTAGTAGTACTTACTACAACTTTACAATGACAAGCTATTTAGCATAAATAGTTAGGGATATATGATCAAAATTGAAATTTTCTGTCTATGTTAAGTATTTCAAAGTAATTTATATAAGAAAATTTCAATTTTATTTATGATGTTAAACAGTGTCTAGATACATTTAATCAAAATCGTTAGAGGGGATTTCTATAAAATCGATATTTTTCTCTTTTTGTTCTTCAGTAGACTACCTTTAATTTTAATGTTGGATATCTAATTCCGAAAACCCCTTGGGGGACCTTATGGAAACCCTAAATACCGAGCTTTAGCCCAATCGGTAAATGGCTTCGCCTCTAGTCCGAGGTACAAACAGACAGACAGACGGCATCTTGAAAACAACCTTTTAGGTTTCAGGGGGGGTCATTAAACATCGACATTAATCAAAATCTCGAGTTATATTTTTACTTTCTCGCTACCAAACAGGTATAGAAAGTAATGTGATCGTCAAAAAAATTTAACTCGAGATTTTGATGAATTTCTACGTTTCATGACCCCCCGAATCCGAAAAATTGGTTTTTGGATTTCCGTCTGTCTGTCTTCCTGTCTGTCCATCTGTATTTCTGTACCTCAGAGTAGAGACTAAACTATTTTATCGATTGGGCTAAAATTTGGTATATAGGGTGTTCATAGGGTTGCCCCAAGGGGTTTTTGGAATTAGATATCCAACCCTAAAATTAAGGGTAGTTTACTGCAGGGTGAAAAGAGAAAAAAATCGATTGGTTCAAATTCGGCTCTAGCGATTTTGATTAAATTTTATTTCTAAGAATGTATCAATATTACAAACAAAATGGCTACTCTCAATTTTTCGTCAAAATAACTTTAAGGGCTCCGGTCTGATACGTAAATTCTAATTCTTTATCATATCTCCGTACCTCTTAGGGATATAAAATTACTTATCGTTGCAATTATGTAGGTCTATTAATAATAAAAACCTTTCATCTGAAACAAATTTTTATAAAACCAATCATTTTCAGTCTATATGCAAATATATATAAACTTTTCAAACACTTAAGGTAAAGTATTGCGACCGTCAAAATAATCTAACCCGAGATGTTGATGAATCTCGACGTTTCATTACCCCCGAACCCTAAAAATTGGTTTTTGTAATTCCGTCTGTTTGTATGTCTGTATAACCCTAAATTTAAGTGTAGTTTAATAAGGGGTGAAAAGAATAAGAAAATAAATAAATTAGCTATCATTAATAAATTAGAGCCCTCATGTCAGTAAAAGTAATTCAGGTATGTAGTAGTAGCTAGCTAGGCCCTTTATTTTTTTCCATTTCTTTGTATATATGTATATACAACATACCTGAATTACTTTTACTGACATAAGGGGTCTACCTAATGGAATAGTAGTATCTAGAAAGGTTTTTGATCAGGTTGGCTCGTGTATAATTAATATGACTTACTTAAAGCTACTCCATAGTGGAACAAGCTAAAGTAAGACTGGTCTAACACTCAGCAGGGGGCCGCCTCGGTAAGCGAGAAATTTCCCCGTAGACGTTCTGCTCTAATGCAATATTTAATTCTACGATGCGTTATTTCAAAATATGGTTCACGCCGAAATAAAGTAGAAAGATTCCAACAAGGCTTTTCTTCCTTAAAAACCCTATATTTTTTAGTTTTATTATTATAAAAATAATTATGTGAAAAAGTGATATTAGCACATTTTCAACTACTTTACAAGCATATTTGTGGAGCTACTCCACTTGGAATGTACAACTTATGTTTGATTGACGTTTAAGTTATGTATTGTTGTTATGTATTATTAAAAAATGTATAAGTTTACCAAGTTTGCAACTCGTAACAAAAATATGTAATCATAAGGGTTCGGCCAGACTAACAAGCGAGCGAGCGCGTAAGCGACTGGGTGGCCAGACTGGCGAGCGTGTGATTGGCAGATAGCTCTCGATAGTTGTTGACTAGGAGGCTCCAAATTTTGGCTCAGTGAACTGAGGGTGGGTTTTAACAATTGATTTATTGTTGTGGTTTTCTCATCCTCTCTCCACGCTAGTGGTGATTCTTACTTGTAAAGATCTACTTTGATAATATTGAAGTATTTTAACATATCAGTTTTACATATACATACATATAGGTATGGTTTATGATCTTACCAATTAAATGATGCCGTTAGTAGCAAGTGTGCTAAATCTATCGATAATAATAAAAATGTCAAAATGAGAAGTTTTCCTAGCACTCAATGAACCAACATACAATAATATTGCCTAGCGCCTGTAAACTAGACTGTACCGGGTCGAGCGTGCGCGCTTGTAAACTAGAACCAGTTCTATCTTTCAAGCGTGCGCGCTCAGTCGCTCGCTAGCTCACTCCAGTCTGGCCACCTCTAATTACAACCAATGTTTTATATTTTAGTCGCTAGCGCGCTCGCTCTGGCCAGTCTGGCCGTCCCCTTATTTGTAAGAAGATTAATTTGCTTAAACACTATGTTAAGACTAGACCAGCGTATAACCCGAACGGGCAGTAAGACGCGGTGCTAAATATTATTATTATTAAGACTAGACCAAACGAGAAAGTTGTGATATCTCATTTTGTACTCGAGTCTATCTCTCTTAATCAAACGATCTAAAACGTTGATGAAATATTTTTTTAATTCCTGAATGAAAACAAGTCGTATTCGAGTTAGTTTTATGTTGTACTGTATATACTAATATTTCATACTGGAAACAAGCTTCCTGTAAGATCAACCAATCTTAAGATCAGGAAAAAAAGTTAGCCCTTGTAAGGCTCTCAACTTATTGATTTATTCTCAACATGTTTGGTATCTATTGTAAGTTCAACTATCACCGGTCAGCTAATAATTGTAGAGTCAAGTATCTGAAATGTGAGGAATTTCCTGTCCAATCTGCACGTAGGCCAATAACTGCTGACTCCATTGGGAGAGCATTATATCTGTGGGAGGTGATGTTCAAGCATCGCGTGGTTTTAGATTAAATGGATCTAGCTAGACCCGTTGATTGGTGCTTAATGCCATCATTGGAATCTCCTAGTTGGCAGATTCTAGCTAGTGTGTATCCTAGAGCAGAGCTCTCGGCAGTAAGTTCCAGACAGTTCCAGACAGTTGGTGTGTACAGTTGGTTCTAGATGATGACTAAGACATTGGTTAGACAATGGTTAGACAGTAATTAAAGAGTTGTGATCCCACTGTTGCCCATGTAAGTTAGGGATTTCAGGCGATACGTTGACCGGGGATGTGTGAACGACTCGACAGAATCTGTCAGAAGTTTGACGGCAATGTATGTGAGCAGGTTTCTTTGGGGAATAAACCAAAAGTAGTGTATGTGATTGATCGTGTTTTCTTGAGTCTTCGCTTAGAACCCTCACCTACAAATGAGAACTCACGCCACCTTACATTTAAGTGTCAGAATGTAGTGATAATATATAATAAGCGCGCCCCAGTCTCTTTACATATTTGTGTCAGATAGTGGGATAAGCTCGCCCCGACCTTACATATTTGTGTCCGATAGAGATAAGCTCGTTCCGACCTTACATATTTGTGTCAGATAGGGATTAGCTCGCCCCGACATTACATATTTGTGTCAGATAGAGATAAGCTCGCCCCGACCTTACATATTTGTGTCAGATAGTGGGATAAGCTCGCCCCGACATTACATATTTGTGTCAGATAGAGATAAGCTCGCCCCGACCTTACATATTGGTGTCAGATAGTGGGATAAGCTCGCCCTGACCTTACATATTTGTGTCAGATAGACACTGGCATTGGCAGCCCTACTATTTTTGCTTCTCCAGTGTGAAACATAATCTTATTGCCGATTCTTTGAAGTAGTATCGTCAGTTATATTTTACACAATTGTTAAAAAGCTTTAGTTTAATTAATGTTGACCATGTCAACAGATATTTTTTGAGAAAGGGTGCATTTATTGAAGAAAAATTTAATTTAGTCCATATATTATTATTTATTGGCTTGATTAATATGAAATGAAGGCAACTTAATTGTGTAGAATATTAGTCAATAATTGCATTAAAACCACATTTTTACCATCGATAATTAAAATAACTGCATGCTAGAATCCTCTGAATTATTAATTTTTCTGTCCACGCTGTTGGCAATTTGTCGTGCATATCAAATAAATAAAATGAACGGAACAATAAATGTATCGAGTATGTTTGCCTAATAGTACAATACGGTTAATAGCAAAACAAAACAGTTCTCTTTAGTTAAACAAATATATAGGAAATACATAACTGTCCCTATGAATATATCTCAAGTATAATACTTTACCAGGGCCAAGATTGCAGTGAACGTCAAAATCCAAAGAGAGTTCATTTTGCAGCTTCAGTAAGGAAGTACAGTGACAGTAAGTATTTAACAAAATTATATTTATATTTTCCGATCCAACCTTTTTATACCTGGACAAACTAAAAAAAAATCCTATAAACGATATAAATGAACAACAGATTCACCCAGTACAATAAAAGGTATAGAACTTGGTAGTATGATACAATCTACTTTGTATTCAAACGCGTGATTTCTATTCAACAAAAACGATCCACGAACAGTGATTAGCATGATTATTTTTCACTAACGAACGTAATATAGTAAAAATTTCAACGTCACGGACAAAAAGATTTTATACAATATTATGAACAATAAAAAAAAAGGAAATAGAAATTGTTAAGCTTATTCATTTGAATGAAATAATTACTAAAACAAACAATTGTTGTGGTCGCCACTAAAATGTATGTATGTTGCGAAATTGCGAAAGCTTTTAAAAGTTACAATGTTGGCTTAACGTTGGGAATATACCGATCATGCAGGGTCTATCAAAGCTGATTTTTTTTTATTTTATATATTTTTGTCTAGTCATTTCTCAAATACACCCGCTATTGGCAGCACATTCTACTGCGAGAGTGACGCGCTGGACAATTAGACCAACGAGTCCGGTAACACCGCTGTTAATTTGAAGATTTATCATAAATTAAATCAACTTTTGTCTAGTTTTCATGCTTAGTTTTGCAACCATTGCCTATCACAGTTAGCTTGTTCATTACAATTCATATAAATTGTTGCAAAACTATTGAAAACAACTTCCTCATGAGGGGACGTAGAGCAGTCAGTTTCTATATAAAATAAATTTTAAAAAAAATTAGTCTACTTCTAGATCGCTCGTAAAATTCTGTATGTTAAGCGACGGGAAACTACTGTACTTGACAATTTCCCTAATGCATGTGTTTACTACCAGATGGAGTGGGCGGGCGTCACTAACCGGCTGAAGAACCTAGTGTCCGCGCTGCCCCAGGTGGATGAGGTAACCCATCAGGACCAACCTTAAGGTTAAATTCTCTTAATAAGGAAAAGGATAATATTTACAACTCTTTGAAGGCCTACTTTGCATTGGAAATGTAAACAGAATATTTATTGGCATTACAATTCTTGCAATAAATTAAATTTGATACCTTACCAATTTTATAACTTTATTTTGTAAACACAAAGGTATTTGCTTTAAGATTGTGAGCACCAAAGGAATTTTATAATTGTTAAAAATAGTTGTACCTAACTATTATTTTTATGTTTGATTAAACTATGGTTTGCTCTAATATTTCACTAGTATGATAAAGTATCAACTAGCATAATATTTATGTTAAGCATAGATGTATTTTCTGTTATCTTGTTTGGTTTTGTAATATTTAGCACTTTATTCTTAGACCATTAATATTAAAAGAGTTTCGTTTCAATCTTTCTTTCCTTTTTTTTAAACACCATGTCTTAATACCCGTTAGGGTACTAATTATGCTAATGGTTTTAGGGATTAAGAAGATTATATTTAGAGGAAGTGTACCAACATTTGCGTTGAGGTAGAGTAAAATACCATTTAGGAAAAACCACCCTTAGTACATCCGACCAAGATTATAACCTCGATCTCCCTGTCATCGGCAGTCTAGTCTGACATGAAAATGACGTCTTAAACCATGCGGTCACCGAAGTGGGTCAGTGTTTAAGTTTACGTGCTTATAATTCATAAATCAAAGGTTTTGAATCACCTTCGAATAGATATTTTTTAACGTGTTTAGATGCAAATATATTAATTATAGCTGATTTATTTATTTTCATATCAATTATAAAACAAATGAATGCATTTGTGTTCTAGTGATAAAGAGTTCCTGGCTACAGATCCAGAGGTCCTGGGTTCGATCCCGGGACTTCCAGATTTTCTGCGAAGCTGTGGGTCTGGAACAGGGTCGACTCAGCCTTGTGAGGAAAAATGAGGAGCTATTTGAACGAAAAAAAAAATAGTGGATCAGGTCTATAAAACTGAGATTAACGGCCGGAAGGCTGACCACATGACACCCTCTATCCGCAAATGTTGGCACTATCCTCGCCTTCAGGTGGCGGCGGTGCGATGACAGGCTGATGCCATGGAATATTATTATATAACAAATACAGTTATGAGTAAAATTACAACCTAGAGGGAATTTAATCTGGGAGCTTTACCTCAAGGCATCCTGGTTCGACTCGTAACCAGGGATATCTTTCAATAGTTATTGTAGTCATTTAAGTCCATGTAGTGGATCGCTCAAGCCCGATAACCTTCGCAGAAGTGAATACGAGTAGGTACATCAAGTTCTTTTAATGCAATTTTTATACATTTTCTTTTTGAGGTACTTGTGTTATAGCACTGACCTTTCAATGGTCTGGCCCTTTATTCCCAAGGATATCTCGTTTTTTAGTCGAATCTCTCTTACTTTAACGCTATAAAAAACGTCGATGAAATATACTTTGTATCCCTGAGTAAAAATAAGTCGTATTTGAGATTAGTCTTCCGAGACAATTACCATTCGAGTTGGTTTTATGTTGAGCATACTAATTTCTCATACTGGAGAATATTATTATTATTATTATTATTATTTAGCACCGCGTCTTACTACCCGTTCGGGTTATACGCTTAAGTACTAATTACCCTAATGGATTAGGAATTGGGAAGGTTGAATAGAGGAAGTGAACCCGCATTTGCGTGGAGGGAGGGTGGAAAACCATTTAGGAAAAACCACCCCCAGTTCACCCGACCGAGATTCGAACCTCGATCTCCCCGTCCTCGGCAGTCGGGCTCAACACGACTAGCGCGTTAGCCAACTACGCCACCGAGGCGGGTTACTGGAGAATAACTTCCTGAAAGATCAACGCTTTCTATAATCGAAAAAAAAAAAAAAAACCCACTAATTTTGCTTCTACCGTGGGAAACATAACCTTATTGTCAATTCTTTGAAATAGTATCGTCAGTATTTTACATTATTGTATACGTATTTAATTTGTGGCGGACAAAAATATATTTTGAGAAAAGGTGCATGTATCAAAAATATGTTTTATTTACTCCGTACATTATTATTTGACTTAATTACCATGAAAAAAAGGCAAATTAACTTTGTACAAAATTAGTTAATATTTTGCATTAAAAAGAATTTTAACAATCGATATTACTAGATTATTACGTTAATAGTAATTTTTGTGTTTTTGTACATAATCGACATGTAACTTTTTATTTGCTTGACCAATTTGGACTTTATATTTAGTGATGATTATGGGTTTTGTGTTACTTTCCGTTGCCGTTTGGAGGAGTTGTTTTATGCTAGTTCGTTCATTCAAACTGGTTGCCTGTACATGGGTTTCTTTTCTGGATTATTGTATGAGGGACTTTTTTGTTCGAGAGGATGAATAGTTTTTCGTTTTTTTTGTTTTTTTTTCGGTTGCTTGGGAATAGCCGTGGAGGGCTGCTAGAGAATGGAGGGTAAATAGTTTGATCTCCTTAAACAGCCCAAGAATACAGGGGGTAGCACTGGGTTGGGATTGGAAATACATTGCCCTCGTCACCTTCGTGAAAACTGTCCTGAATCGGACGGGACAAGGGGCTTACCCTTCCTGCCTGGGGGATACTCCTCGTCCGGCAATCCTGGCAGAGTGCCTTCTCATGGCGGCCCCCTGGCAACGTCCGGAGAGTTTCCCTGAAGGGCTGCTAAATTTATTTTGAAGTCTGTATGTGGAAGTAAATGAGGGGTATGTGGCGCCCTACTCGCCACACACTAAACGGTTGGTAGAGAGTACCTTCCAAGAAAGCTGGTCAGGCCACCTCCACGAGGTCCCCGCTGGGAAACTTAGGCTGAAAGTCTTCTTCAGGCTGATTCCTGAGGCTAGGCACCTAACCTCCTCCAAGAGCCCAAACAGGGTGACATAGGTAAAAACCTTCTTCAGGGTGCTTCCTTGGTTGTGTCTTAACTCCCTGGCGTGTGTGCTGAACACACATGGACGGAGGAGCTAACGTCTCCCATCAATGGAAGTTAGGCCAAGGGGGTTCCCAGCTGTCCGGTGATGACAGGGATGGACGGCAGGCACTGGGTTGTCGGTCCTTAAATTGCCCACTGCGCATGTAATGTGCGTGGCTACACTCGAAGGATACAGCCGCGATTGGTGAGAGGAGCCTTGAGGGAGGTGTTTGTTACCCAGGAATTAACTACCGTAGCCTATAAGACAGGTGAAATCCACTTTGAAAAGTTCGATGACATATATAAGGTGTCAAACTAGAGACGTGGCAGAGTACTTTAAGCCCAAGAACAAAAAATATATTTAAGTTTCACCTTGAGAAGGGGTGTCCAATTTTTTTTAAATAACTGCTGTTTATAATTAACAAGATTTCTTTGTTTTATCGTCTGTGACTACTATTGTCAACATTATTGAAAATTAAGCTGAAATATTACATTTTTGATTAGGTTATTGATCTATAGGTCCATTATAATTTTGAAGATAATAATAAAATCAGATTAAGATAAATATAAAATTGAATTCAGTGGTACTGGCCCCACTTAAATAGCTACGTTGATTTTATGTTTCAAAAAAGACAGTTTAAATAATATTTTACTTTCCGAGTTAACCCTTTATTGAAGTATTTTTAAGACCTTAGCTAGAAGAGTAAAGAGGCTAAGTTAACTTTTATGAACCAAATTCCATCGATTTGATTAATACTTGAATTACTGTTTTTCTAAATATTATTACGTATTCGTATTTTATCATGAATAATTATACACTGTGTGCTATGTACTATTCGCTATTGGCTATGCTTTTTGTATTAATATAAACCTAGTATTAAATAAGAAAAAATAATAAGTTTAAGAATATTAGTACAATTTTATTATAAGTTAATAAAATTTCGCAGCGCATTTATTTAAATTCGCACTTTTTATAGGTTTAAATACAGGTGATAATTATTTTGTTTATATTTACCTAGCATATTTTTGTCATATTATTTTGTATAGCTCTACGAGAAAAAGTTATCCAAATTGAAAACCTAATACAAAAATAATTATGTTTAGTAACTTACATTTTGCGCCCAACAACATTACTCCTAAGCGGTTCTTAGACAAACAATAATATTGCACAATATTTTTGATCGTCTGGAGGATATGTTGAACGATTGTACAATACATTGTATTAGTTAACAACTGTTTTAAAAATCTTGTACAGTGGTGAAATATTGGTCAGCATGTAGAATATTGCACAATATCGCTTCAGTTAAATACAAGATTTCAAGATGGGAACACGTCAACCTCAACATGTGTGTGCAAGTTAAAAAATTAATATTAGTGCCAAATCTAACTAAACTAAGGAGAGGGCATTTATTATTTTATAAATTGAAGTGTATACGTCTTTTGATGTATCATTTCTTCATTCGCCTTCTTCTCTTCTTTTCTCTTTTACAAAAAACCAAAGCAATAACTACACAAGTCACATTCATATCACTTATTATTTTGAATTAACTGAATTATTGCACAATTTGATTTTTGATTTATTGAATTGTCAAGAGTGAGCTTCAATAATGTTTCACAGTATTATTGATCGTCTAGGGCAGGCCCTTTAAAACTGTGGGTAGTGACCCCTAATAAGGTTGCGTAATTGAATGTGGGGGGCGCGAAATATTTGACAACAGTAAAAGGTTTCTGAACGTGCAACTACCAAAAATAATTCATAATCAAACGCGTAATGAATCCAAGGTGTTTCTAGCTGTACTCGCTTGTGTTGCATCGCGTGACTTCAATGCAACCTTGTTTCTGAATACACAACAAATTGTAACATTTTATGTTAAAAGATAAAATTAAAAGTTTTACTAAAAAGTCAACATATGGAAGAATAAGGTGAAAAATTTTTACAACAACCGATGATTTTATAATTGAAAATAACCTTCCCGAAGATTTAGCTGTAATAGTTATTATTATCATCTGAAGTGCCTGAAAACACAGTTTCAGAAATACTTTGCCTTAAATTTTGATTAAGAAACCAGTTTGGGTTCATAAACCATACTCAATTGAAATCAAAATGTCAGCCATCCATCACTAATAGTTCAAGAAGAATTTAACGAGTTACCAAGCGACATAGGATTAAAACTTGAGTTCCTTAAAAAAATCATTGAATGAATTTTGGCCTGGGATTAGGACAGAGTTTCCAACAATTTCTTAAATGTTTCTAAACATACTTCTGCCATTTTGTACTACGTATAGATGGGAAACAACGTTCTCAGCATTTACGATTATAAAATCAAATATCATTCAAATCTGAAAAACGTTGAAGATGTTCTACGTCTTGCGGTATCCAATATTCAGCCAAGATTTAATTATTTATGTAAAAATAAACAATTTTCATTAGTATGCAAGTTTTCTTTCGTCTTTAATAGATGGTAAAATAATCTGTATACCAAATACATGTTTTAAATATTTTTTAATGACTTGTTATCAGTAAATGTTTGATTTGTCTAAGTATTATATTTATATATAGATATAGATATAAATATAATACAAGCTTATATCTATATCTATATATAAATATAATATGTATATATATAATATATATTATATATATATATATACGGGGTCACGCAAAAAAAATCAGGAAAAAAGGGGCCGGGAGTGGAAAAAGTTTAAAAAGCCCTGGACTGGGGTCGCTTAAAGTGCAAAACATAAATAATTTGTATCATCTGTGACAATGACTGGACCTTAGACTGCAGTGCGGCAAGCGGAATAATATTTTCTAATAAAAACTTTTCAAGCCCATTTTTACCTGTGCCATCTCCTTATTTATAGATCGTGATATGTAACGGATTTGAATGCATCCTTATTTTCGTGTTGAGTTTCTTAACCTCTCTATTACCGATTCATAACTTAATACTATTCAAATTGCCGTATTACCGGCATAAATAACTGTTACACAAATACCAGTATTTCGTATAGTATACCGTGTTCATCGCTTTTATTTGAAAAGTAAAATTAGTATAACTCGTTAAAAATTGAATTGAATTCAATAAATAAAAGCCGTTGAGTAGGGCTATGATTAATTACATATTATTTTAAAATCAAATGTTTAACATTTAACGGGTGGAGGTCTCAAGGTTAATCTAGCAGTGTTATCTCTTATGACTCTACATTATTTTACAGTTCAATATATTCTGGGAGGGCTTCAAGGTATAATCGCAACAGGAATATTTGAACAAGATATCGCAACGCATATGAAAACTATCTAATCTTGTTAAGTAAGTGTTACATAGCCCTTTTAAATATGTGTTTCAATGTATTTAATTCTGTTTTTTATAGTTAGGCCTAGTGTCCAAACAAAATCAATAGTAGGTTTGAACAAATAGGCTATTAGGAAGCCATTATATATAATACATTTTACACTTTAAAACATTATGTTTACCATACTGGTAAATTGCATAAACCAACATGTGATAGGGGACATCTTTCCGGAATTACCAAAGTTTGACTTAAAATAAAACCTAGGCCTAGCCTGTTTCTACATTTATTGCATTGGGATTTCATAAAAGCAATTTCTACTGTTATTATTTTTTTTAGTAACTACCTTTGTAAAAGTTCATTTATGAATGATTAAATTCATATAATTTATAAGACTGGTTTTTACTTTTTTTTTTCTTTTTTTTTACTTAACTAGGATTGGTAATGGAACCGAAGAACCGTATCTGTTAGGCCAATTGTTTTCTTTAAAAAAGAAGATAATTTCTACATTTTTAACGAGCTTACAGTTGCACTCACTGTAATGTGGAAAAGCCTATGATAGGCCTATTCACTTCTATATTATTAAAAACTTTTTTATAGTGAACAATCCAAACTCACCTACAGTACCGGTAAGTGACAAAGGAACAAAACATTGTTGAAAAAATCTATAAAATTGCATGAACAAAGCCTTACATAAATTATAGTAAATTAATGCAGAATAATTGTCAACAGTGAACACACTTCACACTGTTGCAACAGATGAATTTTTTGTAGATGACTAGCTAGGCTCTATACTTTCTTATCTAATAAAAAAAAACTTTCAAATCTTCTAACTATTTTACATCCAGCACACTCAAACAAAGCTTCATTATAACTAACCACCGTCAAGTAAACGAATCTGTGTTGAACAAACTGAACATCTGACCAGACACACCCACTGGAAGTCAAATATTAATTAACACATATACTACTATATATTTTAAGACTAACTAAGGTGTAAATCTAAGTAGGTAGGGCCCTACTTATCCAATTAAGCTTAACCTGACCTTCCTTTCGGTAATTACATAGCTGACTTGGTCTAACCTTGCTACCGTTCCATTTGCTTAATAAATAGAATTTCTCTTAATAGTCCCAAAATAAACGATTTGACTTTTGTAGTTTTAAGATGGCATATCGTAAGGGATCATGTATCAAATGACCTGTTTTTCTGGTATGTTTACATTTGTAGGTTTTAATGAGTTGTCTAAATGCTTTAAAAATAAAATAATTTCAAATCAGTATAATAAGTATTATTTGATTCATTGTGGCCTTGTGAGTATAATGATTGTGTTGTATTTTTATTGAGTTGCTATCGCAAGTAAAATAATTATAGTGTATAATATAAGGTGCTAAGCAACATTCCCAAAATATTTTGTTTCTTATGTAACTAGGCATACTGGTAGTATTCTAGGAAGATGTTGTGGCCAAAAAACTTTACTAGCTTTATTTTAAAATCTTTATTATTTGTTAGTCCTACTCATATAAACAACCAATAATCTCCTAGGCCTACAATTACCATTTCAATTCTTTATGGTTTTAAACCCACTTCAAGCTCAGTTAGAAGCACGACTAAGTTATTGTGTTTAGTAGGTTAGCTATTTGTTTTTGACTAACTCACTAATCATTTAAAGACTTAATATTAGCTCAATGTAATCCGGCTCCATGGTGCAGTGGTCATTACACCTGTCTACAAACCTAGGAGTCCCGGGTTCGATTCCTGGCTGGTACCTTGGGTAATGATACTAATGGTCATGAGGGTTTGGCTAGTTAGGTCTTAGTTAGGTTAAGACTCGCACCTGCTCCACAACTTCGTATTTAATATCATCACATCATCGCATTGCTGGTACGACGTGTAGACAGTCTCCTCATATTACTCTGGGCAACGTTCTGTGTCGGTAGCGGGGCTAATAGTCTACATACAGGCAACCAAACTGGATGTCATGTCCCTCCTGGTCAGTACGTCATACACATGTCGAGAGAATTAGTGTGGATCAAGTGACGAAGTAAATATATGAAGGTAGAGTGTGTTGATCAAAAGGAAGAGGTAGGTCATGTAAGACGTGGCTAAATGTTGTAGACAAGTGTGTGAAAAAGAGAAACATTAAGAGTTTTAAGAATAAAAGAGCATTCATGACTCGGTATATGGATGTTGAAGGGAGTATGAAAGGATAGGGAAGTGTGGAGAAAGTTAGTGAGGATGGATTAAATACGAAGTTGTTGTTTTTTCGGCTAAATATACAGTTTCTTGCCTACCCTGTAAGGGAACAGCGGGATCATGTAGGTATGTTAGAAGATTTAAGCTATTTATAGCTTATAGCATTAAAGTGTATCAATAAAAATGCAATTTGTTGTGTTTTAACTTCATTTTACTGTTTCGATCTTTTAAAGGGACTCCAAATTGAAGAATGCTTTACTGTCCACCAAATATAACATTGAGTGAGTTTTGGGTCAATCATGGAATCTCACAGTGTTTCCTGGAAACAGTGTCCACATCTGTCATTGCTGGAATTTTGTTCCTATTTGGCAGTATCCAGTTATGGATGTACAAGAAGTATTCCACGCCAGTCACCCGGGAATCTTTGCCTTATTCCAAACTTTACATCGTTCAACTGTCCGTCATTGGCTTTTTATCTTTTTTGGCCATAGCAAGGTTTATCTTACAAGCCACTCTTTTAAATAATGGAGTTTTGTATGGCTATATGGTAAGTATTGCTGATTATTGGTAGCTACTTTAGAATATGCTTTACCCACCTCAGTGATCAAAGGATCTAACGTGTCACGCTCATTGATTATCGGTGACGGAGATATCGGCATTTGAATCCTGGTTGATTGTACTGTGGGTGGTTTTTCCAAAATTGTTTTTCTACTATCCCTTCACACAAATGCAAATACACTTCCTCTAAATTCAACCTTCCTCATCCCTAACTCGTTAGAATAATTTGTAAATATGTGTCTTACCTGAACATGTAGTAATCTGCTGCTCTAAAAAAATTATATAAAATAAATTCAAAAGTGAAAAATTTCAATTATTTTGTTTAATTTGTTTGTCCGACGCCTTAGCTCAGTTGGTAGCATGTCTGCTTACTGAGCTAATAATAGTAATAATAATAATACCTATCACCACATCTTACTACCTGTTTGGGTTGTACGCTTAAGTACCAATTACGTTAATGGGTTAGGAATTGGGAAGGTTGAATATAGAGGAAGTGAACCCGCAGTTGCGGGGAGGGATCATTGAAAACCATTTAGGAAAAACCACCCCCAGTTCACCCGAGCGAGATTCGAACCTCGATCTCCCCGTCCTCGGAAGTCTAGCTCAACACGAAACTAGCGCATTAGCTATCATATGATTTTGGCAGGAAGAACAGTAAGAGTTAGTTACTAAAGTTACTAAAACCATTTTAATGTATTTATACATCAAGTGATGTTATCTACATTTGTTTCTTTTTATAAATGTTATCAATATCTATAAAATAACAATAGTACTATAGTAAAATGTTATCAATGTTGACCGCAAAGAAATCTGCTTGAATTTTCTCTACTGTTCTTTCAACCAAAATCAGGATGTAACTATGCCACTTAGGTGTATCTTACTGAGCTAAGGGTCCCCGGTTCAATTCCCGGCATGGCCGAAAATTTATCATTGATGAAAATACAGGTTTACCCTTTCACAGTGATGAATTAACGCCTGGGGACTAGATGTTGTGCCTGTCCTAGTTTTAAGTTATATTATAAGGCATACGAAGCTATAACAGGCCTAGCAAGCCGGTAGTGGGAAATATATGGCCCGAATAAAAAACTGACCACAGGCTGGAAACAGTTGTGGATGTAAAGTAAAGTTTGATTTGTTTCTAGCATCAGGAATGATCCTGTGAACAACCATCACATGTCAGTTTGTGATACATATGAATTATATATACACACACACACACATATTAAAACACAACTTTGTTGGTAGATCTGTAGGATTCACTCATCTTACTTTTAAAGCTAGCCATCGTCATATTATAGTATAGCTACACCAAAGTGTAACCTATCAAGGTAAGCTTACTACCTTTCAGGGTAAACGACGATTAAAAAATTACAAAGTAATATCTTCACATAATTTTATTGAAATAATAAATAGCTATAAATGTGTACAGTCAAAATAATAAATACATTTTGAGCATAGATGGCATATCTACTACTATACTATGAAGTAATACCTCTGTCCATGTGCTATGTGCACCAAAACTACTTTTTTTCTTTCAATCAAAAACCACTCAACCAATTGAGCTGAGATTTTGATTAAGAGCATAACTCAGTCATTTGGTTAACATATAGGCTAAATAAAATCACTTATACCACTTAACCTAAAACACCAAACCTTCCCCCCCCCCCCCCCCCCCCCCCCCCCCCCCCAG
>CABFWB010000095.1:232257-273053 GCA_902151455.1 Timema bartmani
TGCCAGGCCTCCACCGTGGTTCGGATCCCACGTTAAACTGTAGGTCCTCCATTTCATCTCACAATCACCCTACCATCTCACATTAGCGTAAGTGCGGATAACCCGAACGGGTAGTAAGACTCAGTGCTAATAATAATAATAATAATAATAATAATTCATCAGCTACCCACTAATTCCAAAATTAAGCTTGTTTTAGAGCTCTCAGAATATCTAGTTTTTTTTGGATAAGAAAATAAAGGTTTGTGTCCAGAATGCCTTAAGCTTGATATTTACACTTCATTTTGTACACCATCAGTTTAGAATACACATCCCAGCCACTACCATTCAATATACTGAATGTTATCAACCCAGCTATTTGATCAAGGGGAAGATTTTGGTCCTCATGGTCTCATAACGGTTTATGTATTACTTGTTTCTGAAGAAGAGAATATTTCAATCTTTTGACAGGGGTATGAATCATTGAAGTCTCTTATTTTCTTGAATAGGTTTTACTTTAGTGAATCTTCATGTTAAAACTTTTTGTAGTATTCCTCATTAATAACATAGACATAACTTAATGCTTAGGTGTTGTTCTTTTCTTAATTGAATAACTGCCCAAAAGTCTTAATATATTCATAAAAATATTTCTCATGACTTGCTTTTATATCAAATCTGGCAATGCCTCTTCCATCCCACACATCTTTACCATGGATATTGATATAAAAATGCCACTCTGCGTCAATTCCAAAGTTTTTCTTATGTTTACAAAGATTGCTCGAGAGTTTCATATTCTTATGTAAGCTTAAAAGTTAGTTCTTTTGATGGAATCCAGCAAGTTTGTAAATAAAAACTTTATTTTTTAAGAATAACTACCCATTTGATACATTTCACAGCCAAATTTCCCAAAATTATCACTCTTTTTTTAACATGAATTCTAGAAGCATTTGTTTTTTACTTTTTTGCTGCCTTACAGTTAGAGAAAGTATTTTGATCGTCAAAAAAATCGAGCTCGAGATTTTGATGAATGTTGACGTTTCATGACCCTCTGATTCTGAAAAAGTGGTTTTCGCAATGCTCTCTGTCTCTCTCAGTACCTCGGGCTAGAGCCCAAACTATTTTACCGATTGGGCTAAAACTTTGTATCTAGGGTTTTCATAGGGTTGCCCCGAGGGGTATTTGGAATTGAATATCCAACCCTAAAATTAAGGGTAGTTTCCTTAAGGGCAAAAAGAGGAAAAATCGATTTTATCAAAATCGGCTCTAACGATTTTGATTAGATTTAATTTCTAAGCTTTGATCAATATTTAAAAAAAAAATACTCTCAATTTTCGGTCAAAGTGACTTTAAGGTAGAGATGTGTCGTTCGTGAATGAATGGCTTAAATTGAACGGCTTTTCAAGGTGAACGAGTTGAACTAGTTCACCTTATTAATATGAACTAGTTCAAATTGAACGACACAATACAATCGCCTCTTGTAGGCTTTATCCTAAACTCTAAGGACTACCCCTACCTGTGAGGACAATGTTGCTTATTGTTTGGTTTTATTGACCAGAGGGGAGACACATAGAAGGTAGATTTGCTGAACAAGGAGGTAAAAAACTTCTTGTCTCGTTATTTTTGCGACCAATGTTGGCCGAAGAGTCTCCTGATTGTCTTGTGTCTTTCAATTCGAACTAGTTCACATCAATAAGGTGAACTAGTTCGACTCGTTAACCTTGAGGAGCCGTTCAATTTAAACCACGAATGACACAACTCTACCAGCATGCTCTAAGGCAGCGCACCGCAACATACGGCCTGCGGGCTAAATCCAAGGCGCTGACTGAGAGGCCTGGTTTGACTTAGACGGTTGGTTGTCTGAATCACTTCTATATCTATAATATCGACATCTTCGACAGTTTGCTAACTAAGTTTAATGTGGCTTGATCAACTGATGGTGCTGACTTATGAGGAAACTCACTTCTAAAAGTAGGGAAAGTAGGGTGTTTTGCTTTAAAGTGTCTCATTAAGTTCTCGGTAGAATCACAAGCTAAAGTGACAAATTGTGAACAATACCCACACTTTGCTTTTTTGTCTTAAATTTCAGAAAAGTGATCCCAAAGGTTAATTTTTCTTTGTGGCACTTTATTTTTTAAAACAAATAAATTTTCATTTAAATACAATACTACTGAATAAACTACGTAATTAATCAGAATAAATAAAGTGCTACTTTTAATAAATTTCATATTTGATTCACAGTCATAAATAATACAATAATTAATTTAATACACTTTAAAAACTTCTCCCTGAAAGCAGGCCTTTGATGCGAAAGGAATAGCTCATTTACACTGTGTGTTTCTCCAATTGGTACTGTTAATGGACTAATTGAAATTCGTAGGTCTGTCACGAACGATGAGCCAGTATCAGGTCGGTCTATTGATCTCTATAATATAACTGGATGGACATTTGTGACTGAACTCTTCGAGCTGTCGTCTGCATACCATTGTGTAAGAGAGAAAGAAACTTTCGGGTATCTCTCTCACACCCATACAAGGAAATGGGGCGTTTTGACATTGTTAATTAATTTGATGCAATATATGAGATACATCAATTTCTGATTAGTTAAATGAAATAAATGTGTTAGTAAAAGCTTTGAAGAGCATAACAAAGTTCAAAACTGATGAGTTTTTCTTTAAATAAGTTGATGTACGCTAATACATACGGTGATTTTTGAAGAAAGCTCGTTTGTAAGGTTTTATCTCGTACCAGAAGCCCGCCATATAGTAGTATTTAGGTAGGATAAAAAACCTTCCAGAAAGGAATTTCTATGTCCATTCTAAATGGCCGCTTATCCTACCAAAATACTAATATATGATAGTATTCTGGTACGAAATAAAACCTTACAGATTGGGATTATTACTAAAATCATGGTTTAGTAGATACCTTAATTCCTATAAGCCTATAACCTAAATTATTGTTTGAACGTAAGACTTCTACTCAAAGTATGTCATTCAAACAAATGTAATACAGTTTTTAGCTAACTTGTTTCATTATAGTTATCGAACTTTTAACATAATATGGTTTCTGGAGGCAATACACCAAATACGAAACAACTTTTTTTTAAATGGTAACATAATAATGCTTTCTACAAGCCTATAAACTAAGTGGTCGTTTGAATGTATGGTAACCACACAAAGTTTGTCATTCAAACAAATGTAATCATGCTTTAAGATACCTTATTCATTATTTATTGAACTTTTAACATAATATGGTTTCTGAAACCAATATACAATCTAATAGCCAACTTTAAATATAAGTGTAGTCTTGGCAGACTGTAAACTACAATGATGATAACTACATATTTAAATATATTAAAGATTGTATTCGTATTTGTGCAGTATAACCTGTAAAACTGAATTGTATAGCCTTCAATGTAAATGATTCTTCAGGCAAGTGTGATATAATACCTCACTATTTTCAAACAATAACACTTTTATTCATCAGGGACATGTTTTCGCATAATCACATTGAAAGAAACCATTAAATCTTCCCCCCCACAATGTAGCAGACGATAAACTTGAGCGTCATGCTTTGGACCTTGGCAATGTGTATGTTTATGTCCATCCAGTATAATATAGAGATCACCGGGTCGGTAGCGAATGAAATCCACTAGCTGAAGTTCGGTCAGTCGCAAACGATCAGCTGCAAAACAAGTATTTGTTCACGAACGACTAAACGATAAAAATGGATGGCTCATTTCACTGAACCGAGTCACTTTTTGCCGTTCCCAAGAGTGAGCCGTTCTGCCCATCTCTACTTTAAGGGTTCTGTATTGATGCGTAAATTCTAATTTTTTATCACATCTCTGTAACAATTGAGATATGAAATTACTTATCATTATAAATATGTAGGTAAATTTATAATAAAAATATTACATTTGAAATGTTATTTTATAAAACCAATAATTTTTAATCTACACCCAAATATGTATATTTTTTAACTTTTCAAAACACTTAAGTTTAAGTATTGCGACTGTCAAGAAAATCTAGCTTGAAATGTTGATGGATGTCAACGTTTTATGACCCCCGAAACACTAAAAATTGGTTTTTGCAATGTAGTCTGTCTGTATCTGTTTAACCCTAAAATTAAGAGTGGTTTAGTAAAGGGTGAAAAGAGAAAAAATTGATTTTTTTCAAAATTGGCTCTAATGATTTTGATTAAAATTTGTATCTAGGCGTTTATTAAGATTATAAACAAAATGACTATTTTAATTTTCCCGTGAAAATGACTTTTAGGGTAGAAATTTCCATATCTCCGCAACTATTTGAGATACTAAATAACTTATCATTGCAAAATTGTAGTATTATTAAAAATAAAAAACTTTTTTTGAAATATATTTTATAAAATCAATAGTTTCTGGAGATATTGTCAAATATGTTAATACAATTTTGTGAGCCTTAGTTGTACAGGTAGACTAGTTGAGTTTAGACGCAATAATTCTCTAATTCCATAGAGTAAGTAGATAAGTAAGTCTCTCAAAAAGTTTGTTCTTTTTCCTTTACCCTCTTAGGGGAAATATTTGTACAGCAATAATTATCTTTATCATTTTAGACTCTAAAGTCAATATTTACCCTTTTTATTAGTCTAAATTTATAAATGAGGAATTTAATAGCAATGTGATAACCTTAAGATGTTCAACCTCTAATAAAACGTTGAAAATGTTAACTGGAAGTCGAAATTTTAATACAAAGTGTTGACCCTTGTGGACCCAATATTGATTTTTTTTTGTCAAAATATATAAATGAGGACTTCAATTCATTGAAAATAAAATTATAAAATTTAAAACCTTGAGTCAAAAAATGTTTTACGTAAGTATAACACAATTTTTTGCTCGGGTTTGCAAATGTATATTATTTTGTTTCACATATATTACGAGTTTTGAGTAAATATCTCCATTTTTAAACAATGGATTGAGAAAGTCTGTGGAGTTCCGGGCCATTTATTTTCTTTCTCAAATACAAAAATTATTTTGCCTCTCTTGGATCTGGTTAGACTAAATTATGATCTTTTTATATCTTTGAACGGTTTTCTTTTATTTTTATTTTCTAAAAGACAAACTTAGAAAGAAGAAAATATGGTCAGTCAAAAAGGAAAAATTTTATCACTAGGAACTTTAAATCATATTAGCAGCTTATTATGCATATAACCTGAACAATTAGTAAAAGTCAGTGAAAAATGAATAACAAAATAAAGTAGCTTATTGGTGTAATTTTCCAATTTTCGATATTTGAAATGATATATGTGTAATAAACCCTATAAATAAAGATCTCACTAAATGCACTTGAAAATATCAGCAACATATCAATAAAGAGAAAAAATATTTCAGCATTGATTCAAAGCAGCACTTCCTTACAGCCTAAAACAAAAGTAAGCGCTGAAACTAAGAATCTACAGGCTGAGTTAAGACAAATATGAGTCAGCAAGCACACAGATGGCATGGTGGTGAGATAGATTAAGAAGAAATCAGCCACTTAGTAATTAATAAGTATATGTAATTGATGCTCATCATGTACTTATTATGACTATACACATTTATAAATTATTATTTCAGTGTGATACAATGAAGATACCTTCTTGTAATTTTGTGTAAAATGTTTACCCTGAAAGGCAGGTGGCTTATCTGTTCAAAATCTTATTTTATATGATTTAAAATTACACCTAACCCAAATCCATAGCTTAAGCACAGGTATCTTTAAGCTCAATAACCGATTTCTTAGGAGTACTTTTACTTTGTTTTAAATGTGCAACTTAAAAACCAGGAGTCCAGAAAATTAAAAAAAAAATAATTACTTGCCTCACTGGAACCATACCAAGTCCAAACTAAATTTGTAATGTTAAGGTTCACACAAAACTTTTAATTGGCTTATTCAGGCACACGCTTAACTTTTTGAATTGGCCAATGAATGAGTACTTTGTATTTAGTGTTTTGTCACATCACAGCTCATCAGGTTAACACAATTTATATTTCATTTGCCAAGTTGTGTCAACTCACCTCAACACACTTGACAGAGCTATTACATTAACATGATCTTTGTCTATTTAAAATGTATGCTAGCCATGAAAATGCCATTAAATTGATGTCATTTTTTGTGTTGCACCCAAATCGGAAGTATTCCTTTTACTGTGACAAATTGGGTCAAAATATGTTTGGGCCCAGAAAGGCAAGATTGACCTGGCAGTGAGGTTGGGTGGGGCCTTTGACTTGCTTCTAAGATGCATATTAACGACATATTGTTAGTGGAAAGTGCTCACTTTCTAAATATACTATCCAGTATATGTTAAAATAGTAAAAACTTGCCCTTGAATAAACAAGCATATTTTCCTGGCTGGTTGCTAAATAATGAACTATATAATTTTAATACTTGTATAACTATATTGTTTTGTTCTAGATCATGTCCATGCTGTATGCACTCGCTGTGTTTCCCTTTTCAATACTTCTTATAATTGTGGAACGCCACTATTTATTACCATCCACCCCCACTAGAGGGCATGGTCTTTTGCTTCTACTCTTCTGGGCTCTTTTGCTCACAACAGAGAACCTAGCATTTCTCAATCTAAGGAAGGATGACTGGTGGTTTCATTTAAATACGTTAGTACCATAAATGTTTCAATATATCTTATGGGCAAACTCTGTAATCATTTTACTTTTGTTTGCAAAATAGTATTTTAGATGTATCTCATTCAAATTTATTTATTTAGAATTTTTATACATTTTCTAAACCAGCCCCATGGTATAGTGGTCAGTAGCACCTGGCTATGAACCTAGAGGTCTCGGGTTCAATTACCAGCTGGTACCATGTTTAATTTTCCTGAAAGGTAAATTATCCCAACGGTCACCAGGGTTTGATTATGATTAATAAGGCTTAAGTAAGGTTAAAGTGCTTCCACTAGTTCCACACCCTCATACTCACTATCACCTCATCTCATCGGGACATGTAAAGAGCCTCCACGGAAAGGATGTACTATTAGTACATTCGGACGTCCCCTGGACAATAGTACATTAGTACTGGATAATCTTTCTGCAAACTTGGCTACATATTGATGTAGCACAGACATGCAAATATATATTTATTATCATAAAAGAATATGTCAAAATTAATAATTTAAACTTTCTTCTATAAAAACTTCATCTTCAAATTAAAAGATCCCTTAACAATCTTAAAAATTAATTTCACCTTCACATTAAAACTTATAGGAGGAACAGATAGGAGCAAGTGTGCAAGTGAGAGGAGAGTGTAAGAGAGTGCAGGAGGAAGAATGGTGGAAGGACAGAGGAAGATGGAGGCATTTTACTAAACGGACCTGGCCACAGCATGGGAACAGTTCATCATGATTATTAAGATTTATTGCCTCTATAAATGGAGAATATTAAGCTGTGTATCATTTTATAACTGAGCACACACACTTTAGTCTAAATTTAAGTAATACCTAGTTCACTAAATTTAAATAATTACTAACATTAATGAACTGCAAAATATCAAGCACAGAAAGTGTTATTTGGCCTGTGTTTTGATCATTTGATGTTTCTATTTAGTTATTTATATTATAAGTAAAGATAAAGAAAAAACAATTTTCCACTTAAACTTTGCATCTAATTGTGTGGAAAAGTTACTAAAATTTATATGTTTAATATATCACAATTTATTAATTTATAGATCCAAGGAAACCCCCTAAAACATAAATTTAAGTTGGTTTACTCGAGGCTATCTTCTTAAACCCTGTTACAATTTTTTTTCACTGCGTCCTATACAAATTTTAATCTTTATTGACATCCTATATAACTTGCCCTCTCTGATTGGTAGTAAATTATTCACTTTCACCAAAATCAAATATTCTAAATGAGGGTAAACACATTGATAAACAAATGGCCAGGAACTAGATGCTGTGCCTGTCCTAGTCTTATGATAGCTTATAAGGCATATGAAGCTACGACAGGCTTAGTCAGCCGGTAGTGGAAAATATATGGCTTGAATAAAAAACTGACCCAGACCACAGGCTGAAAACATTAACTAATGTAAAATCGTAACCAGTTCAATTAACATAGTCATTATAGGCTGACTTACATTGTGAATGTTTATTAAGGGAAATACAAGTAAATAACATATTTCAATACTCAGTTGTTGGATAAGCTGAAATGAACAATTTAGCAAATTGAACAAACTTTATTAAATTTGCTAGTTCCAAAAAGGATGTAGCTTACTATATATAATTAAATAAAGAATAATTACTACTCATAATTGTTTGAAATAATGTTACCTACAATGACATTTATATTTAAAGAAAATATTGAGGATTATATGTCATAAGAAAATAAATCCCCCATAAAATGTTTTATTATATCAAAGATTGGGGTGATTTATTTCAACGTCACTTTCCAAACATTTTACTTTTTAATAAAGTCAATTTTTAGAATTGGTTCTAAATATATGTTGGAATAAATGAATTTAAAATGAAGCTCATCTGCTGAAGCCCACTCCTAACAATCCAGTATTTCGGTTTTTAAGTTGTTTTTATTAATTTAATTCTTCACCTCTAAGAACTCCAGCCCCACTACCCCCTCTCCGTGTGGCATATAATGTCTTCTGTTATGCGGGTCCAATTACAATTCGAGATCCAGCATGATTTGAGGGATATATTATCTGGTGATGTAATGTATGCATGGAACGAGATGCAGCTCTGAAACAACCATCAAATACGACCACATCTTTGTTACATAACACACTATGGACTAGATTCTGCAATGCTTAGTTCAACATGTCTTTACTCAATATTATTATGTAAGCCACCTGATGTACATATATAAAACATACATTAAATAACAAAGCTATATTTAATGTCGATGTTGAGCTGAAACAAGTAGACACAAGATAGGCCTGTATGTGAATATGAATGACAAAGTCATATGTCACTAATATAGTGTTGGCTGCTGTGTACTGGCAGATGTCCATTCCTCTCATGTATTTTTAACTGAGTCTCCCTACCATTGCAGGTGCGGGACACTTGAGGAAAGAGGAAGTATTATTTAATAGAGATTCTTTGGGGGTGCAATAACTTCTATCTTGTCCCTTCTCTCAAATGCAAAGATGGGAGATATTTGTGACAGTGGAAATTCCTCTTAGCCTTAGACCATTAGGAGCTCTAGAGAGTCCTGTGTTTGAGTGCTTGAGTATGTTTTATGCTCTCACATCACCCAAGACTATGATAAAACAGGGTGTTAGAAAAGTTCCTCCTCAGCAGCTTCCCACACCGCACTATCGAACGGCTGACTCACATCCTGTTAACCCCACTCTGGCTAATTCTCCACATGGGCATCTAGTCGTAAACAGGACATGGTGAGAAGTGGATGTGTAAGTTTCTTCATTTATCATGTACACCATCAAACAATGGACACTTTTAGTTGAAAATATGTTTGGCGAGTACACAGGAATTTTGAAAGCTAGATTTTGTGAATGTTTCCTTGAAACAAGAATCCCTCACCGGGATACCGTGTGTGATTTAATAAAGAAATTTTTTGAGACGGGTTCAGTGTGTGATGCTGAGAAAGGACTGGAAGACCATCTTAAAAAATAAATTAAATGACATGTTGAGAAGTCCCACAAAATCTTTTAAGTAGGTTGGCACAGGAATCGCATGTTTTTGTTTTTTCTGCCCATAGGGTTGTGAAGAAAAGGTTGAACATGTACTTGTTTTTTCTGCCCATAGGGTTGTGAAGAAAAGGTTGAACATGTACTTGTTCAACGTTACCTTTATACTTGAGTTGAAACCGGCAAATAATGGGAAATAATCTTGTACTGCCACTGGTTTCAGAATTTTGTACATCATCAAAGGAATTGGAATTCTGGTTAAGACTTTTTAATCAGACGAAGTGAGATTTCATTTATCGAGATACATTAATTCCCTAAACAGGCATTTCTGGTCTTCAGAAAATTCTCACCTGATGCACGAACAGTCCTGCACACAGAAAAGACTGGGGTCTGGGGGTCAACATCTCGATCGCAGATTATCAGACGCATTTTTTTCAGCAAGAATGTTATCTCAGAAGTGTACTGGTCTCCGATACTATACCCATTTACTACACAGCAGAATGAGGTTGAACTCTTTACAACATTCTTTCAACAGAATGCCGCCATCACCCATACAGCTAACACATCCATACAACTTTTGTAGGAATTTTTTGGAGAGAATAATTTCAAGAGGACTTTGGCCTCCACAATCACAAGATCTCACACCACCAGACTTATTTTTTGGGGTGCAGCAAAGTCATTTGCTTATGTGAATAACCTGAAGACTATTTCTGAACTAAACGTTGAAGTAAGGTGTTTTGAGAGAAAGTGTTGGTGCGTCAATCTTGGCCTTCAAATGGGCGGTCATCATTTCCAGTTTCTTCTGTAAAATCTCCCAGTAGGCCTTCTCATTTAAATGTTTCAATGAGTCATTTGTTCAATAATCATTTATTACACAATTGTTATTCTCAATATACACAAAAGAGTTAATTATTCTATTCTATTCAATGACGGGTATAGCAAGTGCGTCGATAGCGACTGTACTTGAGTGGGGAGCCACTGTGGAGGGACTTTTCTAACGCACTGTACTTAACCGACTGATGTATTACCAATGCTAGATATTATTAAAGTCCTGGACATGGCTTGTATGTGATGATAAACAATGTTACACATTTAAAAAGCTTTTTTCAACTTATACTCATCTAATGCTCATATATCTTCTTTTTGACATCCACATAATATTTCTTTGTTGCCTTTCCATTGCCTGCTTCGAGTTGTATTAGTTAATAATTATCACAGTAATTTGTCTAGTAGAAGTAATTCGTATTAAAGTGCTGGTAGTGTACCAAGTTTGTTTTAAAAATACTCCATATTCCACTCACTCGAAACTATCTTTTTTAGGCTTCTTATCTATTAACAAGTTAAATTACTATAAAGTTTACTCTAAACTACTATGATGAAGTCTTGAAGCCTTTAAAACATAGAGTAAATACAATATAAAAACATATATATGCATTTGAATTACTAGGAAGAAAGTAACTTTGTCCCGAGTATCATGTTCAAAATTAAGGTATATTTTAATCTTTGTTATCTTTTTTTTTTAGGCTATCAGACAAGATTGAGATGACATTATTTGTTTTGCGTTATGTGTCCTGTTTGGCTATCTTCATCTTTGGATTACGGGCCCCTGGGATTATGAGCACACGGGACTATTTCAACTTGAATCATTCTTTCTCATCACATCACATTCAATCAGATGTAAATATTATTTGTATTGCTTTTACTACAAACAAATGAAAAATAGCAGCTATTTTTAGACGTTTTTACAGTTAACTTTTAAGTTCACTTTACTTAGACACTATACTATTCCATTAGATGATGGGCATCATTAATCGAAAAGGGTATTAATAAAACCATTACCTTTACTTTGTTATTTTGAAAACATAATACTTTAGCTATAACTACAATCTATATCAATTGTCTCATACACCCGCTTCGATGACCGCATGGTTTAAGGCGCTACTCTTGAAATAAACTAAACTGCCAATAACAGTGAGATTGTAGTTTGATCCCGGTCAGGTCTACTGAGGTTGGTTTTTCCTAAATGGTTTTCCACTCTCCCTCCATACAAATATGGGTCCACTGCCTCTAAATTCAACCTTAACTATCCCTAACCCATTAGCATAATTAGAACATAAGCGTATAACCTGAATAGATATTAAGGCACGGTGCTTAAAAAAATATTCTCCCTAACTTGGCTTGTTTCTATAGACATGTCTGGTTTGGTGTTTACCATCATGATCAAACTTTATAAACATGTACACTGAAGATTGTTTGTAAAAACGTTGGGAAAAATATGCTAAGTCAACAAATAATAATAACTTTTTTTATGACCAAACCCACTTAGAATGGAAAGTAGCTTTCCAATTGCTGTGATACACAATGAATAAGCTTCTCTTTGTAACATGACTAAGATAAAAAAATATGTATGAAATAAAGTGCATTGAGCAAAATTAATTGGTAATAAATAAAATGATAGAATATTAGGAAAATGGTAGCGCACAAACAAAAGTAAAAACACTAACACATATTTACACACACTTCAATATTCCGATGCTATTATAGCATCTTCCTCAGAAAGTAGTAGTAATTAGACTTAACAGGATGTTGTCTTCAGTGATGCCAACTTTATTGGTATGGATGAAAACTTCTCTGGTGGAGTTGAAATTCTCTGAATGTTTCTCTCTTACTCTATGGATGGTAGATGGTGCTGGTGTAGCCTCTGGGTTGAAATTAGCGAATATTTAGGTTGGGTGGTTTTCTAAACTTTGTGATCCATTGATGTGCCAGTTCCCATCTTCTTAACTGAGACATATTGCATTGTGTCTTTTTAACTAATTTTAACACCTTGACATTGTAGCAGTCCTCAAATTTGAAATTATGAGTGAAGGCGTTTGCTGAAACTTTTTTTTCTGGATTCTTGATTTTTGTGTCATGGCGGTAACCATTCATTCGTTTACAGAGAGTTTCAGTGGTGAGGCCAACATATTGTGCACTACATTGTTGGCATTCTAGTTGGTAAATAAGGTTACTGGAGTCACATATGTGACTGCCTTTGATGGTATAGATTGAGTTACCGGACTACCATCCCACATCAAAGACACCAACCATTTCCTTCAAAAACTCAATAGCCTTCCACAACCTTGACCTCAAAGCACCATACTTGTCACCATTGATGTTGTGTCATTGTATACCAACATTCCTCATGTTCATGGCCTGGCTGCAGTTATTTTCTCAACAAGCGTCCGATCAATACCACACCTACAACATCATTTATTCTGGATCTCACAAAATTTATACTAGATAAGAACACCTTTCAATTCATGGATCAGAACTTCATTCAAACCAAAGGCACAGCGATGGGTACAAGGATGGCACCTTCGTATGCCAATCTGTTCATGGGCAAACTGGAAAAAAGATTTCTTGACCTTCAAATCAACTTTGCTGGCTTCGCTTCATCGATGACATATTCATCGGGTGAACAGCTGGCCAAGACAATCTAACCGTATATTTAAACAACCTTAACTCCTTTTCTGCTCTGAAGTTCACCTCAAATCAATCCCATGACCAGGCAACATTTCTTGATGTGGACATTAGGCTGTCAGATGGTCACTTTAAAACCTCGGTACATCTTAAACCCACTAATAGACAACAATATCTGCATTTTGATAGCTCCCACCCATTCGACACTAAAAGATCTATCCCATACAGTCTTGCCATACGGGCTCACCACATCTCCTCCGATCCAGAAAGTCCTCAAAACCAACTTGAAAACCTTTAGTAAGCCTTTGCAGAGAGAGGATACCCTAAACCTCTCATTAATAACATACTTCGACAAGCTGAAATTCCACAATCACCCAAACCTGAAAATCCAGATACTTTACCTCTAGTGACTAAGTACTACCCAGGCCTATGAAAGATAAACAAAATACTAGCCTCAGGTTTTCACATATTGGAAGCATCCAGCCGTACCAACAATATTCTAAAAAAACCACCAGTCCTTGTGTATAAACAGCCTCCATCACTTAGAAATCTTCTGGTACACCCTAAACTCAAAACTGAAAATGACACAACCTTCATTCAACCACAACAAGGCTCTCAGCCCTGTAACAAAACAGATTGCAAAACCTGCCAAATACATCATCCAGCAGCCACTTTCTCTAGCAACATCACCAACTCCATTTGTACCCTCAAAGGCAGTCACACATGTAAGTCCAGTAATCTTATTTACTAACTAGAACAAAAATGTGGAAACACTCGCTCTAAATTCTACCTTCATCATACCCGCTTCAGTGACTGCATGGTCTAAGACGGCACTCATGTTGTCTAAGCTGCTAATGACAGGAAGATCAGGGTTTGAATCATGGTCGGGTCCACAGAGTGTGTTTTTTTTCTAAATGATATCTCACTTTCCTTCAACGCAAATGCAGGTATATTACCTTTAAATGCTTCCTTCCTCATCTCTAGCCCATTAGCACAACTTTCACATATGAGTATAGCCTCCATAGTTAGTAAGATGCGGTTATAAAAAAAACCTTCCTCATTCTCAACACATTTGCGAAATTTGTTCATATGAGTATAACTAGAATGGGTAGTGAGATGTGGTTTCAAAAGACATATGAAAAATTACCATTCACAGGAATCAAACGCGAGGCTTTTTGCTTCGTGTACCACTGCTCTATTACCTGGCTATCCTGGCTCGTCTCCTATTCAGGACCATCTTTACAAGTTGATGTTGCGTTGAGTCTAATAAAGTTAGGGTAGCTGATAAAAGTAATATTGGTTATTCATTGTTACATCAACGTGAGGTCAGTAATATATGGTAATATATTGGTTAATCCAATGATAAATAGAAATGTGTCATTTTGTTTCAAATAAAAAATTTAATTTTTTCGTTTTTAATAGGAAAAAGAACTGACGTGAAGAATGTTTATTTCTGTGTCTCACACATAACTTCCCAACTAATTTGTAGATTTCAACCAAAATTTAATCACACATATATCTGCCGGTCCCAGAATTTTCTTCTTTCCTTCAACCTTTCCTTCTATGACATCGTGCAGAAGACAGTTCCTCCTAAGGATGTGTCCGATCCAGTTTGCTTTGTACCGAAGAATCACATCCAAAATGGTTCTCTTCTCACCCACTCTTCTTAGGACTTCATTTGCTACCCTGTTCTGTCCACCTGATTCAAGCAATATCTCATACCAGATTTTAAATATCTTCAAGTATTTCTTTTCCATCTTCTTGAGTCTCCAAGTTTCTACTCTCTAAATTAAACTAAACAAAAAAAAGTTAAATATATTTATTTAAGTACACTAAGGCCGCACAGTTCTTGAACATAGTGTTAGGTGAACAAGATTTGAACTAGGAACCTTGATAAAAATCTACATTTTTTTAACTCTCTCTAATTGAGAAGATAATCTGTATGGCACAAATATATATTTTTTGAAAATCACATATTTTAGAAATTGACTGTTTTATACAGCATACTATAATGTTAAGTTTCACTCACTTATTTTTGACTCCCCCCCTTAAGTGTGTCGATGTTACCTCCACTAACGATAGAACAACTATGTCCGTCCCTCACCAGGACAAGTTTAAGTTTGCCCCCAGCAAGTCAAGAAAAACACCATTATTTCTCTCAACCACCATCATGCAGAACAACCCTTATGACACCTTTGCACCAGAGCTGTAGAGTTGGGAGTCGTGGAGTCAATGTTGGAAGAAAGTTTGGGTGAAGTTGGAGTCTGTAAAAATGTACCGATTCTGGCTTCAAAATAAAAACTTATGTTTCACAAAAGCCAAGGAAGCTTTCTATGAAGTAATCTGTATTGAAGCATTTCACTTCAGTAAATTGTTTACTACTAATTAATATATATTAGCCATTTATAAAAGAGTCAAACACAAGAAAAATAGAGGAGTGGAAGTCTTGGCACACACCCCTGCTTTGCACAAATGACAATTATAACTGAATGGAATATTTATTATAGATTCTGATAGCATTCTTTAAAATGTGTCTAGGAAAGCCACTTTTGTTTATTCTAAATTATTTTGAAGGGCTCAACACTGAAACCAGGTTTTAATAAATAAAGCAGAAAATATTTTCTACATAAAAGATGATGCGTTTATTTTCACTTAAAAATTCCATCTCATCCTATGTTATTTTTAAATTATGTTTCTCATATACTATTTTATTTGTCCTGACCTACACATTAATTTAGATCATACTAATAATCAATGCAGAGCATGTGCTTAAATAACCACTGGAAGTCACTGCAAGTTAAGTTTGGGCCATGTCTATGACCAATTTGCATTAACATTTTGTTGGCTATTTTCACGGCTGAGGCAATTTCATATAAAATTTAAATTTAATAAATTTACTTTTATGATAGTGTACAACATTGTTTGGTAAATTTACATTTATGATCAGTGTACCACGTTGTTTAATGGATTTTAAAAACTTGCTTCAAAATAGAAGATAATTCATCCACATGACTTACAAGATTTTTTATTTCAGGAAAGAGAGACAAGAAGTCAGGGTTCAACATTTAGAAACGCTTGGGCAAAAATCAAAACACTGGCTCCATTTTTGTGGCCAAAGAAAGATTGTGTGCTGCAACTTCGCGTGATGTTCTGCTTTTTTCTCCTTGCCTGTGGAAGAGTCATAAACCTTTATGTACCGATTTACAACAAATTGATAGGTGAGATGTTAACGGTGTGATGCTCTCCATAGTGTACTCTATTAATATACAATAAACATTATTTCTCTGATCATGAATCCTATATACTGTTAAATATAGAACGCTAGCATTCAACGGATCTATGTGACTGAAACCAAGTCTTGACCAATAGCAACAAGGACGTGAAAGGTGGGGGTTAGGGGGGATCTATACATATGCATAGCAACTATTATTGGCTAAAGGTATAACATTTTTCTGAGGGCCCTCTTAGAAAAATAAGCTTTCTACACACTTGAGTAGTAATTAAATGGATTTACATAGTTTTAGACCTTATGTTAATTTTCTCTCAAATGTACTCAATGACATTAAAGAAGCAAAGTTATTGTGCTATTTAAACTTAAATCATAACCCCTACTCTTATTGTGAATGAAAAATTGTAATAGGAATAAAATTTAATGTTTTTACAAAATATTATTTCCATCTAGTAATCAAATTTCTTACTAGAAAAAAAATACAATCAAAAGTATATTTTTAGAAGTATTTGAATAAGTTTGAAATAAAGTGCAAGCTTTCATATATTTTTAAATTAATATGATTGAATTGTAGGAAAAATAATTTAAGAAAGACCCCACTTTGTTGGCCGTTTGGGTAAGGCTTCACTCTCGCAATAGACTAGATTTATAACGGAGTATATCTTGGTTTGATCCTGCTCGAATGTGCTGAGGGTGGTTTTCCCTAAATGGTTTCCCACTTTTGCTGCCCAAATGTGGGTACACTTTCTTTAAATTCAACCTTCCTATCCCTAACCCATTATCTGTAATTAGTATATAGGTGTATAACCTGAACGAATAGTAAGATGCATTGCTAAGATAAACAAAATTAAGTGAGTTGCTAGGGTAGTAATAAGTAATTTGAACAATACCATCACATTCCCCTGTTTTTTTTTAAAGGAATCACTAAAAATTAATACCTTTAATTCCTGAATGACCTCATAGACTTAAAGAATTAATATGACTGATCAGTGGTCACCCTAAATACAAAAATCTATAATAACTACTGGAAATCTTAAAGTTACCTACATGCTTACCTAATCCCACCATGCCCTAATGGGTTGGGCAAGAAACTGTGTATATAGCTAAAAAAAAACTACTCTGTACTTTATCTGTCCTCAGTAAATTTCTCCACACTTCCCTATCCTTGTATACTCCTTTCGCTTCAACAACATCCATACATCGAGTAATACACGCTATTTTATTTTTAAAACTCTTAATGTTTCTCTTTTTTTATAGATACTCATACAACATTTATTTAGCCATGCTTTATATGGCCTATCTCTTGTTTTTGATCCACACACATACTCTACCTTCATATATTTGTCTGTCACTCGATCCACACTCATCCTCTCGACATGCCCAAACCACCATAAGACTTTTTTTCTCATTGACCTATTGAATTCCCTTTCAAACCGTACACCTTCGCTACCCATTCATTGCTGACTCTGTCCATGCGAGTTTTTCCACATACATTTCTTAGATATCTCATTCCAACTAGATTCATCCTGCTCTTGTGTTTTTCCTGACAAACCCATGCTTCACATTCTTAAAACAGTGTTGACGTTAGCACACTTTTATATACTGCCATATTTGCCTCTTTCAATACTACTACATTATTTGCAATAGTCAACATACATCCAAATATTCCCCAAGATGCATTCACCCATCTGTCGATTTCACCATTTATCTTTCCAATTTTACAGAACTTTCTGCCCAGATACACAAAATTATTCACTTGCTCTAACAGTTTCCCATTTATACTAAGCTGACAATCATATCCTTATCAAAACCTATCACCTTAGTTTTGGAGTCAATTATACGGTGATCCATTTTGCCTGTTGGCACATTCAAACGATTTAATACAGTCTTCAAGTGGCATTCATTCTCAGCCATAAATACGGCATCATCAACATATAACAGCAATCTCACATTCACATTGTCCATTTGTAAACTAACCACGTCCTCACAAGTATTCCTCATACTCATCTGGGAATACACTAAACAACCATGGAGACATAACACAACCTTGTCTAACACCCTCTCCAATGCCAAATCATTCGCTCAAAGCTCCATCCATGTTATCACACGCTTTACTTCCATCATACAACGCCATAATTGCATGTACTAACCATGCATTCACACCATACTCTCAATGAACAATCCATAACATACCCCTATTCACCCAATCATACGCTTTCTCCATATCAACTAATGCATAAATAACCTTCTTCCTTACTGACATCATTTCTAAATCACTTGTTGCAATACAAATATCTGGTGTATGAAACCTCTACCTGGTGATTTAATATTTCATGAATGAAAGCCATTATTTATTTCTTGTACTACAAAATTCCTCTAACATGACAAGTTTTGCTATCACTCAAATATGCTTATAAAGTCGTGAGTCTGTGTTTATCATTTGTTTGGGTGTCTTAGAAGTAAAGGGTTATTATGACCTGAGACTACACCAGTCATGAATTCTGAATCCCTCTTATACCACTTGCATTTTTTTTTCTTCAATGAAGGGCTAAGAATCTATGCCCTGACTGAGATATAAACTCTCAAACCAACAGAGGTGTCCGAGCAGAACATTAAGCACAACTCCTAAGTGGTCTTGCCCATGATACAGTTCCTTTAAATTGTGTATGTTTATGTTTGTAATTATTAGTTTTTATAATATTTTATATGTGCATGGATATAAAATAATTGTAATGTCCTATAAAAGTAGTTTGTTTTGTTCTTGGTTATATGAAGTGAACAGCTTGGCAGACACACCTCCAAAGTTTTGTTGGGACTTGATTCTAACATATGTTGCATTCAAGTTTCTGCAGGGAGGTGGTACAGGAGGAATGGGTCTACTTAATAACTTACGTTCATTCCTATGGATACGTATCACTCAGTACACTACTAGAGAAGTTGAGGTATATTACTTATTAATAGTTGTAATAAAACTACAAAATTATGTCATTGTTGACACTTGCAAATAGTACATTTATTAATCAATAAAATATATTATTTAAATTGAAAAAGAACACAAAAGTCGATCTCGTGTCCAGGTGCCATTTTTCAATATAAATATGATATTTAGATGTGGATATAGCCATAAATTACTAACATAATAACTTTATTTTTTACAAATATAATAACTTTTTTTTCACAAATAAAACAGTAAAATCCAATCTGCCTTACTTAAACAATTACTAAAACGTTGATAATTCAAAATAGACTATCAATTGGCATCCACAATTTTGTTATGTATGTTCATGTTTATGCACACATGTGATCTATGTTAAAATTAATGCATTTTTTTTCACTATTGATCTCTTAGTATAATTTTAAAGTTTGGTGTAAGTTTGATTTGTAATTTTCGGTTAGAATTTTCACTATAAAATAATTATTAAACAGTTCAATAATTGTTGGCAATCTGCATTTATTCATTTTAATTACTGAGTATTTTCACTACAGGGGTTATTAATTAATATCTTAATATAGCCAGTAGGAATGACTAAAATTACTTAGGGCCGATCTTATGACTTTCGGATAAATATTGCTTTCGGGAGGTTAAAGTTAGCGACCAGATAAAAGTGATCAGCCACATTAATATTTTACGCCTATTATGAACTGAATTTATCTGCTGGATAGCTATCTGAAGAATAAATATATGTTTATGATGAAAACTCAAGGTTGGTACTGTGTTTACTGGTGCGCGCATGCGTATAAACCCTATTGCTACCGCTACTACCTGGCAAGTGACTACAATGCTCAACATTTTGTTAAATAATAGCGGTCTAAATGAGTGTGAGGAAACAGATGGCGTCTTGTGGGCGCAGAAGCTAAGATGTCTTGCAAGTACTAATTTCGTTGGCTGCCAAAATGTGGTCAATAGTTGGGTACAACGTTTACAAAATGTAATTTATTGTACTCACATTTTTATAATTTGTTCTTATATAAATATAAATCTACATATAGCTTGTCAGTTTATTTAAAAGTGTGAATTAAATGTTCTAGCTTTTTATATAATTAGAGCCTGGGCTTGTCCCTACTAAACACGTGAACCAAGATTTTAACCTAAAAACAGATTCTGATAGGTAAAACCTCATGAAAAACAACGCACACTATGGCAAAAACCATTTTAACTTTCAGATAAAAGTTGTCAGGTACTTAAACCTCCCGATAAAAATTTGATGGATAAATACATTTTATCTGACAGATAAATACTATCTGGCAGTTACTTAAACCTCCCGATAAAAATTTGATGGATAAATACATTTTATCTGACAGATAAATACTATCTGGCAGTCATAAGGCACACTTATAACTTATCGACCAGATATAAATATCTATCTGCCAGATTAATATTTATCCAGGAGTCATAAGACCAGCCCTTAGAGGAATTACAAGTGCATTAGCGTTGAGTACTGATGAACACTCTCGCAATGATATATCAGATGTGAGAAATTATTGCTAGTTTACTTAGTCTGCATTCAATGCTCGACTTTCCCACCAACAACAGCCAAGTGTGATGAAAGTTTAACACCTTAGACCACACAGCAATTTACGTATGGTTTCATTAAGAAATGTGACCAAATTGAAAATTCAATGTTCAATTATTAATTTTGCCCAATTGTATTAAAAGCGTTAGCTAATATTCCCTATGATTTCAGGTGGAATTGTTCCGCCATCTTCATAGTTTAAGTCTACGTTGGCACCTTAGTCGTAAGACAGGAGAAGTGCTACGTGTTATGGACCGAGGAACTGATAGTATAAACAACCTACTTAACTATATATTGTTCAGTATTGTTCCAACTATTGTTGATATCCTTATAGCCGTGATCTATTTTGTTTCATCGTTCAACGGCTGGTTCGGGCTCATCGTGTTTACAACAATGCTTCTTTATATTGGTAATAATCTAATATATTTTTTGCTATGCCTTAATCTTTAGTAAAAAGAATAAAAGTACTGCTAAGCTGTGAAGTTTCAAAGAATTTCCAAAATTTTCGAAAATAGCAAAAATTTGGTCTACCCAGGATTCAGATGCCACAATTTTGCTTGGTGGTCATTCTTAATTCATTTTCTCTCCCCTTAATATAATGAATCATTTAAAAATATATTTTAAACATGATTATTTACAATTTTTGTATATCTACAATTTAGATTAAATCTTTGGTTTTAAGCTCATTTATGCTTGTAACATATTCAATTTAGACTGAGTAAAAAAAAGTTTGTATTTTTGTGTGTTACATATTTTTAAATATAGTGAAAACTTTATTCCTATTAACAACCTAAACTTAGAATACAAAATGCCCTACCATCACATCTTTGAATCTTTGAAACTAATTGCTTGGATCAGCTACCATGCAATTAAAGCTTTTAATGCAGAGAACATACACATTGACACCCGCTTACTGCCATATTTTTCTTTTTGTATCGCATCTGTCTAGTAAATTAAATATTTTGGAGTCCATTCCGCAGGTATTTAGCAAGAGCATTAAAGTCGAACACGATTCTCAAAATCCTTTTATTTGCAAATATTTCAGTTAAACCATTCTTTAAATATGTAAATTTTGAAGAATTAATAATTTTACCACCAAGTTGAATGATATAGAACATGTTTTTTCCTTGCCTGGCCACTTTATCCATGATTGAAAATACTCAAGATTTAAATACTCTATTAGAGAAATATAATCCCTATTATTAATTTGGATATTTATGCTCATAAAAAGGTGAATATGTATTTTTTAGTTCAGTCATTTAGGCCCTACCTAAAAAATCTATAACTATTATATATTATTTTATTTAACTGGTTAATCTTTATATAGTATTTTCAAAAAAGAAATGATTTTTACCTTTCTCAAGCATGCTTTATTAGTTAATAAAATAAGACAATTAACTTATATTAATTTATTTTGTACACCAAAAAATACTTGTATAGTTTTTTTTAATATCCCTTTTTTAATCTAGAAAACACTAATATTAATAAATAATGGACTATTTGTGTTTTTGTAGCGGCAACCATTATGATAACAGAATGGAGGACAAAATTTCAGCGGAGCATGAATCTTGCTGACAATGCACAAAAAGCCCGAAGTGTAGATTCTCTTCTCAATTTTGAAACAGTAAAGTACTATGGAGCTGAAGATTATGAAGTTGAATGTTATAGAGAAGCCATCTTAAATTATCAGGTATTTTTAACAAATAATTGATATTGTTTGTTATTGTGTACATTTTCATACTGACTTGATCTTAAAAAATCAAGTAATTTGGTCACTACGCAGAGTAATTTTAACATTTGGCAAAATTTGATAAATCTAATATATATAGTGGAGTATTCCTTTGGCAATATTTGTTTGGGATATTAGCATTATGAACAACCAAATTTCTTGATAAATTATTGGTGACACTGAATATAGTTTTATTTATTTATGTTTCAATTTATTAGTTAAAAAGAACCATCCGACACCTTAGCTCAGTTGGTAGCCTGTCTGTCTACTGAGCTAAGGCCCTCGAGTTAGATTCTCGGCATAGTCGAAAAATTTGTCATTGGTGAAATGTGGGTTTACCCTATCACATTGATAATTTAATGGCCGGGGACTGAATGTTGTGCCTGTCCTAGTCTTAAGCTAGATTATAAGGCATATGAAGCTATGACAGGCCTAGAAAGCCGCTAGTGGAAAATATATGGCTTCAATAAAAAACTGACACAGATCATAGGCTAGAAACAGTAATGGATTTAAAGTAAAGTTAGAAATTTAATACTTAGCACCACGTCTTATCGTTCGGGCTATACACTTAAGTACTAATTACTCTAATGGATTAGGAATTGGGAAGGTTGAATATAGAGAAAATGAACCCGCATTTGCGTGTAGGGTGGAAACCATTTAGGAACACCCCCCTCCAGTTAACCCGAGTGAGATTCAAACCTCGATCTCCCTGTCCTCGGCAGTTTAGCTCAACCCTAAACTAGTGCGTAAGCTAACTACGCCACCTAGGCTCACTTTTTTAAGTTAATTCTATTGATTATATTTTTATTATATTTTACTTATTTTTTGATTTTGTTATTTAGTTTTCTTAATTAAAAGAAACGAAAATAATTTATTTTCTCAATGACAAAAATCCATTGAGTCTACCAAATCTATAAAATTGTGATATCAAGCGCCTTCAAATTTAACAATAAAATTTTGTATATTCTTTTGAATCTTGAATACTATAGAATTAATTTAATAAATTAATTATACGAGTGTCCTTTTAGGAAAATGTAATGTAATATTTAGTAAAGCAATGATATATCATTAATTTTTTTAAATTTAAACTACCTATTATAATTACAGACTGAGGAATGGAAGGCATTAATCACACTCAATATATTGAATACACTTCAAAATATTATTGTGTGTGGTGGTCTTCTGGCTGGCTCCTTGCTTTGTGTCCATATGGTAGCATCGCATCAAGGATTGACAGTGGGAGACTATGTCCTCTTTTCATCCTACATCATACAGCTTTATGTACCACTAAACTGGTTTGGAACCTATTATAGGTATAGTTATTAATTTAGTACTCAGAATCATTTAATCTTATATTAGTGTATCTAATATGCATATGCATCAAATTTGTTACTAACAAAAGACTTCAAGGAGATAACAAAAAACACAAAAAAGGCAAAATACCAATTTAATGATTCATTTTCTGTGTATCTCAAGGAATTAATTATCTTGTCAAATAATTTCAACAAAATTGTAGTACTAACAGGTCCCACCAGGGCACATTCGATTTAGCCAAGAACATTGGCATGGAGTACTAATGCTCTATAACTAAACAATCTAGGTCACTTCTATGCCCATTCATTAATTTCATGTTTACTACGGTGAGCGATTGATACCACTAGCTTTATTTTTATAATTATTAGAAACATGACCACAAGGTGACTTGCGGTTTTGCAATTCTTAACTGTACAAGTTTAGTTCCACACTATATATGTACCAAATGAGAATTTCAATACAGCTCAAACCTGCACTGGTGGTCACGCATATAGAGGTGTCAGTCTGGTTTCCATTTGTAGAAAAGGTGAAATTCGAATCTAGTTTTTGTTTGTTGAGATGGTTTTTCCTACATAATTTCCCACTTTCCCTTCACATAAATGGGGGTACATCTTTAAATTCCACCTTCCTCATCACTAACCCTTTGGTATAAATATGTGGATTGCATGGACAAGTAATATGGTGTGGTCAACAAAAAAAAAACCTTAAAATACTTTGGTTCAAATAATAATTATTTATAATACTAGACTTGGACCCAGGCCTTTTGGTTTAATAAATCTTTATAAAAATATTCAGAAAAAGTTAAACCAAAACTTAATAAATCATATAAAAACCATGTAAACAAATATAGTTAAAATGTTCATAAAACCGCTTAGGTAGCAATACATCTTTAACAGATTAGCTTGATTGTAAACCAAATCTACTCTAAGGAAAGAAAAGGATAATAGATTTACTGGGCATCTATAATTACACTTATGTTATTAGTTTTCTACAGAGTACAAACTTGTTTTAAATTATTAAAATTTAAAACTAACCACTTTTATTGGTTCATCCTTATCTATCTTTAGTTTTTAAGTTTAAATTTTAAACTATAAAATAAAAATACTTTTATTTAAATATTAGCAGTTACATTTAATATCTGCTATCATGTGTTTCAGAGCAATTCAAAAAAACTTTGTTGATATGGAAAACATGTTTGACCTGTTAAAAGAAGAAAAAGAAGTTGTTGATGTTCCTGAAGCAGGCCAGCTTGTATTGAAAAAAGGCAATATTGAAGTCCACAATGTCAGCTTTAGTTATATCCCTGAAAGAATTGTTTTACGTAACATTAGTTTTAGTGTTCCTCCAGGAAAAACGGTTGCTTTGGTAAGACTTCTATCAACTAGGTTATTAGTTTCCATGTTTTAAAAAAATTCGGACTTATTTTATTTTGAGATTTTTTTATAGGACAAAATTGTTTGATTTAACTTGTTTTAAATATGAGTCACCCAACTTTTTAAAAAAAATCATGCTATATTTTAGAAGGTTTTATATCCATGCTAAAAATTAGTCTGATCAAATTGATTATTTTGCGAATCTGAATCTCCAATTTAACTTCGAATCCGATTCTTGGAAAAATTATGAACAATTGAAAACATAAATATAATATAATAACATAAAATACAAACAATAACCAAATGTTAACATGCTTTTTTATAATCCATTCATTATAACATTCATACATTCATTTAAGTGTTAAATTACTGGTCTGGCTCTGGGACCTGGTTGATAAATTCATCCAATAACTATTATAACCGGTTCTGAACCACCAACAGCTCTAAAACAAATTTAAATTGAAATATTGAAGAAAAAAAAAGTATTTAAGTCTCAAATATTCTTAAGAATTTGAGGGTCCCGTTCCTTCTAAAAATGTAATTTTCACTGCTCCCTATAAAGCCTTATGTGGAAATATATGCACAGGATCAGTTGCTTGCCTAGTGGGATCCACTCTTGCCTAAGACTCCAGTAAGAACCTAATTCCAACTTGTTTATTTCTTAATAGGGATTGTTGAATCTTCTCCTTTAAGGTTAATGGAAGTTTATTTCTTGCTTTCCCTTTTGAAATAAGCTTGTTACATTTTGTAGCTTAACATTTTAAAGTTGCCCAGCATTAAATATATTTTAATATACATAATTCATCTGGATAATATGGTTAAATATCAAACGAAATTAAAAGCCCATATTTAATAGTTCAATGCAATCAAATATATTTGAATACATCGTTTTAAAGTGTCTTATTTAATTATATAATCAAAGGAAAAAGTCACCAAACGGCTTTATTAAATTAATTTCAATGTTAAATTTATTTAATTAAATGTAATTATTAACTTTTCGTTAACCCTACATTAGAAAATCAAGCTTAGTTTTATAAAAAAATTGCAGGTGGGTCCGTCTGGAAGTGGCAAAAGCACTATAATTCGACTCTTGTTTCGTTTCTATGATGTGGACACTGGCACTATTATTGTGGATGGTCAGAATATTAAAACAGTCAAACAAGCTTCTCTAAGAAAAGCCATTGGTGTTGTTCCACAAGACACAGTACTTTTCAACAATACCATCAAGTAAGACATTTCAACAAAATTGTAAGAGAACTTTATATTATAACATACTATTCTGATCTAAAAATAGCATGGTAAAGAGTCCTGAATTAAATCAATACTAAGTCACAAAAACCTTTAAACTGATCATCAACATAATGGGGGAAAAGCTTTATTGGAACTAGAGATTAACCATCAATTGTAGACATTTAGTTTTAAAATCTTTAAGAACTAAACTAGTATGTTTTCATCATATATACACACTAGTAATCATTGCCTATGTTCTTATGACTTTGCTTGGAAAATAATTTTTGGAAATAAACTATATTGCAAGTTGAAACTACTGCAATTTTGAATATCTATTCCTCTTTTTCATTTTATGCGTGGCCAAATATACCTCATAGGCCGGAGCATAAGATGTGTGGACTAGTGGTCATACCTTCACGATCTTTTAAACAATAACCTCTTTGTGAATAGATTTGGTATTTGAAACTTCTTCCCATTGTAGTTTTCTATCATACTGTCATAGTGAATCAAATTGTTCATTTTTTTAGCATTTAAATCATAAACAAATAATAAGCAATTGTATTGGAGTGTATATTCTATATATTATGTTTATCTGAATTTTGTTTAAATACTTTGCCGTATAAACATAACTAATATTTGAAATTATTTTGAATATAATCTCAATATCATCATCATCATCAACAACTTTTCAGACTGGCTGTGTCACTTTAGTAAAATGCCTTCATATTCCTCTATCGTTTCACCATTCTTCCTCCTTTAATTGATTCCATTCTTCTTCTCTCAAACAGTTTCTTTTATCTGCTCCACCATTCTCATTCTTGGCCTCCATTATTGTGTTTTCCCTACATAATTAATTTTCATAATTCTCTTTGGCATCCTCTCTCCTTTTCCAAGCTCATTACTTGACCATACCATCTCAGTTTTGCTTCCTCTACTATCTTCTGTACTCCCACTCTTTCCTGGATAACTTTATTCATAATCCTGTTTTTCCTCATGACAGCTAACATAACATTCTCCTAATAAACTTCATTCCCATGGCCTCCACTTTCCTAGTCTCTTTAAATTCAATGCCCATTTTTCTGCTGCATATGTAACTATGGATACAAGGTACTCCTTGTATAGAAATTCCTTACACTTCAAGGGCACTTCTCTTATCTATAGTAGGTCTCTTACACACACACCCTATTGCCTTCTTCCTATTAGATCCGCTCTACTTCCACCCTTCACCTCAATCACGCCTCCAAGATATTTTACATTCTGTACCTTTCTTTACTCTGTCCAACTTTATAGCTTTAATAGGCCTTATTCTCTTCCTTGTTATTACAATCACTTCACACTTTTCTTTGTTAAATTTCACTCTCTACTATTTCTCTCCTTCATTCCATTCCTTTAGTTGTTCATGTACTTCCTTTTCCCCCATGCTATTAAGTCATCGGCAAAAATCATGGCTTTCATTCCTACCTTCCCGAGCTTCCTTACCACTTTATCCATGATCATTTCCATTACCATTACAAATAGTAGTGGTAAGAGAGCATTCCCCTCCCCTGCTTCACTCCATATTTTATTTTCAACCCCTCCATCCTTCCTCTCTCCGTCTTAACACAACTCCTGTTATCCTCATACATGCTCTTCACTCTAATTACAACTCCTCCTTTCACTTCGTCCTCCATCGCTTTCCAAACTTTATTTCTATACACGCCATGGTATGCCTTCTCCACATCCATAAATACCATTACAGAGTTCTTCCCAAATTTATACCTTCTTTCCATCAGGTATTGTATAGCAAAGATAAAGTCTCTTGTAGACGTCCTTTCCCTAAATCTATTCTGTTCCTCTCTTCACCCTCTTTTACAGTATATTCTCATATAATTGTCTATCGTGGCACATCAGTGTTATTCTCCCATAATTCATACACTTCTTCCTGTCTTCTTTTTGACCTAGTAATTTTTTTAAATATATAGATGTGTATACATTTGAGTGTCAGTATTAAAGTAACCACTTTAAGTAAATTTTGTATTGATATAAAATTTCAAAATTATTAAATTAACTTTCATAAAAACTTTTTCAGATACAATATTCAGTATGGAAGAATCTCTGCACCTGATGCAGATATTGTGACTGCTGCAAGAAATGCTGACATTCATGACAAAATATTGACTTTTCCAGATGCTTATGAGACAAAGGTAAAATGCCCTAACATCAAAAATACTGTCCCGCACACTAATGATCTAAATAAAAGAATAAATGTTTATATAGTTATGTTTTAGGCTATTTCTAGCAATTATTTAAATTATAAATGTGAAAAGTATTAATAATTGTTCTGAAATTAGTTTAATTTGTTTTAAGGTAGGTGAGAGGGGACTGAAGCTGAGTGGTGGTGAAAAACAGAGAGTTGCTATTGCTCGAACACTCCTCAAAGCTCCGACTATAGTACTCTTGGATGAAGCAACAAGTGCATTGGACACCCAAACTGAACGTAATATTCAAGCGGCACTAAATAAAGTATGCAGCAATAGAACTACAATAATAGTGGCTCACCGACTTTCTACCATCATTCATGCTGATGAAATTTTAGTTCTCAAAGATGGTGAAATAGTGGAAAGAGGAGAGTATGTATATTTTTTCCTATTTTATATGCTTAACACTATTTTTAGTAGTATTAACAACATATTGTTAAGGTTCTAATCTAATTCTTGGCTTATTTAAACATATTAAAATGGTAAAATCTTTCAGGATATGGTCAACTCATTAAGCTAAAAATATATTATTTTAAATAAACAGACTATTTCAATTACAGATGTCTTTCAAATATCGAATGTTATAGTGAATAGAGACAAATAAAAATATCTCACATTTGGTGGGGGAAAAAATTTAATTTACGAAAAAATATTTACTTTTTTTCATTCATATGCTAATGCAATTAAAACATTTTCTATCACAAGCCATTGTTATCCATTAAACAAAACAATTTCTGAACAATATTCTTGTACTGGACTTATTTGATTCTCCCCATTATAATTTTCTTCCCGTTTTCTACACGTAAGAATTTTTATCATTTTGTTTTTACATTTATTGCCATTTAAAACCCCATTTCCTTTTAAAACCATTGTCATACTATTTTGTCTTCAATAAACTTAAGCTTTTCATCGGTTAAATACAAACACAAACTGATCATATTAGAATAACCTAAATACACAAGAGAGGAATGTACGTCCTCGCGCCCCTACTTTTTCTGTGGTAAAAATTTAATACAAAATATCTAGCAACATAGTCAAGGTGGTATATATTTATTTGTGATTAAGGTCTTTAAAAATATCTGATTTTAACAACTAAAATATTTTTTTAAATAAGAAAAAGTATCTTAATGTATCTAAAGATCAGGAAATGACAAATTTCATTCCTTTCTACCAAACTTGATCCACACCTAATGTACTTAGGATTTCGTTCCAAAGACCCAGATTATCCTCATCGAAAAAGTTGTCAATTTTGAAAAAGTTTTGAGCTTAGAGTTTATAAGGAAAAAGATTTCTATGTGGTTTTCCAATTCTGAATCTGACCTGAAAGTCTGGTGTTCAAGCTTGACAGTGTAAGCTATGTTTTTCCACTTTAGAATTTCTCATTCTCTACACAGGCTAATGCTTGAGAACTTCCTCAAATTTTACCTTCCTACAAACTTATGTTTTGAATATATTTTTATTTTTTTCCTAAATGATAATAATCCATATCATTGCTAAAGTCCTAGATTCAGACTTGAAACCCAATCTTCTGGGTCAAAGTTATGCACATAAATAAATTAAAGTTATTCTATTATTTAATGTTATTAATGACATATTTATTTCACAGGCATAAAGATTTAATTTCATTAAATGGAGTATATGCAATGATGTGGCAACAGCAACTTAAAAATGAAGACATAAAAAAAGATGAAAGTGGCAATTTAGATGAAAAGGAAAGAATTCCTAGATAGTAAAATAGAAGAGTTTGGCTGAAATCTTAATTTTAATGCTATTATAACTACTATGACAAACCCTACAATGTTTCAAAAGCATGTTGACAAACAAAATCACCAAGTCACATATTTTCTCCAACTCCATGTTGTGAGCCTGCAAGCGAGCTATACCAACAGAGCAGCCACTGCCGTTAGTGGTGATAGTACCAACATTTGTGGATAGAGGGTGTCATGTGGTCAGCACAACATAGCCTGATCTTGACCGTGTTACAGCTACACAGATAAATTTTGGAAACACAGGGGATCGAGCTCGAGACATCTGTAGCCAGGAACTGACCGCTAGACCACAAAGGTATTCTCTCCTTTGCCATCCTCTTTCCATGACCATACTATCTCATGTACTCCCTGTACCCCCACTCTTTCCCGGATAGCTTCATTCCTAATCCTCTTTCTCCTCATGACAACAATTTTCTTTTGTATAAAGGTATGGATTTAGTTTATTTTATCTGTGATTACAGATATGTTATGTATTTGTTATAAATAAAGAACATAATACATGTGGTTTTAAAAAGTATGTTTGATTATTTTCAACTACTGAGTAAAAGAAAATTGTGACCCAAGATCTAAGATTTTAATAATGCTTTAAATATATTTTCTAAATCATCTTCCTTATTGAAGTGACAAAGAATAAAAATAGATTGCAGGATAGGTTTACGTTTGGTCGACTCTGTAGGGATGGATAATTGAACTAGTTTTTTTTACAAGTAAAATGTCAGTCTCACATCATTCAAAACCTTAAATGATAATACAGTAAACTCCCGACCATCCACAGGTGGATTATCCGCTTTGCGGCTTAACTGCGGGATCGCCAAAAGGTGGAGATACATTTTGAAAAACACCGCGTTTATGGTAAATATAGGGCTAACGATTGTTTTACTCAGTAGATCCCTAGTAAAGAGATCCAGAGAGGTAAAAAGTGTATGCAAGAGGGGAGGAGGCCTTTTGGGGTCGTACCTGCTTAATTATCTGGAACAGGAAGATGACATGGTCCTATCTGACAAGTGTATGTTATGGAAAATACATATATAAGGAAAAAGGTAGCAGCTGCAGTGAAGCAGAATATTAATACAGTCGACTCTCGATTCTACGACCATTCACGGCTCCCTGGAAAAGAGTCGTTATTTCTAAAGGGTCGTTATTAGAATTTTAACTGATTTTGTTTCAGCCCTGACCCTCAAACGAAAAAATTGCATTTCTTAGACAACACATGAAAAAATACCTATTTCTTAAAGAAGTTCATTATGAAGGCCTGTTTCTTCTTAGCGCCAGTTTGCTCGACGAAGTCTTTCACATTATAGAACTGGAACCACAGCTCTTCGCTAGCGGCCTGGCGCTTAAGTGCTCTTAAGTAGACGTCCCCGGCTTTCAAATCATCTTTTGTTGTCGGGATGTCATACGGCTATTCTTTTATTTCTTCCTCCCCTTCTTCATCGCTGGACTCCTGCTTCTCCCTGATTATATCGGCGTTGTCGAGAGTGCCCCAAACTGTGATGTCATTGTTGGCTGCTACGTTTCCTCGTCACACGGCCGAGTGAAAGTCGGGGGGTCAGACGACGGTGCTGTTGATGAGTCAGGCTGGGGTTCCGTGTATGGGGCCTGGCTGAGAATTGGCGTCCACTAGCGTTGGGACGTCTGGTTCTTCGGCGCTGGCAGTGGTGGATAGCACATAGACTGCAGTCCCTTCGTTGATTGGTATGACAAAGCGGGCGTGTCTGAAGCAGTTGGCGATTACCACCGGTCTCACGGCCCTCCAACTGGCGACGATTCCCTCCATGGCCCTGAACACGTCCCACTTTTTGAACCTCCTTGCCCATGTCGAGATTCCACGCCATACTCCAAACAAGCATCTCGCGGAACTTCACCTTTACTTGCTGAATTAGCCCCTGGTCCAGGGGCTGAAGCATGCTGGTGGTGTTCTTTGACAGAAACACTAGCTGGATGTTCCTGAGTTTGTCGAGAGCAGGATGTGCGGGTAAATTGTCGACGAAGAGCACGATTTTTCTATTTGCGGCGTCCATCTTCGAACCGAAGCCTTGAAGCCACCTCGTGAACACCCCCGAGGCCATCCATGCCTTTTTATTAAAATCATAGTCACAAGGCAGGATGTTGCCCTTGAAACCCCGGGGTTTCTTGAACTTACCGATCACGAGGGGCTTCATCTTATAAGGATGATGAGCCACTCCTTGCTCCTCTTCTCACCCTTGCAACCATCCCCTTTCACAGCAAGAGTGTGATCTGGCATGAGGTTGTAGAACATCCCCAGCTCATCAGCGTTGTATACATCTTGAGGCTGATAGCGCCTAAGGATGTTTTGGAGCAAGGTCATCCACTCCTTCACCTGTGTTGGGTCGACCAGTGCTCTTTCATCGACAACCTTGTGGCTGGATATTCTGTGACGCACTTTAAAACGCTCTAGCCACCCACTTGAACACTTAAAGTTTTCTATACCCAACCTCAGAGCAAAATCATCGGTCCATTTATGGGCACTTTTGCGCTCAATGCTGGCTGAACCACTCCAGAATAGCCTGCTCCAGATTTGCGTGTGTCGCACACTTCAAATTTTTTGTTTTTACATTGTGGACTTCCTACATTCACAATTTCTTCTCTAATTTTGAGAATCGTGAAAAGTGTCGACTTCGGAATGCCATGCCGCCGCGCAATCTCCATCTTTGTAATCTTCTTCTCATCCACTTCGTGGATTATCTCGTACTTCTTTATGAGCGTCAAGAAGGTCCTCTTTTCATTCATTTCGTCGAAACTATAAGTTCGTATCAAATAAAAAAAAATAGCGTGGGTCGTCCAAAATCGTTCAGAAAATCTAACCAAATCGAGAATTTAAATAACAATGGCAAAAACAAGCCTGGCGCGTGATGTAGCGGCAGTCGCGCGCGGGTAAACATTGTCTTGCTTGGGGGAGGGGGTGGACAGATTCAAGTGCTATTGGCTGGCATTGATAGGGTGGTGTCTATTTTTTTACCTGACCTACCCCAGTTACTAGTAATACAGCGCTGACAAAATAATCGCAAGTGCAACAAACACATTTTACGGCAGATTTCCTTAAAATATTCTACTTTTTTTTTTCACATTTTTCACGGTTCTACAAAAAAGGGTCGTTACTTCGAGAAGGGCGTTATTCCCGGGGTCGTATAATCGAGAGTTGACTACCGAAATTTTTAGGTGCTATGTCCATTTTGAGTCAACTGTACATTAATTTTCTTAGAGAAAGTCCGCCGCGGGTCAAATGAACTGTAAATAAACAAGATAACACAAGAAAGTCAGTACATAAATAAAATTACAAGTCACAGATGTGCGTCCCAAACATAATGGGCATGACTCGACTGTCTTGTCTGCCAAAGATGTGGTGCGCATGCGCACGCTTAAAGATGGCTTCACTAAACAACCGTAACGAGCCATAAAAGAATTCCAACATTTCCCCTCGAGTTGGTTGTCAAAAGAAAGTCACTATTGCGAATCACCCAGTCTGGTTGATCCCATGCATTAAATATGTTTAACTTTGGGCAGTCCTTTTGTTAAGAAGTCTGCAACTTTATCATCCGTTGAGATGTGAAGTACACGAAGTTCCTTGCGTCTGAGTACGTCCCTCACGAAGTGATGACGGATGCCGATGTGCTTGCTCCTAGCATGAAATATCGGATTCTCTGCCAACTTCAATGAGCTTTTGTTGTCGCAGAAAATAATGATTCCGCCAGAGTCGCCAAAGTCCATCTTGACGAGGAATCGATGCAAATAGACGGCTTCCTTAACGCTCTCTGACAGCCATGTATTCTTCATCCGTCGTCAACAGTTCGTGGTTTTTTAGATTCCCAGGATATCGGTTCTCCATGTAGCATGAATATGTACCCGGTGTAAGACCTCTTGTCTTCGGGACAATTTCCCCAGTCTGCATCTACAAATCCTTTGACTGATCCTGGATCTGAGCCATAGGTCAACCCCACATTGGTGGAACCCTTTAGATAGCGTAATACACGCTTGGCGGACTTCCATTGATCGGTACCATAGCAATTGTTTAACTGCCCCTGATTGCTTACAGCAAATGATATGTCGAACCTTGTAGTTGATGCCAAGTACGTAAGTGCCCCGACCAGCTCGCGGTATGAAAGCCTTAGATCATCTTCCGACTGCTCTTTGTTTCTCCTCAGCTTCAAGCTTGTATCCACAGGGGTGGATACAGGTTTGCATTCGGACATACCTAATTGTGAAAGCAGCTCGCGTATGAGGCTATGCTAGTGCATCATCACCTGCCCTTCTGTCTGGTTGAACTCTATTCCCAGGCAAGATTTTGCATAGCCTAGATCTTTGACTACGAAATGGTTGGCCATTCTCCTTCCAAGTTCAGCAATCCCCTTCCTGTCAGGGGAGGCGATTAGGATATCATCAACCTACGTCGCAATTAGTATAACGTCGTCCCCTGGACCAATATGGAACAAACAAGAGTCTGAGATTGAAGGCGTCACACCCAGATCTCTCAAGGTTTCATCCTGCTTGAAGTACCAGCTCCTTCCAGCTTGTCGCAAACTATAAAGCGATTTCTTCAGGAGGCAAACCTTGTCCCCCTACTAAATTCTTTAAGCATGTCTTTGCCTTCATCCCGACCTGACTCTGGCCCTCAGAATCGAATACACCCTGAAAGATTTCTCGTAAATTCTTCGGTGGTTCCATATAAACCTCTTCCTCTAGGTATCCATTCAAGTATGCAGTTTCCACACCAAACTGCCTAATCTTAATTCCGTATTGACTTCACCTTCCGTGGCCGGCCACGGCCCCTTGTGATCAATTTCCTGACGCACGTCTATACCAGGAGTCGTGTCATCGGGGGTGGAAGAGATGTCCCTATCTTCGCCCGATCCATCAGATAGTGATGCATACGCTTCGACGGTGTTGTCAAAGCCGAGGAATACCTCATCTTCGTCATCCTCATAGTTTGCGGCTGATCATCTTCAGTGTGGCACTTTGGAGGCAATTAGATGTCCACAAATCGTCGAGATTGTGTAGCGTCTTCGCCCTTCGTGTCTCCTTCCCGGTCCATTTGCGTGTTGGCTATCAAACGAGGCTTGACATTCTCCATGAATTTGACTTTCCTCTTCCGGGTTCTCTGTCCAGGTAGAGCACTTCACTTCCGAACACCCTGAATAAAGACGTCCGGCACTCCACCTATCCATTTCTCGTACGGTGTTCGACCATCCAATCTCTTTGTTGGTAGGCAATTTCGGAGGTAATTTGCGGTATTAACCGCCTCAGCCCAAAGGGAATTGGGAAAATTTGCTTCTATCAGAAGGCACCTAGCAACGTCAAGAAGAGAGCTATTCTTTCTTTCCACCGTGCCATTTTGCTCCTGGTTATATAGGACAGTCAACCTCCTAGTGATTCCTCGCCTTTTCAAGTAGTCGTTAAACTCCTTGTTAGTGTATTCTCCACCATTGTCGGACCGCAAGCACTCTACAGTTTTACCCTATTGGTTCTCAACGAGGGTTATGTACTCAATAGTAGCTATGAGTACTTCAGCCTTTGACCTTAAGAATCGAATCTCACACCGTCTGGTGCTGTCGTCGATAGATTCGAAAAAAATACTTCGATCCTACCGTGGACGTTGTCGTCATGTGTCTGCATACATCTGAGTGTATCACATCCAAGACGTTTGTGTGACGGTTTGATTTGCTTGGAAACGGGGCCCTTGTCATTTTCCCCCGTATACAAATGTCCCAATTCAACTTACTTGCTGAATCCACCAGCACAACTCCCTTCACGACACCTTTACGAACGGCGTCCGAGATGTCCTTCGCATTAGTGTTACCCAGGAGTCTGTGTAACAATCCAAACGGAACTTTGTTTTCTTTCGAAACTGAAGTGACAATGCACGCGTCCTGTTTGAACTCACGCACGTAGTACAAATCATTGACTCTGACAGCACTTAGTACAGTATTCCCATTTGAATCTTGTATAATGGCACGGTCTTTTTGAAACCAAACATCGAATCTACGATCCGTTATCTTACTGACCAACAACAGGTTCGTTCTCAAGTCGGGTACATAAATTGCGTTGTCTAACGTTACGTTGAACTTGTCACCAAATACGTTCGCTACAAACTGTGCTTTGCCTATCGATGCCGTGTCAGCTGTTCGCGAGGTTTAGCGCACCATGCCCAGAATCATTCAATTCGCGAAAAAGTTCTGTCTCATTGCACAAGTGCGTTGTCGCGCCACTGTCCAGGCACCACTTCCGGTTTGGATCGTTCGACTTGCATGCCGAAACATTTAAACATACGTTATCCACACATTTCATACTTTCCTTTTTTCCTTGCTTCGACACTTGTTCGCCTTATGCCCAGGTTTTCTGCATTTAAAACATCGTATCACGTGCGCGCCTCTCTGTTTTTCGCAATCACTTCTATTCACTTAGGGTTTGTCTTTCCGATTATGCCAGCCGCCATTTTCTTTGAAAACATGGCACCCAACGACGCGTTTCACGCATCACTCTTACTCTTCTATGATTTTAATGCGAAGCGCATCCGGCGTCGGCAATTCATCACGCGATTCAATTGCGCATCGAAAGTTCTACAAAACTAGCGGGTAAGCTATAGAGTAATAAAATCGTCAACAAGTCTGGTTTGATCGCAACTTCAATGTCGTTCAACTTGTCTGCAAAGTCTAAAAAACTGTTAAGATGCGCGCGTACATTACTATTGTCCGCCATTTTCTGTAGCGTTAACCTCTTCAAAAGGGCTGCCTTTCTCGCTGGGCCTTTGGATTGATATAACTCTTCCTATTTCCGCCCTATTTCACTCGATGTCTCACAATTCTTCACTTGCTTGAGCTCGCTTGAAGATATAGATAAAATTATGTCTGACCGCGCCTTCATATCATTTCGCATCCATTCTCGCACGTTGGCGCGATCATTCGTCAACTCTGGTTTTAACGCGACACCGTTCACGGACTCCCATAAATCGGCTTTACAGTTTCAACGTATCATAATTGTCTTTGCCTAGAAGTTCAATCCTTGATACGTTTGCTGTGTTCATGGCGTCGATCTCTGAACTCTCGCGCGTCCGTTTATCTTTTATGTTATACTTTATCTTTTAAACGACACTCAAGAACCAGAGCCCATAACATGTTAGAGAAAGATCGCCGCATGTCAAGTGAACCGTAGATAAACAAGATAACACAATAAAACATACATTATTCAGTACCAGGCTGCCCGCCATCCCCACAAACCCCCAGTTCCTTTTAAAGTTATTATTCGCACTCTCACGACAATTTTATCTTGCCATAATAGTTTCAAGAAAAATATGTTTTCCGTTTAAGTAATAGCAGGCCATGTTTTTGAAATGGCATAGTCAGGAGAGCGGTGGTCAGCGCCATGCATGGTGAAACCCAACCCTTCCACCATTTTACCTCTTGTCACCAAATGGCATGCAGTCAGGCGCGTGGTGGTCAGCGCCATGCATTTTGAAACAAAACCTTCCCTCCCCTTTACCTATTGTCCCCATCCTGTTAAGGCTAGCTAGGCGCACTCCCGTACATGCAAGGCCGGTGACAGACTGACGTTTTGGTCGCTGCGACACAGATGCCACGACCAAGTAGCTCTAATATATTGCATTGTTTCAAATATGATGGGTCAGACTAGCGACACGAACGTTGCGACAGATTTGAAAACGTCGATGTGAGCTTTTCTTGAGCGTAGCGACCTCTCTCATATGAAACAATGCAATATACTAGTCTGACTTAGTTACAGCGTTTGTGTCGCAGCGACCAAAACGCAACCAAAATGTCAGTATGTCACCGGCCTAAGGTTGAAATCTTGTGAGATAACGTGTATAATGTGAACCAGCAATGATTGTCAGTAATTCTGCGCGTTCCTGCATCTTGAGGCTGTGTGTGGCGTGTGTGTTTATAATAATATTGTGGAGGGTTATTTAAGGATAGTGTTTGAGTTATATGTTTTAATATTTTTCGTAAATAGGCCAAATATGAATAGTTCAATTCAGGCGCTCAATACAACAAATGTTGCAAGATTAACTCTATATCAAAAAAGAGAATTGAAATCATTAGGTATGCCATGTCCTAATATCTGTATGGAACAAAGTTAAACGAAGAAGAATTAAAATCGGTTTTTTTAAAAGGCAGCTCAAGTCTAAAAATGCATACAAACAAAAGGGCTGGATTTTAGGCTGTGATGTGGAAACATCTTTGTACTCTTTCCCATGTATTTTGTTTTCTCTAAGAAAAAGTGGTGAATGCTTGTGGATAGTAAAAGGCGTCAATGATATAAAACATTTAATAGGGAAAATTAAGAAACACGTATCTGTGAATCACATGAATAGTGTCGCTGGTCTTTCTTTGCTAGGTAAAGTAAACATATTGTCTAGCCTAGACTCACAATACAGAGAAAACGTTTAAAAAAAACATATCCACGTTGACAAAAATAGGCAAATATTAAAAAGGTTGATTTCATGTGTTAAATTCTGTGGTGTTTTTGAATTACCTCTCGGAGGTCATGACGAATCAACATCATCTACAAATCCTGGTGTCTACAGAGGTCTAATTAATTATGATGCTGAGCTGGATTCTGCAATGAAAGGCCATTTAGAATCGGCCACTGTATTCAAAGGAACATCGAAAATAATACAAAATGCCCTACCGGACTTAATACTTAATGTTTGTAGGGAGGAAATAGAAAAGCAGATAGGAGATTCTCAATTTGTAGCCATCGAATGGGATGAGACAACTGATGTAATGAACCATTGTCAGATGGTATTAGTTTTTAGGTATGTGAGGGGTTGGCTTGTGAGAGGTTTTGGGGGTTTCTTATTCCTGAAGGAAGATGTGCAGAAACCTTAGCAAAATGCATAAATGGACCACATCAAACCTCTTCTAGACACTTTATAACGATATTGAAAGGTTTTGAAGATGTCATTGCCCCGCGATTGGGAGCCAATTATAATAATATAGAATGTTTGAAGATATAATTGGTTTTTATAGCTCCGTGATCGAGTGCCAATTATTATATTACGGTCGCGCGTTGGGCGCCTATTAAAATGTTACGGAATGTTTGTTGATATAATTGGTATTTATAGCTCCGTGATCGAGCGCCAATTATTGAGATATGGAATTTATTTGTAATATAAATACAACTGTTGGTGTTGAACAAGCTTTATTTAAATAATTATTTCTTCCTTTACACTTTGTTTGAAATTAAACTATGTATTGTCTGTTATTACTTTTCAACTTTATCGTTGACACACATTTTCTATATTTACGTTTAGTTTATCTATTTCATCGGCACTTTCTGTATGTTTACTCCGGCCCTCTCTCTACGTCTACTCTCGCTATTTCAGCGGCACTTTCTGTACATATTCATACGCACATATAGCTTATATGCGGACGTGCCCCTTGCTCTTTGGACCTCTCGTGACAGTGTCAAGACTAACCAATCAAGGTACGTCTCTGCGACAGGTGCATTGAAGGCTAGCTTTCTATTGAATATAGGGAGCTGGTTTCTCTTACTTGTTTGTTAAATACTGTGGGGTTAAATTTTGAAAATAATAAACAAGTTTTGATGGTGAAATCCTTTTAAAACTATTCTGCGAAAACGCGTGATTCTCCATGGATGAAGTGTTAAAAAGATAATTTACATACGATACTTTAAAGAAAAATACCTTCATCCATGACTTTTTAAATGTATGAGAGCAGTCCAAAAATCAAATTACGTTACAACTTCATAAGGAAGATTAATAGCACAGACGTATGACGGTGCTAATGTTATAAGTAGCTCTGTTGGGGGTGTACAGGCTAAGATTAGAGAAACATATCCATTTGCCTATTTTGTACATTGTTACGCTAATCAGCTAAATTTGATATTGGAAAAAGCAACCAATGCAAACAGCAAAGTTCGATTTTTTTCCCTCAAACCTTTCTGCCATTCCCGCATTTTTTTCGCACTCATCTCTGCGATCTGACGTTTTGGTGCAAGTAGTACAAGTCAGACTACCAGAGTTGCTACAACAATATGGAACTACAACATTCGAACTGTTAACGTTGTATACGAAAATATAGATAAGTTGGAGGAATGCTTCGAAGTTCTTGAGGAAAAGTGCACAAACAAACTTACAGTTAACGAGGCGATTAGCCACAGAAGGAATTTTCAGGACCCAAATTTCATGTTCTGGTTAGCTATTTTTCACAAAATTTTACCTCACGTGGATATATTGTACCAACTATTACAATCCAGGAACAGAGACAGTGTAATGTGGCAAACTGACATTTGCATTTTTGTAAATGAGATGCAGAAATAGGGGGGGGGGGGGGAAGAGAATGAAATAG
>CABFWB010000095.1:273112-286560 GCA_902151455.1 Timema bartmani
GGGGGGGAAGTGAATGAAATAGAGAAGCAAAAAAACTATAAAGAGTTCCCTGAACAACCAAGGAAAAGTAATGTTGAATGTAGCACCAGAGTGGGGGATGCAAAAGAAGTGTGTGATTTCATTACAACTCATGTAAAAGACAGATTCGCTTTTACAGATCATCTAGAGGTAGCTTCTTTGTTATGTAATGAGTCATTTCTACAATTTTCTACTTGCTTTCCGGAAGAAAAACTCACGCGAGTAATCCAACACTACCCTTTCTTAGAAAAAGAAAAATTCCAGTCTGAATTAGGACTATTATACAGACGACAGGACTTTACTAGTAGTCTATGGCACTTCAACAAAAAAAAGGCGTAACCCAGACAAAATTATTAACAAAATGAAATCTTTTGGGATGTGTATTTATAATTAAATTATTGACACTACGGTTGGTCAAATGGAGCTAAGGTTTCAAGATCTTAATGAGCTGCAATTTAATGAGCTACTAAATTCAAAAAAATTTCAGAGCTTTAGATCTCGATTTTTTTATTTAGTTTATTTTTGTCACTTAAGTCAAGCTACTGTAGTATTTTCAATTTTGATAGTTTTCGGAGTGAATTAATATTTATTTACAGACTATCAGACTTTTCAGACAAGACTGTGTCTGACATTATGAAGTTCCTGGAATAAACAGACTTAGCAAAAGAAGCGTTCCAAGAAACATATAAATTGTGTTGTTTTGTATCAACAGTACCAGTGAGCACATCCACTGTTGAGCGCACCTTCTCTTATTTGAAACGTATGATTGACGTGTTGTCAGTTGACAAAGGCTTGCTAGATGAACCTGCAGAGTCTATGATGCTTTTATCGAAAAATTCATTCAGAAAGGTGACAGAAAGATTACACTAATATACTAATAAAGGTAAGATCCTACTATTAATTTTTTATTTACTTGTTTATTTATTTTTATTCATGTTTTTGTTTAATTTATATCTTTATGTATTTTTTGTTTATTCCAGGTCTAAATATTGTGAATCGGTTGAAGGGAGCTAAATTGCGTAGTGTATTTGCTAAGGCTTCGTTTATATTCAAGCATAACTCAAAACTAATAGTGAATAGCGCATAGTGTATAGTGCACAATTCATAAGAAAATTACTAAGGTTTATAATGCAACGTATTGAATAAGACATTCATAACGATTGTCATTTGTTTAAGAGGTGATCTCCTTGCACGCGTGGTATTTTAAGGATACTACCTCTATGGATATGTCAATCATTGGTCTTCAAAATAATTTACATACTCACAAATATAATATCCTTGTTCCCCTTAACATGCCAATTTTACTAGCTGTATTATAATCTGAGAGATAAATACTGGTACTGTTTACTAAATAGTATTAATCTGAATTTATATATTTAGCATTTAATGGCAGACCATCTAGAATTGCATTTCTGGCTTTTTATCATCACGGGTAAATGAATTTTATAGAACCCATCCTTCTATATTTAATAGTATGTTTGAATTATTTATCTTCATTTGAGGACAATCTGGTTTAGTGGTTGAATGAAATGAGGCTAGAGTACAAGGGCGTTGCACGAAATGTATTTTTTGGAGGGGGGTTATGTGGGTTTAGACAGTGAATTTTCCAACTCCTGGTGTTTTAAACCATAAAAATTCCCAAGTGACCAAGGCAAGTACAAAAACTACATTAATAGGAGGTGCGGGGTTCCTCCCCCAAGCAACAGAAACAAAACCATCTTCTGTAAATTCAACCATATATTCATTGTCACTTTCATTTTCAAGTTAAAATCACAATATAAAACTATTTAACGATAATTAAAGCCCAATATGGCGACCAACTTCTAACTTATAAAATAATATTTGAAAAATATCGAATTATGTTTTCCATAAATCCTATTGGCTAGATTTTTCTCGCGAGAATATCGTTTCACAACTCGTGCATAACGTATAAGAAAAGTTAAAGTTAAATCAACTTTATGCACTGTGAACTATTTCACTATTCACTATAAATCGATTATAGACGCCATCATTTAAAATAATGTATTTCAACTTCTTGCGCACTATACACTATACACTATTCGCTATTAGTTATGAATTATGCATGAATATAAACCAAGCCTAAGCTAAATATTGTACATTAAATGGAGAGTATTCCTCTTTAGCCCCATAATGAAAGGTGTCTTCAAACCTATTTCTCTTTGAGAAAAGTCACCTCACGCTACTGATTACATCTATTCACTAGGTATTGTTTATGAAGCCCATTGTTGAAAATATTGGGCTACAATTTCTTGCGCACTATGTATTAATTTTAGTTAGATATATGTTTTACATTGGGGGACCATTCGTTTAGTTTTTTGCAACACAGTACTGTTTTTGATAGTTTTGTTCTATTCTCATACAAAACAGGTGCTAGTACGTACATCCGTAAATACTGGTTTTTAATCAAGTATCGGTACTTCCAAAAGTAATTATTTTTGTGGTTAGAGAAAATAATACTATTTAATTGAACACTGTTATTGCAAGTAACTTCACGTGGAATGACAATAAAAGCTTTTATATAATATCTGATCAATTTAAATTCCCATTAAAATGGAAAAAAGTAAAGTACCTTTTTTTTTCTGCTATACATGTCTCCCAAATATTTATATTAAGTACCTATCATTTGTTCCAAGTGTTGCTTTGCTTTAAATTGTTAAATATTATAACTTTTGCATTGACATATTAATTTGAAGGGATTGGCATATTATATTCTTCGTAAATTTATTTTATAATCAATAATGAAAGGGGGAAAAAAAATTATTTCTGTATGAACAGAATTTTTCTTGAGATTAATATTCACATTGGGGCCCATACCATAGAATATATTCGTCTTTGTGATTTTCTTTTTTGTTATGCTTTTTCTAAAATAAAATATGGTCACCATAGTTATGCATAAATATAATTACATCCTATTAATCATTAATTCTCTATTCACCTAAAATAATATAATTATAATTAAAACTTTATTTTCATTCAAATAATACTCAGGTAAAAAGTTTTCTTTTATAAAAACGAAATTAACAATATAATCTAAATGTAAATAAAGAATGAAAATAATGTTTAGTAATTTTTTATTAAGTTTTTTCCGTTAGTTGATTTTCCTTACAACATTTTATTATTTGAATTTTGATTCGTTGAATTAAGTATTTCCTTAATTGTTCACCTAAAAAGAGTTACATGGCAAACTGTGTTACAATTCTTCTTCTAAAATTCAAATAGTTTAGAGAAATATTTTAAATTTAGCGGGAATTTGGTATCGTATGTTGGCTGTTCTTTCTTTACCTGATTATAAAAGTATATGATTGTTACCGGTAGTTTATATTAATACGATTTAAAATTATTGTGTTTTGAAGACTTATTTTTCTCATTTGTCAAATAATCTTCCTAAAGATGGGTAACGTACTAGCTGCAAGTCCATCTCAAAACAAAACTCCAACAGTGGTTGTCCCGCCACCACCGTCGACGCTTGATTATTCGTCAAATCCAGCAATAAATAATGATCTTGCTACAGACACTGAAGATGTTAATTCTGTGCAACAAAACGGAAAAATGAATCCAGGAACTCTAGAAGATCTTCACAAGAAATGTAAAGGTAAGCTATGCTGTGATCACATAACCCTCAAAACATGTTTATCCCAGAAATTCAGGTCAATTGGGGTGGGTACCCATTACCAAACCCATAAGTAGAGATAGGGTAAAATAGCATTAATTTTCAGTTTTTTTAGCATTAATTATTGGAAATTTAGCGTTTTGTGGCATAATTTAGCATTTTGTAGCAAAATGGGTAAAAATGTCTTTCGTCAATGTTTTTAGGGCCTATACAAAGGATTTATGATAAAATTTATGTATGCATTAATACGAAGGGTATTTTAACCTTCGTTTTTAATTATTTTGATGTGGGAGATTATAATTATAAATAATTACTATTAAGTTAATAAGGAAGGAAACTGGAAGATTGTGTCAAACACAAACAGAAGAATGCAGAATGACTTCAATTGGCATAATTTATTTTACACCAATGTGTAACGTCAAAAAATCATTGTAGCCTACAGTACAAAAATAAAAATAGTTTAGTAAATAGTTGGTGTCGTTGAATCAGTTCAAACAAATGTGCAAGTCAAAGATAGTAAATATCGGCAAATAAAATAGTGTGGTAACAAAAATGAGATAAGTGTGCATATTTTAAATACAAGTGTATCGGTTCACACAAACGTGAAAGTCAAAAATAGTTAATATATACACAAAAAATAGTTTGGTTAACAAGGCTTCCAAAAACGAAATCAATCGTCATATTTTAAATAAATAATTGGAGTTCAGCAGACTAACAAATACAAGAAACAATTATCAGAAACGGAAACTGGCACTCTACTAACTAAACAAAAGCACTTGTCGCTGGTCAGCTTGGAAAACAGCGGTAGCACTTCAAACTGTTTTCTGACCGACTTCTCGTCTGGTGACAGCGATTGTGCAGCAATCGCAGGGTTGAAGAGCTCTCCGGCTGCCTTGAAAAAGTTGGTGGTGGTGCATGGTGCCATGTGTTTGGCCAACTTCATGGCGCTCTTCTGTGCACACCCACACAACAACTGCTTCAACTCCTCCTGCTTGGCTACACTGGTGATGCTGCCCAGGAGAGATTGATTTCTTTCTGAGAAGTTTCCATTGGACAATCGCTTCAGGACTGACATCAGAGCTTCCAGCTCGTGCCAGAGCAGATGGGCAAATTGGAATTTGGAGCCTTCAAGCTTATTGTCCAGCTCAACGAACATTTTGCATGAGTCCGCAATTATTTTTAAATCACTTATTTCCGCTGAAAAACATTGTTTTATAGACATTCTCAGCACTTTATTTAAATGCACAGCATTTTCAGGGAATTCGGACCCATAAGTTAATGATTTTTATATAACCAAAATAATATTCTGCGATTAATTTTATGAATGAAATAATATGGCAAATCTATCAATAGCCAATTATAAAAGTAGATTACGTTGGGCTGGGCATGCAGCATGAATGGGAGAATCTAGAACCATGTTCAGAGTATTGACCGAGTGACCCAATGGGAAGAGACATATGCAGATCGGAGGATAATATTATAATGGACCCGAAATAAATGGGGTGTAATGAGGTGAACTGGATAAAACTAGCTCAAGAAAAGAAAAGGGAGTAATGAGGTGGACTGGATAGAACTAAGGATAGGGGGCATACCTTTGTAGTGTGGCAATGAACGTTCGAGTTATTAATGCCATACAGTAAGTAATAGCTGCCTCTTGAAGAAAATCGATTGTTACCACCCATTCCCCCCCGAACTAGGTTTCATTATAACGAAACTCGTCAGAGTAGTGTGAAACGGGCAACGCAACCCCCTAAAAGAGGAAACCAAAAAACACAAAAGGGAGACAAAGGAAATTTGTAAAGAATGATAGGACATATAGATAGGAACATGTAAAAGGAATAACACTAGTACAAACATAAGAATTGAGAACTGTGTTCTTCTTTTCATTTTAAAAGTCATATTGTGTGTGTTCCTTTTTCCTATATTTCTATCCACCTTTCCTGTACCTTCTCACAAATATTATAAAATTATCCTACCTCATAAAGCCAAAAGAGGCTTTCCTTATATAGACATACAGTAAGTAAGAAAGTAAACAAGCAATGATCGTCAACAATGAGCACATTTCCCCCTTTTCCATAGCATATCCCTCTCTTGCATATGAGATGCATTTATCTTGTTTGAATAACTCTTCAACATCTACAAATTGTACTAGCCTACACGTTATGACATACATCTGGCACAAGTACTGATAAGACTTAACCAGAAACCAATTGGCATCAACTGACATGCTCATAAGATGATGTCATAAATATAAACACCCGAATTATTATTATTATTATTATTATTATTATTATTATTATTATTATTATTATTATTATTATTATTATTATTATTATTATATAGCACCGCATCTTACTACCCGTTCAGGTTATACGCACTTATGCTAATGTGCAATGGTAGGGTGGTCGTGAGATGAAATGGAGGACCTACAGTTTAACGTGGAATCCGAACCACGGTAGAGGCCTGGTATTCCTCACATTCACAAATTGTGATTAATACACATCTTGTGTGAACACCCAAATTAATGTTTAAAATAATTTAATACAAACCTAGCAGTCCTGCTTAACTTTTAAACCTTCTATAATTTATATGGATGATTCTCAAATTGAGGGACAATTGATGTCTCCTGCCTATTAAATATTCTATTATTTTTAAAACAAGAATCAACAAAAAAAAATTTAGTAGTAGAAAGTGTATAAAACTTGATAGAAACATTTAAATATGGTAATATTAAAAACAAACTAGACCAAATCATTATTAAAAGTCCCTTTCATCACATTGCTAACTGTCACCACCTCTGAATTTGGAAGTTTGAAGTTCCATACAAAAATAAAAAAGTGTAAAAAATCTATAACAACGGTAAGATATTCCCGTAGTAGTGTTATTTTCGTTTGAAGAATCCATTTCTTAATAATTATTCATGAATTTTGACATTTTAATCAATGTTTGTTTGTCCCCAAGTAACACACTGGACAAACACGATATTTTGAGTTTGGCACTAAAACCTTCCAGAATGCTCCTCTGTTCCCTATTACCCATAGTGTGTTGTTGTCATGTACTTCTTGTTATTTTATTAGTTAAAAAGTTTATTTAATACTACTTGGTCAATGTACGAAAATTCAGGTAACAAGTATAGAGTATTTTAATTGCAAATCACTTCGCTAACGTTAATATCATTCAAATTGAGTTTTTGAAATAACTAAGCCAGTACCAGTTCAGTTGAACATAAATGGAGGCAGGAACTAACCTCAATGTTTGTTTGCCGCTTTATACTTATATTATGGCTATGAAACAGTCTCAAAAATATCACTTTGCTAACATTGCTTGGTAACAAAAATAGTGTTATCACTTCACTAACGTTGCTTTGTGAAGAAAATGGTGTCATCACCTCGCTTACGTCATTTAGGTGACGAAACTACTGATAGTCACATAGCTCACGTTAGTAAAGTGAAATGTTCAATGTAAAGGCCGTTTTCCCAAATATCACCTTGCTAATGTTCGCATCACTTCACTAACGACAATAACATCACCTATTTCTCATTAACAGCCTTATTAAAAAAGTAAATATTATCTATTATAAACATTTGAGCTATTAAAACATAAATAAAAAATGAGAAATGTAAAACTTAATTTTCTATGGATTTTGGAAAATTTAACATCACTAACACATGAATTTTGTATGATTCTTCACTTATAAAATCCTAATTCCAATAAATATAGGCTGTCCTTTTTTATATTAATGTTAAGAAAAATATGGTAGAATACATATTTTATTTGGATTTTAGAGATTATAATATATTTATGTGCATCTGAAACAGCGTTATTGAAGTGATGGATTATGGGTAGTTACTTGGTATAACTAGAAAAAAACACGAGAAAAATGTAAAATCAAGCTCTTCTGGTATTATTACTTAATTCTTTAATAAATTTTGTTCAATCAGGCAAAAAATTATAATTTTCCTTAAATTTTATTTTTTATTTTTGGATCTCCTATTTGTCCCTCAATTTGACAATGACCCATATAATGGTATATAATTATGGTTCTTATCCAACCTAACTAAACCTTTCCTTTCATGCCTTGACAAATTAAAATATCAAAGATTATTGATCAAATAAACAATTTAATTTCAATACAAATTGATTAGGTAGCCTACTTCACACAATGCAATAAATCATTAGCCAACCATTATAAAGCAAAGAACATATCTAAGTCAACACAAAAGATAGTAAATATTTATGTTTCTCTTGTGATTTTATTGAATCTTGTTTTCATTGTATAAGTTAACCTGGTATTACTCAATTTGCCATCTTATTACATAATTATATAATAGACATATATTATAACAAAACAAAGAAACAATTTCTTATACGAGTATGATATAGGACAGTGGTTCTCAATAGGTGGGCCAGATGCGGCCCGCGAAGGATTTTCTGGCCCGCGGCACAAAACTTTCTGTTCTTAATGACTGATAGTGGATTCTTAATAAAGCTCGCATTTTCAAGTGATATGTTTGGTCACTGTCTGTATATCTCAAGGAATTAATTATCTTGTCAAATAATTTCAACAAAATTGTAGTACTAACAGGTCCCACCAGGGCACATTCGATTTAGCCAAGAACATTGGCATGGAGTGCTAATGCTCTATAACTAAACAATCTAGGTCACTTCTATGCCCATTCATTAATTTCATGTATACTACGGTGAGCGATTGATACCACTATCTTTATTTTTATAATTATCAGAAACATGACCACAAGGTGACTTGCGGTTTTGCATTTCTTAATTGTACAAGTTTAGTTCCACACTATATGTACCAGGGGAAAGAGAAAACTGTCATTGATATTATTGAAGCAATTTAGAATTTCAAGACTAAACTGTTGCTGATGAAGGACGATTTTACCCAACAGAAGTTTATTCATGTTTAAGTGTTTGTGGAATATTTGGAAATGGAAGAAGAACCTGAAGCATTGTTTGAATCTGTGGAATTAGCCCTAACACTTTTTTTTTACAAAGTTAATAGAAAACTTTGAGTGAAGGTTTGCAGAGTTTACACTGCCCAAAGTAATGCAGGTATTCATAAAAAATCCCTTTGCTCTGACCCCTGCCCAGATATGCGAGATCTCAGAAAGTGCTAAAGGACTGTTATCTAATATGGACCAAATTGATTTACAGTTTGAATTAATTGATGTTCAAGGTTCAGAAGAACTGAAAAGTAACTTTACGGGCAATATGTCATTTTTGGGCTAAATTTATGACTATTTATCCAAATTGTAAGAAACTTACCATTCTAATTTTAACTATGTTTGGGTCTACCTACAAATGTGAATTAAGATTCACTGACATTAACAATATAAAAAATTGTTACAGGAACAAATTAACAGATGTTCATGTTGAAAACTCCCGAAGATTAGCGCTATACTCCAGATTTTAAATAGATTGTTTAAGGAAATCGCCCTAATTTTTCTCATTAGTTTCTTGCTAACTAAAGTAAAGTTTGTTTTGTAATTTATATTTTTAAGTCCTAAAATAAAAATAGTGTTCATAATATTATGAGGTACTTAGTTTTCATTTTGAGTAAATTATGTAACTTTTTCAATTTAAGTTTTCACGCTCTCTGGCCCGATCCATTAAAGAAAATATAACTGTGGCCCGCGCTGAGAAGTAATTGAAAACTAATGATATAGGGTACTATTCCTAGCAGATTTACTAACCTTAGCAGGAATTTTTATTATTTCTATAGAAATCTATCATTTATGGGATGTTTAGTGAATAGGTTATGCAATTTACGAATGTTTAAAGATTTATTTGGTAATATTAGGTCTAGACCTTCCTTTTATATGGAGCATATAAAAATTATTTTCTTCCTTTTATTACAATATAAATTAGGCTATGTCTATTTTCTTATCATTAGTACACATTTAAGAATACATACCTTAACTTCTAATTGAATATAATATAAAAAGTTTCCAAAGTTTGTATAGCTATACAATTTAAATAGAACTCACCAAAATCACATAGGATCGGTAAATATTTACTACAAAACTTGCCATTCAACCCTTTGCCCCATAAGTTACTGTAGGGCATCATTAAAATACTATCACTGTGCAAGTTATATATATATAATATAAAAAAATAAGTGAGATTTTAAATTTTATAGGTGGATCACTAATTCCAAAAATTCCACTGGGTAACCTTATGAAAACTAGGCCAGATACTAGGCTTAAGCCCAATTGGTAAATTGGTTTCAGCTCTGGGACAGACAGATGGCTTTGCCAAAACCACATTTTTGGATTCAACGGGTCATGAAATATCGAGAACCTTGAAAATCTTTTAATCTTTTTGATGATTACAATACTTATTTCCCCCTAGGGGTTGTGATAAAGTAAAAAACGTATGGAGGATTAAAAACCAAACTAGGAGATAGATATCTTGGCTGTTTATCTGTATATCAAATACTGTCAAAATCCATCCTTTAGTTCAAGAGTTAAGAAGGGGAACAGTCAGACATGGTCTTCTTCTTAAGTCAAAAACCTGAAGGTTGGTATGATGTGATTTCTATACATCTAGAGCTGGGCATTTACTCAGCCATTTGGCTGTTTAGTGCTGCTCGCACCATCTGGTAAAAATCCCATGAACTAGGAGGGGCTCAAGAAGTGTGTTGGTTCTCCGTTGTCTTCCATATTAAATTTCTATGAGTGTGCGTGAAAGGGCTTACCAATTTTGCCGGGAAATGTTTTTACCATAGGCCTACAAGCTGTGGGTAGGTTAAGTTACAGGAGAATGTGTAAGTGAAGGACTTCAGCATTAAAACTAATAATAATAATAATAATAATAATAATAATGATAATAATGATAATGATAATGATAGTAATAACAAAACAGGGTGTCTACCATCTGGGAAAATCAGGGGAAACTGGAATTAGCCAGGAATAAGTCGGGAATTTGGTAATTTACAACAAAAAATCTGGGAAAATGTTATTTTAATCAAAATATGAAATATAATAATCATTAAATCAGTAAATTACAATATGTTTCAAACTGTCTATTTTTTGTAGCTGTGTTGGATATTTTATACTTTCCTAATTCCTAGTAGACTATGTTAATACAAATAAAAAAACATGTTTATTTACATATTAAAACGTATTATGAATAGATTAATGAAAAAGGATGGGGGGTAGAAGGGGGTGACATACTGTTGAGTCAGAAATTTTAAGAAATGATCAGGGAAAAAGTTAGGAATTTCATTGGTCAAGTTGAGTAGACACCATGAATAATAACAATAATAGCAATTACAACAATAACAACAGTAATCAATAACAATAATAACAAACCATAATCATCTACTCACTGAAAAGGTGAAATCATTTTACCTTTTCTCATTTTTTACAAACTTAATCGAATTTTGAAATAAAGAAATATTTCAAGTTATTTCAACAAAATCATGGCATTTGTATTTCTTTGTATTTATGAATATATATTTGTATACAGGAAAGGTGCGTAGAAAACACCTCAAAAAGCGAAAAAAGGTTTTCCTTAAAGAGATATTTGGATTTATAAAGAAATTGCCAAAGCAATAACTTTTGCATAAAATAGAAGTGTATTTCCAAGTCTTTTCGCAGTTCCCCAAGTCCATTAGATGAGTTTTATCTCAAGGAAAACTAAACTACAGTAGTATATAACCATACAATTTTTAATTCTAAGTAGGAAAAAACCATTTTTAAGAAGTTTTCAAAATACACATAAGGATCGAATTTTTAAAAAACCAACCTAGTTGGTAGCTAATAAGACATAACTAAAATAAATAAGTTATAGAAAAAAAGCTCCATTTTACACATTGAAATTACTTTTTTTTATAAATATAAAAAAGCAAAAGAAAAAAACCACCAGCTTAGGTAGTTTAAATTTAAAAGATAAGTCTGTTAAAAGGGAAACATTTATTGAGAAACATTACATAAAATAATTTCTTAGTCCACTAATAAGAATGTATTTTACATGCTAGAATTCAATTTTCTCTCTCTTTATTTTCAGATGTGTTCCCAATTGTTTTTGAAGGTGCAAAATTGATGGTCAACAAGGGCTTAAGTAATCACTTTCAAGTTTCTCACACATTAAACATGAGCTCAGTGACACAATCTGGCTACAGATTTGGAGCAACCTTCGTTGGGACAAAGCAGTATACTCCAAGTGAAGCTTTTCCTGTCCTTCTCGGAGACATTGACCCAAGTGGTAATCTGAATGCCAACATAATTAACCAGTATGGTCCAAGAACCAGAGTCAAGGCTGCACTACAAGTTCAAAATTGCAACTATTCTGCAGCTCAGTTGACAGTTGATTATAAAGGAGATAACTATACATCTTCTCTAACTCTTGGAAATCCAGACATAATTAATGAATCAGGTTAGTAAAATTAATTGTTAAGATATCATATTTTAATAAGTTATTTAAAATCATTCTTTTATTAATATTTCTAATAGGTTATTTAAAAACATTCTTTGATTGATTTTTAATTAATAAGTTATTGAAAAATAAACTTTGATTGATATTTTTATTAAGTTATTGAAAAGCATTCTTTGATTTTCTTATAAGTTATTGAAAAACAATCTTTGATTGATTTTTGAGATAGGTTATTGAAAGAGATTCTTTGACATATTTTTAAAAATAATTTATTGAAAAAGTTTCTTTAATTTCTTTAATAGGTTATTTAAAAACATTCTTTAATTTGTATTTTATAAGCTAAGTATTAAAAAGCATTCTTTGATTAATTTTTTATAAGTTATTGAAAAACATTCTTTGATTTTTTTTCCCCTAAGTTATTGAAAGACATTCTTTTGGTTTTTCTTATAAGTTTGTCCATGTTGGATCTTGAGGACCAATGGGAGTGTTTTCCTGATATTTAAAAAAATATCAATTTGAGTTGATTAGGAGACTCGTAACTCTTGTCTCGCCGGGCTTGCGCCAAGGACGCTCCCGGGTCAAATCTTGAGAGTCAAGTTTTGTGAATCCTTAATCAACACCTCGCGTTAGTTGATCGGGTATTCACAGCAGGCCGAATAAGTGGAATAGAAAAACGGGTGTGATAATCATTATTAATTAGATTACATCACAGCTAAAGCAATTGATATTGTGAATTTATCTTAAATCTGTTGACGGCCACTCTCACACTAACCACGACACGTGAAGTGTATCGAGTGAAATACTAGAAGCCAACCAATATAATAAATAGTAATTTAAATATATGATTACGTTAAATAATCTAACACACTAGCTAAAGAATTGGTGCAAGTGAATCATAAATAAGAATCTAAACAAATGGAGTTTTATTATTTTAACCAACAACGCAGCCACTATACGATTATTACAAAACTATAGAGTGGACAAATATACATTCATTGAATGTTGACCTCAGTTCATTTGCAAAGCCATTACGATCATCTGCAGGATGGCCACGAAAGCGAGTGTGTTAGCTGATGTACGTTTACACACATAGCATGTTAAGCTCCTCAAATATGAGTAAGAAGTTAACTTGTTTTATATTTTTTAATTTTAATATAAATATATTTGGCCTAGATCACATAACTTGAGAAAGTGCCACAACAACTTTACTATAATTTTATCTAGTTATACAAATAAATGGTACGGCGCACCGCACAGACTTTCTCTCTCTTTCTATAAACTCGTAAGATTTCTGAACGGAATAATGTACATTGTATCATCACCACTCCACATAAGAACACGCATAAAATAATATACAATGATATAGAATCAATGAGAAAAGAGGCGCATCTTTGTCCACCTAAGA
>CABFWB010000095.1:287899-318499 GCA_902151455.1 Timema bartmani
ATTTTGAGAAAATCGACTTTTTCTCTTTTTTCCCTTCAGTAAACTACCCTTAATTTTAGGGGTAGATATCCAATTCCAAAAACCCCTCGGGGCAAACCTATGAAAACCCTAGATATCAAGTTTCAGCTCAATCGGTAAAATAGTTTAGGCTCTAGTTGGAGGTACAGACAGACAGACAGACAGACAGACAGACGGAAATTCAAAAACAACTTTATCGGATTCAGGGAGTCATGAAACGTCAAAATTCATCAAAATCTCGATTTCGATTTTTTTGACGATCACCATACTTTCTCTACCTGTAAGATAGAGAGAAAGTAATAAAAAAGTAAATGCGAAATCCTATGCATCTCCTTATTAGGGAATCAATTAAATAAAAAGACAATACTTGAACAATGTTTTTACTTTTTATGTATTTTTTATTCCTTTTTTATAATGTGCAAATGACTTAAGACAGCCTTGTTCTGTCAAAGCAGGACGAGTAGGAGTATAAAACAGATTGCACACATGTAAAATATGAGAGGTGCAGGCTAATTAGAACACTTTTAGTAGCATATTAACTAGGTACACAACTTTATTTGTCTTGTTATGAGAAAAGTGATATTTTGTAATTTGTTTAAACTTGCAGGAGTCTTAGTGGCACACTACCTTCAGTCAGTGACTTCCAAATTGGCTCTTGGGGCAGAGCTAGCTTACCAGTATGGCCCCACTGTTCCTGGTGGTGAAATTGCTGTTATATCTGCAGCTGCTCGATACACAGGTAGTCAGTCATTGTTTGAAACTGTACTTAGATGCATACATTTAAACAGGACAAACATTAGACATAGTCAGTTAAGGCACTAATACCGCTTTACATCCCTGTTGGGATATATATTCATTTTCATGTGGTACATGGGCATTCTAGTTATAAAAAATTTGGGTTTCACCATAAGTTTGCTCCAAACCCTATTAGGCGAGTTTGCATCAAATTGCCTCTAATAATAATGTTAATGATAATATGATATGATAATGATAGTAATAATAATGTTAGTGATAATGAGGATGAGGAGGAAGATGTTAATGAGAATGATGATAGTAATAATAATAATTATTATTATTATGATTAATAATAGTCTGCTTGGGTAGCCGAATGATTTAAGGTGTCACTCTCACAATAGACTGGACTGCTGATGACGAGGAGATCGGGGTTGGAATTTCGGTTGGGTGTAAAGTGTGGATTTTCATAAATGAATTTACACTCTCTCCTTCTACCGCTCCCCCAATGCAAATTTAGGTACACTTCCTCTAAATTCAACATTCCTCATCCTTAACACTTCAGTATAATTAGTTCATATGCAAACTACCTTAATGGGCACAAATAAACAAACAATAATACATTCCAAGTTGTGTATAACCTGAACAGGTAGTAAGACGCTGTGCTAAAAAAATATTCCAATCTGCCCTGGGACTACATTTATTCAAATGAGACTGGACTTTATTATATTTTTTATACATTAGAAATTATATTTAATTTACCACTGACATTATTAATATTAAGCCTTAATTTCACAACCACTTTACTCAAGTGACCTAATATACAGGATGACCATAAAGTCCCTATACATCTGCAACAACCAGTAATCACACTTTGCTGGAAGTGGGAATGGCCCACATACACACTTTATTGGCCTTTCTTGTGTAGTCCCAATTCCTTGCAACTGCCATCACACTAGCTTCAACCAGTCATGCCTTAAACCAGAGGCCCACAACTTTTTTGTTATTGCGGGCCTTATGTATGGGCCTAGACAACATTTTGGTAGGCTTGTATGAATAAAATAACAAGCAAAAAATTTCAATTTTATATTTCTCATATGAGGTTTTCCTTATATATACATATATCCTATATCCATTTTCTGTGTTTGTCCTTTATGTTATTTGTTCCTTTTTTATGTTCCTATCTAAGTGTCCTATCAATCTTTACCGATTTTCTTTTTCTCCCTTTTGTGTTTTTTGGTTTCCTCTTTTAGGAAGTTGTGTTGCGCGTTTCACACTCCTCCCTGATGAGTTCCAATAGAATGAAACCTAGGTCGTGGGATTGGGCGGTGACGATCAAATTTCTTCAAGAGGCATCTATTTATTACCTCTTTGTCCATTAGCAACAGTGTAAAATGTGTTCTTCTTTTCATTTTAAAAGCCATATTGTGTTTGTTCCCTTTTATATGCTTCTATCCACCTTTCCTATACCTTCTTCCAAATATATATTACAAATATTTCTCATATTAATTAATTAATTAATAGTCTAGTTCTTTGAACACAATTGTTTGTTTGCTAAACTTCTGCAGGCCAGATAAAATCAGAGTACCGGATCCAGCACACGGGCTGTAGGTTGCCAATCTCTGCCTTAAACAGTGAACAGCTTGTTTGATTTCAAGTGTATTGTTGTGATAAGGGTGTTGATTGGGTTCTGAGTGTTTTTGATAAAACTTGAATTTTTTTGGGGAGATAAAATATATACAGAAGAGTTAAACAAAAATTATGTAAATGTATTCTGTGACACAATATGGAGGTTTATTATAAAGTTTTAAGAGTTTACAGTTTTACTTGAGTTCATAACTTGTCTTTCTCATGTTTAGAAGTTTCTTGTTAATAATCCATTCTTACATTTAAAAACACAATTTTTGTTTCTTGAGGACAGTAATTCTGGCACTATTGATGTATAAACTAAAAAACAAAATTTTCTTAATTTTAAAATAAAAATATTTATTGAAAAAAAAATTCGGCATCATTATATATATTTTACTAAATTAATGTATAATATGTCAAACTTGGTTCCTTGATACCTCAATATTCTCAATTCTTACTAGTATAAAAAAGATTGAGGATTGATTTTTTTATTTTTTAACTACACATTTGGGTTATATACTTGAGTGGTAATTATGCTAAGCGTTTTAGGGATGGGGAAGGCTTTATTTTTAGGAAGTGTACCCACATTTGCGTGGGGGGAGAGTGTAAAACCATTTTGTGGAAAAAAATCTCAATACACCTGACCGAGATTCAAACCTTGATCTCCTCATTGACAGTCTAGTCTACTTTGAAAGTAGTGCCTTAGACCATGCAGCCTCAGCAGGTTGAGCATCTATATTAATATTATGATTTTGATACAGTAGAGTCTCGAAAACTCAACCTAATGTGGACTGAGATGGTGTTGAGTTATTAAAATGTAGAGTTTTATGAATGAACTTGCATAAAATGCATGTTTACTAAACAAGGATGAATCACAGTATAGTATAGAATATTATTGGTACATTTATACTGTAATTTAGTATTGTACAGTACAGTAACAGTAATATATGTACACTTTAATATATTATGTGTTAATATAATGGTGTGTATACATATGTGTAATATATAGAAATTCAGTATAGTACTGTACATATAGTATTGTATTGATTCAAATAACACGTTACTGAATTAGAAAACTAACAAACACATCACTTGTAAAAACACCACAGCACGATTGTTCCACTCGAGTTACACAAACAAACTGAAAGGTTATACTGTTGAATGACCTTGGATTGTGATGACTGGCTCCAACAACTGTGTGCAAGTGCGCATGTCGAGTTACTGAGACTCCACTGTACCTTGATTTTTAGCTCTTAAATCCTAGTGAAAGTAAAAGTTTTGGTGTTTAAACAAAATTACAATATTCAGAATTCGGTAATTTTTCGTTGTGATGACCGTTAACTAGATTTTTTTTTTCACTTTGGTAGGATTCTGACAGATTGTTAATGTACACAGCATGAAATTTGTGTTGTAGTAATTTGCATAATTCAAACATGATCGTTTTGCTTAAGAATCTTTTTTACTATTTACACTTATTAGAGTTTTTTTTGTCACTAAATTACAGTACAATAGATAAATAACATGGTTTTTTATTTGAAGTTGGAAACTTAGAGAAAGATTGAAATAATGAATGTTATGGAATCAAAATCATGGCTAAAATTTAAGACTTGCAATTGAGGAAATCTAGATTTGGGACATATATAAGTTAAGTTAATTTGTGTATATGTGAGCAGGTGCTGACGCTATTGTTAGTGGCACCTTAGGAGGTGCTGGCTTGCATCTCTGCTACTACCAAAAAGCAAGTGATCAATTGCAACTTGGAGTGGAACTGGAGACTAATTTCAGGATGCAAGAGTCAATAACATCAGTTGGCTATCAAGTGGACCTTCCCAAAGGAGACTTATGCTTTCGAGGTTAGTTGTATTTATTTCAAAATTTACTTTTGTACACTGGCGCAGCAAGGATTCTTTTGGGAGGTGGGNTTTGAAAATTTAAGTACTGCAAAGTGTAAACGCATCAAAATAAATACAATAATATTCAAAATAATTTAAAATCTATAAAAATGGTCATAATTCTCTAATTATTATGAATATTAAGTTTTTATGAACAAATTTTTATTTATGCATACTGCTAAAATATACAAACATGCATGTTTCAATAATTTGTATTTGGAAATTTGATTTAAAAAATTATTTTATGAGTTAAAATATGAACATTCAAATAAGCAACTTGCACTAACTCTTAACTCACAAAATCACTTTTGAAATAATTCACTTTAGTCTTATTTTCCTTAGCTTCATAGAAAGTTCAGTGAGGACTTAACCCTCCCCATGTGGAAAGATCATATCTGGCCAGAACTGGTCCAGATCTGGGCTTTTTTCACATGGGTCTGTAACTGACACCTTTGGATGTATGTACATGAAGGTAATTAAGTCTGTCTTCATTTGTATAGTTCCTCATGTGTGATTTCAACAGCTTTAGGGACTAGAAATAGGAAGGTGGGAAGCAAGGTCTGGGGGAGGGTGGGTTCAACCATGAACCCCCCTCCCCTTGGCTGCGCCAGTGCTTTTGTATAATCAGCACCTGTTACCAAACTGTTTTAAGGCATGAGACTTGCATTGTCCTTGGTCCCTGTTGACAAGGAGATCAAGGTTTGAAGCCAAACCAGATGTCTTGGAAGAAGTTTTCCCTATCTGATTTATCACTTTATTTCTCTCATAAAGTCTGTTCAGCGTAGGAATTGTTTTCTGAAAGGCCTTTTTCCCTACCAGAAATCTATTATATAGTATGATATTGGTAGGAAAAAAGACCTTTCAAAGAGTAATTCCTACCGTGAATGGAGTATACTCTCTCCATACTAATGTAGATGCACTCCCCCTACTCCATAGATGTTGTTGTTAAAACCCTTGCATTGAATGTAATAATTAAAAAAAAAGGCATATATTCATGTTTGACATCCATAAAATTCTCTTCTAAGTGATCTGGTATGATAAGTTGAGTTTCAATAACCTCCCCTCCCTCCTAGGTTGAATGACCCCAGTGCTTTAAACATCCTCTCCTGCAGTGATGACTTTTTTTAATATTATTACAATAGCTCTTCATAAGATGAATACAACGTTTAACTTTTTCAGCGGTCATGCAATATTAATACATTGGTAGATACATGGTGTTTAAAGTTAGCACATTGGGGTGTATTGACGATCCTCCAGGAGACACAGTTTACTAGCCACCCATCTTATACTTTATTCCTGCCTTGTTTCTTTGCCAGAATGTTAAAATGTCATGACATTTAGTTTACAGCTCTCAAAATTGACACCATCTATCAAAAGGGGGAACTGCCGAACATAAATCTAACTATTTTAACTGGCAGATCGGCTTTTGCTATTACCTCTTATTGTGAGTCCTGAGGGAGTTATATATGGCCTGTAGGGCACAAAGGTCTCACTTCTCCCAACCCTTTACAACCTTTTATTATGGTTGATACTTTGAGACTGTTGAATTTGTTAACAGAGAAAGAGTGTTATATAAATGCATTGCTTTTGAAAAATATGTTACATTTTCTGACAATTTAAAAAAAATCAACTTTGTTATTATATAGGTAAGCCACATTATGAATACCCATTTTGAAACCTCAATATATGCTGCTTAACATATCAACCAAACCATTTCACCTAATGTGTACTGTGAATTAAAAGTTAGCTTCTTTCTTGCAATAGACTACACTGCCGTTAACAGGGAGATTGGGGTTTGAATCCTGTTTGGGTGTGCTGAGGATGGTTCTTCCAAAATAGTGTTCCACTTTCCCTCCACACAGATGCGGGTATACTTCCTCTAAATTCAACCTTTGTCACCCTTAACTCATTAGCCTAGTTAGTGGATATGTGTAAAACCTGAACAGGTAATAAAACTTAATAAAACACTGTTTAAATTTTTTTTTTATTATCTTGTTTATCTAATTAGAATAGTTTATTAGGAAAAACCATTTAATCAACAATTTGTATAAATCTCCAAATAGTCTTAAACACCCTTAAAGGTTGAACTTCACCATCAGGGTTTGTACGGTCCTTGAAAGACCTGAAATTTAATGTGTCTCTGTTCAAGGCTTGGAATTTCCAGGGTTTGATATTTATTTTTGAAATAGTTGGGAAGAATGGCTCTAATGACTGTGATTCAAGATGCACTGGGGTGTGAAATATCTAGAGCATCCTCTTTGATCAAGCGTTAGCTGTTGTCTGCTGTTTACTCTACTTTCCGCTGCTCTTCCCACTTCTTTTGTTTTATTTGTTATTGTGTCATCAGCTTAGAGATAGTTGCACCCATAGGATTGGATCTCTATAAGGGTAAGGGGGAACAGTGTTAACTTCTCTTAAAAACGCATTAGCGCTACTGTCGATGAAATATGATGATGTTTTCTTTAATTTCCTATATTTAAAAATCTTAATTCATGTACATTCACAATTTTTTTATAAGTTGCTTCAAAATCGTCATTTTTAATACTTCCTTTAAGATTTTTGACAATCTCCTAACACTTTAAGCACTTATAATTACAGTTTTGCACTAAATGCTCTCTGATAGCTATTAGTTCATCTCCCATCCACCTTAGCGCTTAAATTCCTGTTCTAGCCAAACTACAATATATTGAATCTAGAATGACTGAAATAACCAATAAAACAAGAAGAATGAAGTGACAACAAAGATAAATTACTATTTTTATAGTCCTATCTGTTCATTAAATTTAGAGAAAAGTTATTATTTTCCATCTATTTAAAATTTGGTATGGTTTATAATTTCTCTTTCATTGACATGTTTAGCTTTTGGCAGTACAAGAAATAACAGTTTTAGTCCTTAAAAATTCCTTAAATTTATGTTTCATATGTCTGTAAGAACCCTGCACTATATTTTATACCCCAATTCACTCCATGCCTAGGATTCAAACATGCTAACCATGAATTGAAACACATTAATGCTGAATTAATTCTTCAATTGGTAGTCAAGTACTCTTTGTTTATCCTGAAAGGTAGCAATTTTTCTTTGCTTGTTTCCACTGTGGTAGAGTTAATAATATTGATGATCAGTCAAAATATGACTACTACCTTAAAGGATAAACACAGTATGTTAATTTATAATTATTATTATATCTACTTGTTTTTTTTATCAAATGCATTGCTTTTTATCATTTCAGGAATGATTGATTCCAACTGGAACGTTAGAGCAGTGCTGGAAAAGAAGTTACTCCCTCTACCATTTTCTTTTGCCCTTAGTGGAGCATTGAATCATAATAAAAACCAGTTCCGTCTTGGCTGTGGATTAATAATTGGATAGAATGCCTTTTAGCTGTGTTAAAAGTAATTTTTGTTACAGCTAGGTTTACATTTGTAATATGGCATGTGCATTTGTGTTAAATTTTGTTTGTGTTAAAAATATTTATTAAATTGGCTTCATACTGCTTATTTTTACTATAGCTAACTCAGTGCTAGTTATTTATTTTGACTTGTACCTGAATTAAATACAGGGGCGGCTTAAGGGCCGTGCGAACCGGGCGGCTGCCCGAGGCGCCAAACAGCTAAACCTAACCTAACATAGCCTGGACATGATATGAAAATAATCCCCAAAACTAACATAACCTAGGTGAAATTTAGTGGAGTTGCTAAGCACAACAATCGTTCACTTTTTGATACTAACATGAAATTTTACATATTAGAATAATTTTGTGGTAGTAAATTAGAATTTAGTGCCTCTCTCAAAAGGTTATTTTACATTTTTTATCTTGAAAGAATGGTGCCCTAAAACTTTTTTTTCTAATTATAACATAAACCATTCTTTTTGTCAAAGTGTTTGTTAAACTTATAAAAAAAAAGATAACATTGTCTACAAAATAGGTTTCTATAGTTTTATTTATAATCCTAATCGTTTTTGTATAATCTCGATGTGAAACGTTTAGTTAACATTTGTGGATCATGCCCAGGTTACGTTAGATTAGGGGATTATTTTTTTCAGTTAACACCACTCCTGGGGTGAATGGATCATACTATCCACCGGTTATTTAGGGGGGCGCCACAAAGTACTCCCGCCTGGGCACGAAATTTACCTCGGGCCATCCCAGATAAAAATGCTGCATTTTCATATGCATCATATTGTTCAAAACTTATTTTTTAATTTGTCTCCTAAGTTTTATTTTGAAATGTCATGGAACTAATCCTATTAATTCTAACTATACTTTCATTAGAAGTATAACTGTGAACAAGCAAGTATTACAGATCTCAGAATGAAAAGAAAAAAAAAAAACCCTTAAAGATCTTGCTTGGAACTAATTTTAAATTTTTAGCTGTTATAAATTCATTTCAATTAAATAAATTATATTCATTCATAATCATATTCCTGAGAATAGTATTATTATATAATTATAATTATAATTATTTCAGTTAATATTTTAATATAACAATATTAAATACCACCAGCACACTTTATTTAAACTACATAAACTACTATACTCTATTTTAGCTCCACAATCAAATATAAGATAACTTTGATTTCCCCTTTTAAAGTATCACAAATATAAATTTTTTGATTATGACTTAAAAATCTATTCCACATAAATGATGTGATATTAAATTAGACACCTAAAATATATATTTTATTTCAAATTGTATCATATTTATTCATACTTATGATGTTAAAAATTACATCTCAAGTTAAAATCTCAGGAAAACATTTATAAAATATGTGTTTTATTCCAAAGAAAGGTGAATAAGTAAACTTTTGTTTCATGGAATTTGAATATGGTTATAATTTATCTATCAATTACCATCTAGCAATTTTTGTTTTTCTTCAATTTATTTGCTATCTAAACAAATAGTTATAAGTGAATTATATCCATACACTTTATATTAAGTTTTACAGCATAACTAGTACTGTTTAGCAAAGTAGAATATTGCAAGACTGACCACTTTTAGCTCAAATGTTAAGACATTAAATATGTAGGTTTAAGTTTAGTGAAAACCTTAATAGTAACTGTTATTAAAAAAAAAATTGTTTTTATTTGTTGACTGTTTTGAATAATAAGTGTATATTCTTGTTGATAAACATTTTCATTAAATGAAGATTGTAAGAAAATAAAATATATCACACTAGCAGTGGTCGGGAATTTTTTTCGATATAAACATGAAATCAATTTCATGTATTCATTTTGTTTACTCGTTCTGAAAAATTAATTTATTTCCGTTCTTTGCATATTATTAACTCTGATGTAATAACCAATTATTCTAAATTACCAACAAGTTGCAGGAAAGGTGGATAGAAACATATAAGCCATTGGCCAATGACAGTAATGTAATGTGTGAACTGTGTTCCTCTTTTCATTGTAAAAGCCATGTTCTGTTCGTCCCTTTTTATGTTTCTAGCCACCTTTACTGGCAACATTGTAACGTGTGAACTGTGTTCTTATTTTCATTGTAAAAGCCATATTGTGTTCGTTCCTTTTATATGTTTCTATCCACCTTTCCTATACCTTCTACCAAATATAATACAATTACCCCATAAAGCGAAAAGAGGTTTTCCTTATAAAGATAGATTATCAACAAGACGATCTTAAAACTCATCTCTTGTCAATTTAATTGTTGATTCCTTTTAACTTACAATTTGAAACCATGGTTCGAATATTTTACTTTATTGTCCATAAAATTAATTCTTTCTTTGTAAACATATCTTAAACATCAAAATCACTAAACATAATTGGAACATTAACAATAATTGTTCATACTCAAAATCATAACTGTTTCCAGTTTGTGGCCGAGTCAGTTAAGTAAAATGCTTCTTTCTTCCTCCTTTAATCTCTTATATTCTTCTCTCACTTGCACAGTTTTGTTTATCTTCTCCATTCTCCTTCTTGGTCTCCCTTGTGATCTTTTTCCTACATACTTCATCTCCATCAGTTTCATTGATGTTTTCTCCTTTTACATTCTCATTACATGACCATACCACCTCAGGCTTCCTTCCTATACTCTCTCAATTCTTTCATGATAGCCCACCCAACAAATATATTTCATTCCTATTTCTTTAAATTTTGGTAAAGTGATTGTAATAAAATCTCTTATTAAAAACTAAATCAAAAATATATGTTCATATGCAGGAGCTTAACCCGACCACCCCATATTAAATACTTTATAATATTCACTTTTACTCCTTTCACTTTAAATTTAGTATTTAAGTTGCTGTTAGTCAGTATTTGTACTTAAGCACACTAATAAAAGTACATTAGTGACTAGTCTTGAACCAAAACACCTAGAAAAATAAATATATTTTTAGCGCCTACAAACATCCTTATGGTTATTAATTTATATTTTGCTGCATCAGGTGGTGTTCTTGGACAGAAATAAATAAATAAAAATTTGGAAAAATAGTTTTCGCAATTGTTGTACTAAATTATTTCAGAGGAACATACTTGATATGCCATATCATACATATGAACATGAAAAAATCAGTTGATTGGATTCCACTTCACCGAAAACCTTGACCAAAGAACCAAATATATTAGCACTTCAGATCATTTGGCAAAGTATCAAATTTGTTTTAGTTTTAATTTTTTTGCATTATTTTTAACAAATTAAAATCAATTTAAGGCAATTATATTTTCACACATTTTTTTGGTTCTCATGATTATTGTTATTCACATTAAGTATCCATCACAAGAATTTTTTTATGTTGAAAAAATTTTGTTATTTACATTCATAGATTTGTTACATCACAAGGCATTCACCAAATAAAATGGCCTTTACAAACTTTCCGATTTAAATTGCCCAGTAATATAAGTCAAAATTTCAAAGGCACTTTAAACAAATTAGCTACAAGCTAATTTTTGGCCTAAAATGTCAAATAGGTATTTCTATCTAACATGCAAAAGTCTCTAAAGATCATACTGGAGCATCACCTATTTCCAGGCAAAAGGGCCTATGTGACAATGTTTTTAATATTCCAAAGTTGTCTGATGTTTCTTTTTAGCGTTAAAGTGTATTATTCTTGTCTGTACCATTTTAAATATTACGGATTCAGGTGTGAATTTATGTGCGTCTCAAGCTCTAGAATAGCAAATTAACAATTGTACAGATAAATTATCTAAGGAGTTTTAATTAAAATTTCTGCAATGTTAATTTTATAAAAAAAAATTGAGATATGACTTGATGGTAGGAAGAAGATTCTATTTATTGTATGTATTTCTTTATAAAAATTGTATGTTATTTGAGTGATCCTTGTTTACTTTTCAATATTCAGGTATGATATTAATACCTCTCTTTTGTTTTCCTTGCTTATTACATTTATTTGTTTTTTCGTGCATACCTCTAAATGTTTAAGTGTATTTCTGAACCCTGAATTAAAGTGAATAAAACTTTGTGTCTGCCCACTTTATTTTTGTATTACTTTGCTGTGTTACAAATTATAAAAGCTAGCTGCGTGATGTGAATCCAACGCTACCACTGGTAATAGTTTAAAATGAAAAGAAATACATACTTACATCCATCACTTTGCAGGCTGTGGCCTGGGTCAATTTTATATTAAAGCCATATATTTTCCACTACTGGCTGGTTAGGCCTGTCGTAGCTTCATATGTCTTATAATCTAACTTAGGACTATGACAGGCACAACATCCAGTTCCCGGTCGTTAAATTATTACTATGAAAGGGAACCCACATTTCCCCAATGATTAATATTACAGCCATGCCGGGAACACTACTGTCTATGCTAAAGAAGATATATATATATATATTTTAAATGAGCCAGTACAATGGTAATGCACTCTTACACAATCTTGTTAATTTAAAAATAAACCTCGGAAGATCAAGTGTTTCTAGACTGAATTTAAAACATAATAGCCATTTCCTCCACTTCTCGATATCACTTCACTATGTGACCAAGGCAGGAGGCTTTTTTTTTTTTGTATTAATACTTATCAATCTTGAGCTATGCGAAGGAAACCAATAGATTTTATGGAAATAAAAAATTTAATTTATATAAATTTATATAAAGCTTGAGAAAGGAGGTGCTTTACAGTGCTTTAACTGCACCACTAGGAACATGGTCGATTGAACAAAACCAATCAACATAAGCTATTGGTTATTAATGTTTGCAAATATTTCATTGCTTGAAAATCTTTGCAAGGCTTATAAACTATGATAAGTCTTGTTTTAGAATTTTTACAACCATTACTGTTTCCAGCCTTTGGCCTGGCTCAGTTTTTTTATTCAATCCATATATTTCCCACTACCGGCTTGCTAGGTCTGTTGTAGCTTCGTATGCTTTATAATCTATCTTAGGACTAAGACAGGAACAACATCCAGTCCCTGACTCAATTTATCAATGTGAAAGGGTAAACCCATATTTTCAGCCATCCCAGGAATCGAATCTAGGACCCTTAGCTCAGTATGCAGAGAGGCTATAGACTGATCTAAGGTGTTGGACTGTTTTAGAATATTCCTTAAAATGTAATTGAATTATTTGTGTGGTTCAATAAATATAGTAAATACACACACTGGTTTGCATACAAACTGTTTCTGACGTACATTACACTGGAGAGAAATATCCAGTGACATTGTTAATGCCACAATGACTCCTACTAATAATAAGTATACATTCATCGAATGTGGACATTTTTACTTGTTTACTATAAATGGACATAGTTGGTTTAATACATACACAGGTCTTATCTTAAAAGCTACATACAACATACAAAGCTATATTCACTTACAACCTTGTAACTTATATCTAAACACAAAGTACATGGAACTATTTATAGCGATTCTCAATAAGAAATAATATTAAGGCTATTAAGGTAGGATTCATTAAATAGCTTTGTCACATTAAAAATATTTTTACTGCAGATATATCTTGCAAGGTAGTCATATTTTTTTTTTTAAATTATGTTATTTGGGCAAATTTTATCGTGGGGGTAAATGGGACTTTTTGCTATGACCAAGCTGTATATTCTAAAGCTTTGTACAGACATGAACATTGCGCTGAACGACAAACAGAACACCAGTTTGAACGGGGCAGCGAACGTGTTTGCAAACAAATTTGCAAATCCTACACATTCGCATTCATGCGCGCAGTCGATCCATCAGTTGTTGATTTTTTGTATACATCAAAGGGAAAGCGGGTGAATGTGTTTGCAGGTTTTGGACGGGACCACAATCAAAACGGTGAATGTGCGGAGAACGCAGTAAAAAGGTTTATTCCTGTTTTTTATTGTAATTTTGTTTATTATTATTATTATCATTATTATTTATTATTAATGTAATTATATGGTAGACATAAGTTCTTGAAACAGCAGCAATGGAGCGGTCAGATCCAGAAGAATGTAAAAAGAAAATGGGTTCGTATTTATCATCCTTTTGACGGGTAAGTGCCAGGATGAAAAAAAAGCCGAGGAACAGGGACAGGTATGTTTTTAAGTATAAAAAAAGTACATTGTACAGGATTATCCAATTTCATTTATTCTTACACTAGAATTTGTGCTACAGGAAGAGATGACATATATGAGAGTTCTTGGTTTGCATTCAAAGCAATGATATTCCTGCAGGACAAAGATGAACCCAGGTCAAGATTAAATACAGTAAGTTTTAATCAACTTTTTTCCCTTAGTAATTATTATGTACTTGTAACAACAATTTTATGCATATTCATTTTGCCATTCAACTCGACCTTCTTCTTTAATAAAAAATTCTGCCAATTCCAATCAAACTTCTTGAGCTGTGTGAGTTGATCTACATGGAGTGTTTCGGAGAGGAAGCTGCATTTTCGTAAACCATTGTCCTCCAGTTCCCTTCTATTAAATTTCCTTGTTCCGTCTCTTGATCAAAGGTTCCTGGTGGTGTGTAAAATGGTCGAGATGTTCTATCTCTTTGCAAAAAGTTGTGTAGGTGTGCTACTGTTAATACAATCAGCTACTCTTTTTCGAGCTCAAGAAGTAATGGTTTTCTCTAAACTCGAAAAACAGCTAACATAATTCCGAAAACGTTCTCCACTACCCTACAAGCTTGACAGATACGATAATTTTAAATTCTCTGCAAATATTGTCTAGCAAAATACCCTGAAAATGGCTTCATCACATTTTCACATAGTGCAAAGGCGTCATTACCAATAAAAAAAATTGAATTGCCTTTTGTCTTGTTCTTAAAGCAATCGGTTGAGGAAACTTTTAACCTGTCTGCTTCATTTTTTTTATATAATATACTATCTTTAAAGACACCACCATCCTAAATCCTTCCCTGGCAACCAGCATCAACAAACAATATGTTGTAATCAGAATCCACTAAGGCAAAAAGTACTATTTAAGAATCAAATAGCCAAAGCTATTATATATGCTTTTATTGAGAATTTACTCCATCTAGATATTATAATTTGAAAATTGAAAAATGACACCTGGACACGGGAATTAATATCTAGAAGGAGTAAATCCTCACTAAAAGTATATATAGTAGCTTTGTCTATTTGATTCTTAAATATTCAATCCCTTAAAATTATAATAATTGTACAAGTGGCAGCACTAAGCCAATTACTGAGTCAAAGGTGGTTGCGTTATCTGATAGCTCGTGATCTTAATTAAATCACACATTTGTAGCTGATGATTTCCGCACGTCCATCATAGACTCTGCCTTAAAATATGAGTGAAGAATGACCCTGGGCACGGGACGATTCCTGGATAGCTTAGTGGTTAGAGCATTGGCGTACTAAGTCAAAGGTCCCCAGGTTCAATTCCCGTGTCCAGGGTTTCATTTTTCAATTTTCAAAATAAAAAGTTCTCTGCTGAACGTGGCTTTATAGTTCATAAATTCAGAACCACTCAACATTGGTTTCTGAATCACGATATGTTTCTTGTCTAGGGCTCTTAGACAATACAGGAAATTCCAGTTTCTTTCATATTGCCTTGAAACATCAGTCCATTCCATTGCGATTTTAGGCATCTGTAAACAATAAATAGACATTATTATGCCTAAACCGTTGAAATAAACATAGTCTTATTATTATAACAACTTAATCAATAGCATATACCGTCTCCTCTGTATTAGACGAGCCTATGTAGTAAGTATTATATTGTGTTTAATAATAGGTATGGTTTATTTTTAGTTATTGGGGAACAACAATTCTGACTCAACTGAAGAAAGAGGAGTGCCACCGGCAGATACATTTTTGCAGTTTGCAGGATACGGGAGAAAATTGAAACCGAACGCCGCCACCCTTAGTAGAAAATTTGGACCGAATGCTACCACCCTCAAAACATCCACCTCAGAAAAGTATAAAAAGAATGAATGATGAAAGGTTGGATAAGGCTTTCATTATGTTAAATGCATCAGTATTGGAGGCATTATCGCTATCGTGAAATGAAGAAAGTGAACACGACATATTTGACAAGTTAGTAGCTAAGAAATTACAAGGCTATAGTCCTGATGTGAGCAGAATTGTACAGGAAGAGGCAATGAAAATATTTAAAGCTTATAGAGGCTGGTACGACATTAACAATTCCCTCATTCAAATCCACAGACTTATCACTAACCACAACCATGTAATTACATTTACAATCCCAATTCAAATAATTCCCATCTGAAGCCCCCAAATCCCAATATATCTTTATCTGTAACTCCTGCTACTACACCAACTCCTCACTCTTCCCCAATAGGCCAGTACTACTCGAGCTTTTTCCCAAATACTCCAGATACTTCAAATTAGATTGATAGTGTTAATAGTGAAAGATACGAAGAAATGTAGGATGTAGGTTCCTGATTATATTTATATATATTTTCGTGAAGGAAACATTTTGTGTTGTATTTTTGTTTTGATGTACTTTGAGTATTTTGATACAGCATAATAAATATTTATTTTTGCAACAAATGTGTGCCATGTTTGGTTTTTGACTTTTTTTAATTTTGTTTGTGAATAAAAATTTGTACTTACTTTGATATTTCCCTTTAAAACATCTGCGAGTGCCTGACAAACCTCTGGGATGATGTTGCTTATCGACTGTTTTGATATTCTAAATAAATATTGAAGACTGCTGTATGAATCTCCTGTTGCTAAGAAGCGGAGGATTAATGCTAACCTATCTTGACCTGATATTGCTTTTCTTAGTACAGTATCCTGTTTTTATATGTTTTTAGCAATTTTGTTTAATAAATACTCAAAATCAGAAGGTGTCATCCTTGTGAAATTTTTGTTATGTCCACTTACAGCTTGAAACTTTAATTCACTTACTAAACTGCCAAAATTTCCTGCATTTCTTTGTGTATATAAATGTGTTTGCCACCATCTTCTTGATTTTATTCGTTTTTTATTCGCAGCTAACGAATAATGAATATAAATAAATGGCGCTGCAGCTTCCATAGTTGTTTGCAAGAAACTCTGGGAACAGCACAAACCCGTTCCTTTCATTGTTCAGTTCGGCGAAAATAATGTCCATTCTCCGTTCTGTTTGATATTCTGTTTGTTGTTTGGCGCAATGTTCAGGTTTGTACAAAGCTTTAAATAAAGTTTTAGAACCGCTCGTTCAAGGTCCCACTCAGATTAGACTGGAATGCCGATGACAGGGAGATCTGGGCTCAAATCCCAGTTAGGTGTACTGAGGGTGATTTTTCCTAAATGGTTTTATACTCTACTTCCAGACAAATATGGGTACACTTCCTCTAAAATTCTACCTTTATCCTCTCTAACACAAGGAGATGTCAGCATTAGCCAGGTGAAGTGTAAAAAGTCAGAAATAGAAAGTAATTTATCTCATTTACAACATTCGGATAGTATCAACACTAGCCAGCAGAACTTGGATAGCGTGGAATAGTATTTGTAAAACTAAGCGCGCTTAGTACAAATTTTATTTTGAAACTATATTTCGAAATTGGAAAGTAAATTGGATCTTAACTGTGCATTAACATTCGAAATGCCTAATTTTATGCTTTATCTTCCATTAACCTAACCTAACCCAATTGCAAGGTGAATTTTTATAATGTTAAGAAAAAATAGACATTTGTGCTATAAACCAAGAAGTGTAATTATATTTTATTTCCCCCTCAGTATTTACATGCAATACAATTTACCATAGCAATTTTTTTTAAAATATTTTATAGAAACAAAAAGGTACTAAGTCTCAAAACTAATGTGAAGTCATTAATCAACCTGGAAATATTTTAATTTAAGTGATATTTTACTGTTACTGTTAAGCCAATAACTCCAATTAACTACATAAATTTAGTTTTTCAAACAAAAATAAATAAATTCTTCTAATTTTTGGAACAATTTTATAGTATTTTTTTAATGAGATATTTATAATAGTTTATAATTTTTCTCAAACTTTAATAAATGTTGTACTAATATTAAATGTAAATCTTTAACGTCATAAATAATGATAGATAACTAGCAGCGGCAGATCCAGAGGGACGAGGGGGGAATGTGCCCCCCTCCCCTCAATAACTTTTTCTGTTAGTATTAGTGATAATAATTAAATTTAATCACTGTTATAATAACTATTAGTTGTAATCTCATTAGACAGTTGCTTAGCATGTCAATCACTGTTAATAATTGATTTAAATTTTTAACACAATTTAACTAACAAAATATATGAATAAACAAAGAGCTTGCATATGTGTATGTGATAGGTGTTTTTTATTCCTTTTTTTTTCTCTCAAACATACCCTCAAATTTTGAAGTATTTCTGTCAGAATTTTCTGAGGGGAAACCTCCCCTCGCCTGCCCCCTTCAAAATAATCAAACATGTCAATGCTATTTACTGGCCATCATGGACATTATACCAGATAGATCAAATTGATTTTTTTATTTTTACACTAAACTTTAGATTCTATGTTTGAGTTTTCTGCAAATTACAATAGTTAAATTAATGACTCAAGTTGAGGAATATGAATTTGAATTATTAAATTCTGCAACATTGCCTTTAAGGAGGATTCAAAACAAAGAAATAATAAACCTCTACCGATCTGGGATCGGACTTTGGTCCAGTTTCTTAGTTCAGAGTCTTGAGTTCATTAAGTTAATTAAAGCCTTTACCATACATGAATGTGATTTTTTGTTACTATTGCTCAACTCTCATCGGATGGCAGGCGGACAAGGGCGTCAGCGTCACCCAGACTAGTTTGCTGATGACCGGAAGGTTAGGGTTTAAATTCCAGCTGGTTGTACTCGGTTGTTTTTTAATAAATGATTTCTTACTCGCCCTACACAAAAATGTGACATTTCCTATTTATTTTAGCACCGCGTCTTACTACCCGTTCGGGTTATGCGCTTAAGTACTAATTAAGCTAATGGATAAGGAATTGGGAAGGTTGAATTTAGAGGAAGTGATCCCGCATTTGCGCGGAGGGGGAGTGGTAAACCATTTAGGAAAATCATCTCCAGTTCACCCGACTGAGATTCAGAACCTCGATCTCCCCGTCTTCGGCAGTTGAGCTCAACACGACTAGCGCGCTAGCCAACTACGCCACCGAGGCGGGTACATTTCCTCCTAATTCTAGCCTTCTCATTCTTATTAGCATAATTATGAGGAAGCCCAGACGCGGCGCACAAGAACCAAACAATTTTCTTTTTTTTTCAATTTAATTTTCAGCAAGTATCACCACAATTATTTTTACACAAGTTATTAAGTTAAGTGTTCATAGAATATTCTGCAAAAATAATCAACTTTTTTTTTACAGGTTTCATTTAATATTTACTGTTCATGTAATGAAATATGTTTGAATGTTAAAATCATTAAACTGGTCTTTGTTATCGTAGAAATCCATTCTATACCCTCACTATTCAAGTTAATTACTGGATTAACTTCCTGCAAGAACGTAGCAAGTGTCGTTTATTCACCGCCTTGTTTGCCATGTTCTTCAGGGAAGTCATTCAGTTTTTGTTGCGTAGGATAAAAGGAGCCTTTTAAAACCAAACCACTTATATACCAGTTTAGTGGACTTTAGAAAATGAAAAAAAAAAGTTATCTCTAGTTGTTTTTTTTTTCATGCAAATGTTTTGTGCGTGTTGGTGTAGATGTTATTGAACTAGTCCAGCGTATGGTCTATCGAAATGTTTCCTTACCAGTGATCCATGGACCAGCACCGGTCCACACTCTCATTACTGACTGAACTTTGTAATTATGATAAAATGTTTACCTTTTCTTTTTTGCTCCATGTCTAACTAACTGTTCAGGTTATACACTTGTGTACTAAATTACACTAGTTATTTTAGGAAATAGGACGGCCATATTTATAGGAAGTGTACCCGCATTTGCGTGGCGAGTGGAAAATTATTTTGTGAAATCTACTCTCAGTACACCAACCGAGATTCGAACCTTGATCTCCCCGTCATCGGCAGTCTAGTCTACTGCGAGAGTAGAGCCTTAGACTATGTGGCTACCGAAGTGAGTCAGGCCTTTTATTAAATTACTAATTATTTAATTTTAATTTCATTTTCCTTTGTCTGACACTTTAGATCAGTCGGTAGTATGTCTGTCTACTGAGCTAAAGGTCCCAAGTTTGATTCCCGGCATTGCAGAAAAATTTATCATTGGTAAAATGTGAGTTTCCTCTTACACGGTGATGAATTAACAATTGGGGACTGGATGTGGTATTTGTTCTAGATTAAAGTCATGTGCTGATGTAATCAGTCGGTTCGAAAGTGCACGTTAAATAGGTAACAAAAAAAAAAAATCTTTTGTTAAAGTGCTAGCCTACAATCAAAATTTCTAAAAGGTTAGCACTGATAGAATGCAATACACACAAATAGCTCACAAAATAAATACATTATCTTTGTTTACAAGAGATACCATAAAACCAATTTGATAACTAGATAATAATAATAATAATAATAATAATAATAATAATAATAATACTTTCAAGATAGAAATTAAGTTCTGGAGATCTTAAGTTAGGTACGTTTCTTTTGAGATGGCTGACGCATGCGGCCGTCGCACGCGGCCCAAGCTGTCAGTGCTGTTTTCTTCCATGCATCAGCCGCGTGCAGTCATTGATCTGTGAATGTAGTATTGTTTTGTTACCATCAGTGAAAACGATGATGTTTTGCTTCATTTGCTGCTAAAAGACACTGAGAATGACGAAATATTACAATTGTGTTTAGGTGAAGGGAATTGCTGATGTGCATAATATTTTTTTTTTAATGGACGACAGGAAGAGGGTTATTTAACAACACTACTTGGTTGACACTGTTATAAGATGAAAAAAAAGTTTGGAGAATTCAAAGTGAAAATTTCTCAGTTTAACTTCATCTTTGATTTGATAAAAGATTATATCTAAAGTGATTCCTACAATATAGTTCAGTATCCAATCACCGCTGAGGAAAAATTAGCTATAACATTAGGGTAAATTGAAATGACAAGTTTATTTCTCACCATAACTTTATTAATGTATCTTACCTAATTTACTACATATTACTTTTTTTTATATATTTGTTTAACCATACTATGAATTTGATGCGACACACCACCATCTCAAAAGTCCATGCAAACCTCGATGGATTTTATGTCAGAGATTCATTTATGAAATACTTTAACAGTCCTCAAGGTAAAACTGTATGGCAAACTAAGTATGTCAGAAGAACAAGCTCCTCACAGTAAATGCTTACAGATAATTACAGTAAATTAAATTACTAAAAATACCTAATATAATTAATATTAGAAACTATTTTAAACACAATAATGTTTATACTTTACTTACTTACTTTTCATTAATCTTCACATAATTATTTTTTAACACTTTTACACTTTTTACATGATAAAAATGTAGATTATTATAAATAAATTTTCTTTGTCTTTCTTTACCTGTCATACGGTGATGAATGTTTCGCAACTGTTTACACCAACTTTTCATCTTCCAACACAGTAAACAACACTTTTGAATCACCTATGTTGAAAAAAAACCTTTAAAAACTAAAGGAAAGTGTTCCGAACACACGGGTCGCTGCGGCTGGACTGCTTCGAAAGGAGTATAGCCGCGGTGGCCAGAGCTGTTGACAGCAGACGCAAGCGGCCGTCGCCTGTAAGGGAATGACTCCATTGCTAAACATGTGTAGCAATCCTCTGCGGCGGCCGCATGCGTCAGCCGTCTAGAAGGAAACATACCTTTAGCGTTGCTTATTCAACTGCCAAGGTGGCTGAGTTTGTTATAGTTAGTTATGTAACATATTTTAGGACTTTAAGAAAACACGAGAGGGTAAAAGGAATGCCCGTACATTCAAAAGGGCATAATTTATGTACATGAAATTGTGGAGTTAAAAGTAATAGTAATGAAAATGAGGGCCTTTTAGCTCATTTTTGAATGAAATAGCAGGCACTTTTAATCAGGCTCTTAGAGTGTGTGCATTTATATAACTTGCACTACAATATACCATATATACCATAAAAATATATACATTTTTCTTTCAATACCGATGTAATACCGTGTATGAGTAAAACTATCAAATTGAAAATATCATTTTTAGTAAAGTATCGATATTTTATCCACAACCATAGCTGATCAGTTATGGTGGTTGCATGGTCTTTAACGTCATTCTTAAAATTTTCCGGTTTACTGGTGAAAGGAAGATTGGGGTTATAATCTCGATGAAGTTAACTGTAGGTGTTTAATTTCTTAATTACTTCCCACTTTTCCTCTACTACGATTCTGGTTTATTTCCCATGAATGCTATCTTCCTCATTCCTCCCCATTAGTGTAAATATGTGGATATCCAGGACAGGTAGTAAGACGTGGAGCACGGTACTATTCTACCTTCCTCATCTCTACCTCATTAGTGTAAATATGTGGATATTCAGGACAGGTAGTAAGACGTGGAGCACGGTACTATTCTACCTTCCTCATATCTACCTCATTAGTGTAAATATGTGGATATCCCGGACGGGTAGTAAGACGTGGAGCACAAACTAAAAAAAAAGAAGTCGTGGGCTTGAGTTATGAACGACAGGTTGGGCAACCTTATTGGACACTAGAAGAGCTGAAGGGAACATGTGGCAACAAGAGGACCATGATGACATGGTGGAGGGAGAAAGTAGTAGGTTGTCGTAGGTGTGTGGCAGTGAAGCGAAGCGAGGTGAATAACCGAGCAGTTTGTTGGCAGTGTCAAGGTTTGCTCGGCCCCCGCAACAAGGGCTTATCACCAAAATGGCGCATGTGTCGTGGTTAGCTTGGGTTTATATTTATGCATAACTACTAGTGAAATAGTGCATAACACATAATGCGCAGAAAATTGGAACAAAATTATTACAACATTAACGTTCATAATCGATAAAATGTGAATAAAGTTGTTTTAGCTTTTTTATGTATAATCCATGGACTAGAACATAGACAACCCTTGGACTTGAGACGTATAAGCCAATGAGAATGTGAGGGGAGGCTCTGGCCAATTAAAACTCCAGTATATACAGCTTAAGGAAATAATATTCTATTATTGTTTGAAATGCCTTAGCCTTATTGTAGCCAAATTTGTTTGTTATTGATGAATTTTATTTGTCTTAACGTCAATAAAATGATTGTAATTATAATTTAAAATTAAGAGAAAGTGTTATATTTTTAACTATGTGATAAGTAGGTCTAGTACCCTAATATTCATAATATAATAAAATCAGGGTCAAATTAAAATCAAATCTGATTTAGTAGTTGAGGCCACACTTAAATTAGATTAGTTTTATGTTACAAAATATACATTTTAATGATAATTATTTTCCCGGTAAACACTTAAAAAAAAGTTTTTTAGTATTTTATCTATTAGAGCAAAGATGTTAGGCCAACTTTTAGAAGGAAAAAAAAACACGTTTTGAGTAAGACTTTAATCCTTAAGTTATATTGTGAATGGTTGTATATTTGAACTACACTCTGTTAGTTATGCATGAATAATTCCCCAGACTTATTTTCACCACGACCAAACAGAGGGGCAAGAAACAAAAGAAGAGATTGGGCAAGAATCACGTAACGGTGTCGAAACCAATCACCGTCCGTACCATGTGATGGAAGATTTTTCCATTTAGGTTCCTATCGAAAAACATCAAGAGGATTTTGTTTGTTTCCTCATGCTTGCACAGGCTCCCGTACAGGGAGGGGGCCTACACCCCCCGGTCCCATAAATCGAAATACAGAGACTTTAACACCTCTTAACTGTCGTGAAATATCTTAAAAATACAATTTAAATCCGCACTTAAGCATAAAAAAAACCTATGAAAAATATTTTTACCCACATCGGTGGTCGCGTGGTCTAATGCGCGTGTTGGAAATTTTTTGACATCGCTGGCTACATGGGTTAGAAAAAAATAAATCGGTAAACTGGTTTGAAAAAAAATCGGGGAAAAAATCTCAACTTTATATTTTATGGTCTATTCTTATGAACTAAATGGTTTGTTTGCTAAATCTTTTGCGGGCCAGATAAAATAAGTCATTGTGGCCTTAGGTTGCCGACCGCTGGTCTAATGCATCACTCTCGTGTTGGACTGGATTGCCGGTGATAGGGATATTTTGGTTCAAATCCCGATAGGTGTACTAATGGTGTTTATTTTTCTCCTCTAAATAATTTCCCATTCTTCCTCTACACAATTTTTTTAGCACCGCATCTTACTACCCATTCGGGTTATAAACTTTCCACACAAATGATGGTACAATAAGATCAATCCATAAATTGTTAAGGTAACTTTTATTAAATTACTTATAATTATAATTTCATCATATTATTCATGTTATTCTTCTGGTACGAAATATTTTTTGTTTTCTAATTTAAAGTAAAATCGGGTCCGTTCCATCCCCTTTCAATAATCAAGATCGACCCACTTCGGTGGTCACATGGTCCAAGGCGTCACTCTTGAAATAGACTAGTCTACCGATACAGGAGAGATCGTGGTTTGAATCCCGGATTGGTGTACTGAGGATGCCTTCCCCTAAATTTTTTTCCACTCTGACTCTACGCAAATTCGGGTACACTCCCTCTAAATTCAACTTTGCTCATACCAAGTGAATTAGCGAGATTAATACATGCATGTAACCTGAATTGTGAAAAAAAATTTTTTTTTTAATATTTCAAAACAATTGGTTATTTGTTTTGATATTATCTAAACATTTATTCATATTGTTTACCATATTAGTGGCGAGAAAAATGTGATGTGCCTGAAATACTAAGAGGACATAGCAGGCAGGCTAACTCTAAGGGGACGGCCAAAATGGGCGAGCGAGCGAGCGACTAAAATATCAAATAGAACACATTGATTGTAATGAGAGGTGACCAGACTGGAGCGAGCGACTGAGCGCGCGCGCTTGAAACATAGAACTGGTTCTATTTGACAAGCGTGCGCGCTCGACCCGGTATAGTCTAGTTTACAGGCGCTTGGCAATATTATTGTATGTTGGTTCATTGAGTGCTTGGTAAACTTCTCATTTTGACATTTTTATTACTACCGATAGGTTTAGCACACTTGCTTCTAACGGCCTAATTTAATTGGTAAGATCATAAACTATATATATATATATATATATATATAAAACTGATATGTGAAAATACTTCAATATTATCAAAGTAGGCCTTTACAAATAAGAATCACCATTAGCGTGGAGAGAGGATGAGAAAACCACATCAATAAATCACTTGTTAAAAACCACACTCAGTTCACTGAGCCAAGATTCGGAGCCTCCTCGTCAACAACTATCGAGAGCTATCTGCTAATCACGCGCTCACGCGCTCACTCGCACGCTCGCCAGTCTGGCCGAACCCTAAGCCGGGTATGCAATTGTAGCGTATCAGTGGAGGCGGGAAATGATCGCAAAGTGGCGGGTCAAATGTGATACAACGATACACAAAGGATCCGATCAGTGGAGGCGGGAAATGATCGCAAAGTGGCGGGTCAACTGTGATACAAAGATACATAAAGGACCCGATAAGTCGAGGACCCCCAGCGGAAACCTTGTGTAGAGATTTGGATTTTGTTAGTATGGGTTTTATTCGTTTATTGTTGCTATAGATATATTTTTGGCCCAATGGAGTGGAGTAAAGAGGAGGCCATACGATTTATAGAAACATACCGTAAAAGTTACTTAATTTTGGACCCAACACATCCTGATCATTTCAATAAAGTGCCCAAACAAGATGCGTGGGTGGACAGATGTGCTCATTGTAGCAGAATAACTAGAACTGAACACTCAAGTTGAATACGTATAGTAGTCCCGTGTCCTCCGTTTTGATACGGACACGCAACGATGATACGAAAAAATAATCAGACAGTGTTGCACCGTACTACTAGATAATTCACAACGATAACACGATAAGCATTAGTGGATACCCACCTTAACCTGTCATTTCGGTAGTCTTACCTTGATGTACTACACAATAGTCATATCTTATAAGCTACACCATAGTGGGACCAAGCAAGGTAAGACTGATACATTTCAGGGTAAATGATGAGTACGTACACATACAACGGCAAGAATAAAAAAAAGGTTGATTTGATTATTTTAATTTTGTCTGCAATATTTCCATTATAATTAGTATCACTTGTCCGATGAAGAAAACCCACGCCCATTGCCAATTCTGTCTCCAATACATGTACCACAACGCTCATATGTGATCCAACTTATTACGCTCACATAAACCGGTATTTTCCAAATGAACACGGTCGTTGACATTCTACGGATTAAAACTCATCCGCTAGATAAAGCTGAGTAACATCAACCACTAAAAGAAACGCAAGGTCTAGAGAAAATACATTACCGTTAAATTGGCCTGCTAAGTCACTTCACAGATTGGAGTGGAGTTTTTCCAAGGCGGGTTGGCCTCAGAATGATTTATCTTATGTTCTAGCCTCACTCAACTTTGTATATTGGTAAATCCATTTAAAATTTCAACTAACAAACGGAACACGCCCATGTTGATGGTTTACTGGAGTGGTCCGGACGTCCAGTAAACATTTTTTTTCTTCTCTCTCTTGTTAATGACAGATGCTTTGCTGTGTACCTACCTATTATATGTTACCAGCCTCTAGCATAAATACTCCTCACATATAATGGAAATAATATAATGGACTTTAAGTCTTCTCCTATTTGTAGCAGTCTAATCCCAGATTAATGACTTTGCCCATTTGGAGATCTCGAAGCTATTTTGCTAAGCAGGTTACATCTTAACTTGACGTACCTAAGCAGTGTAGGCACTAACACACTTAGACACCAATGTATGAAATAGAAATAGATGGAGGAAATTGAGCAGTTCACCCTGTGAGGCCTCTTGTTTGTATGCTGAAAACAGTTCCCATCTTCCTATGACGAGTTTACACACTCACTATTGCGCCTTGAAAACATTGACTTGCTTTTTAAAATTACATTTTTCTTGTTTCCTATTCTAGATATACATTTGCTACCACGGACTTTTTTAATCTACCTTCTGGCAGGAAGATTCCTACAGGACATTTTAGTGAATAAGCCAAATAGACTAATAGATTATTTATAAAAAACAAGTTTGAAAAAAATAAACTTTCTCAAGATTAAAATAATAATCATGTGACACTGTAGAACTATTCTTTGAATTATTTAAGAATTCATGGTTTTTGTTTCAACGCTATAGGCTATATTTAAAACTCGTTGAATAAAACGTAAATTCATTAACAAGGGAAATTCTATCTTGACACGCTGTGACGTCACTGGTAGGCAACGTCCTTAAATGTGTGCCACAATAGACAGTCTTCATTGTCATTCAACGTTAATCTATTATTATTATTATTATTATTAGCACCGCGTCTTACTACCCGTTCGGGTTATACGCACTTACGCTAATGTGTAATGGATAGGGTGATTGTGAGGCCTACAGACCTACAGTTTAACGTGGAATCCGAACCATGGTGGAGGCCTGGCATTCCACACATTCAAGTGTCGTGATTAATACACGTCTTGTCAGAGGTGAAGGAAGGGTTTGACAACCAGATAAATCTGTGCCGGGACCTAGGATTGAACCCCGGACCTCCAGCAAAGAAGTCTGACACCTTCACCCTAGGTCACCAGGTGACCGACAACGCTAAACTAGTTTACAAGAAGTAGTGTAGTTATGGTCCGTGTAAGATACTAGTCCAACTTCAGCTCGTGGTATATGTGTGAATTGTTAAAAATAGCTCAATATTTATTGTTATTTTTTGAGTTTAAAAAAGTATTAAGTAAACAAATACATACCTAATCCTATCCAAATAAATATATCATTTTATTTTTAAATCTGTAAGGGTGAATCTGAACACTATTTCTCTAGGTTTTAACATGTTTGTGTCCATTTGATAGGTTGGGTTCTGGCTGTTAAATATTTTTGAAGATTTTAGAAGCCTATGGCGAATTTAAGCTTAACACTAGGGATATGGTATCGAAAGAAAAGTATCGTTACCCTACGCATTAAAAGTATCGTAAGAAAAATATTGATATTGTACTAGTATCGAAAGAAAAGTATCGATAACCGTAAGTATCGGTATCGAAATTTTAATCTGGAAGAATATTTTCTCTTATCTAGTAATAATAATTCCAACTTTTGCATCATAATTATATTTTCTTATTTATTTAAACACTGAAAATTATCATGGTTTCTAATAATCTAAAACAAATTTTATAAGCTTTTTCGATATCCAACTTTAAAAAAAACTTTCATAGTTCACTTCTGGGAGGTTCCATTTTTTAACCACAATCATCGTTATTAACTCTTTCAAGATGGATTATTAATTATTGACAAACAATAGAAGAATGGACGTCTTGCCCTGCTTCATCTGCTTAAACAACCCACATAAACTTTTCTGCTTCGTCTGCTTGGGGCACCCTTTATTTGACTTGAGTTCATTGAGTTCTACAAAAGCCCATTTTGTTTAGTTTGTGATGGCCGTGTTCATTGATAAAGGAAGTGATAGTAGACTGGTTGCCCGTCGCCCTGTCACTTATCAGACTGTATTGATAAACAAAGATGAAAGAACAGCTATGAATTATGATAAGCTAAAAGAGATTGAATGCTAGAGTTGCTTCTTGCTTGTCATTCAGAAAATGAGCGAGAATTGAGAAACAGTGTTATTTGTTCTTCCTCCACAGTCCACCCTAGTAAACATTTAATGTCCATCACGAGTGAAGATAGCAAAATAATTGTTTATTTCGATACCGATCCTATACTGTAGTGAGAGTATTAATATCAGTAAAAGTATCGGAAAAAAGTATCGAGTAAAAAAATACTAGTATCGAAAGGAAAATATCGATATTAATAAAGTATCGATACTTTTTTCACATCCCTACTTCACTCATAAGAAAAATATGTTATTTTATACTAATGATGCCTGAATTGTGACCTACAAGAAAATAAAAGTAATATGTTTAAATATCTCGCTGTGTTCTTAGGAATGTCCCAATTTGGAACTATAAACCCTATTTATTGAAAGACTCTAGTCCATTTTATGGCTCAAAATAATTGTTTGGGACAAACAGAGGAATACACACAAGGGTACAGTTCCATTGCAAAAATCTTCGTTTTATATTGAATAAGAAACAATTTTAAAGCAACATATTCCCTTCATTAGAATGTCAATTTTAGGAAAAAAATATTATTTAAAGTTTTGTAAAATGATCGAATAATTGTTACAATTTGTAAGCTTAAATGGGAGATCGTATCATTATTTTGGTGTGGAGGTTACACACGATCCCAACTACTGCATCCTGGTCACATTCTATTCGTTGTTCATCCTCCGGACAATGTCAACGACTCCTATTGTTAAATCGCATGTGAAATTACCAATCGAATTAAAACGTTTTGAGGAAAACATCATTAAAGGATGGTAAGGTTGATACACTCACACACGCAGATGGCAATTGAACGGAACGGATATTGCGATAGGAGCTTGTTGTGAAACCGGTTCCCGTGCTCTTGGGAACATTCCATCCCTAAGTTCTCACGTGCATTAAACGACAATGGTCTGCAAACAAGTTGGTGAACGTTTCATTTTCAATATATGAACCTCTTAGGGGAGGATATATTTAACTTGAAACATGTAAACATAATTATTACTTAAAATCTAATCGGCCACGTGGTGTAGTGGTCAGTGCACCTGACTAAGAGCATAGGATCCCGGGGTTAGTTCCCGGCTGGTACCATGGGTATTTTTCCTGAAAGTGGAACCACCCCAACGGTCACCAGGGTTTAGTTAATAAGGCTTAAGTTAGGTTTAAGAGTTTCCACTGGTTACACACCCTCATACTATCACCGTCATACTCACTATCTCTCTCATACTCACTATCATCATCATACTCACTATCACCATCATACTCACTATCACCCTCATACTCACTATCACCATCATACTCACTATCATCATCATACTCACTATCACCATCACCTCATCTCATCAGGACATGTAAAGAGCCTCCACGGAAAGGATGTACTATTAGTACATTCGGGCGGTACATTAGTACTGGATAATATTTACACAAACTGGGCTATTAGTGATGTAGCCCATCCACACATTAATTTTTTAAAAATCCTTGTAATCTAAGATGAACATGATTGTGAATAAAATCTATTGGCCAATATTTCAGCGCCCTTCACACAGGTACTAGCCACGCGTGCTGTTCGTCCAGAGATGTCCTTACAGATGTGGTGGCAGCTATCCAGGGAGTGAAGTATTGTGAGGTTAGCTAATACCTCTATAGTAAACACGTTTAAAACAAGCTTATATAAGACTATTTATTTGAAACTAATTGTAATAATAGACCATTAAGATGTGATAAACTCCTTTGTCATCCAACGGTCACAAGTTCGAAGCGAACTGCCGGAAGTTCACACGTATATGGGATGAGGAGGCGACAACTTGAACCTTTTGCGGTTACATTGTTTACGACTCTGGCTCCAACATTGGTATTGCAGAGAAACCAATGAATTTCTACAATGGCCGTTGACCCTTTAAGATGTATGGCCCCTTCTTCGTCTCCTCTCGGTTAATCCTAGTACTTGGTCCGTTCTTTGCGGATCCTTTCCTCGTGAGAGTAAGAGAGAAGACGAGAGAAAGAGAGGAACAGTCTGGGATCAGCGTCCTCTAGCGCTCCTAGGGTGATCAGCGAGCAGGAGATGAAGAGGAAAATGACAAGACACTGTAAAGATCATATCATCTGGAAACTGGTGTGGACATCAAGGCGCTAGAATAGTTGAGCAGAGATTACTAAACGCCAAAAACCAGGTGGATCTATAACTTTATTGGGTGGAGCTGTCCGACAATAGGAGAGAAAACAGGGGATGAGGAAAAAAATGACAATACAATTTGTGTTGTGACTCCCC
>CABFWB010000095.1:330799-345236 GCA_902151455.1 Timema bartmani
CTATCACCATCATACTCACTATCACCCTCATACTCACTATCACCATCATACTCGCTATCACCATCATACTCACTATCACCCTCATACTCACTATCACCATCACCTCATCTCATCAGGACATGTAAAGATCCTCCACGGAAAGGATGTACTATTAGTACATTCGGACGTCCCCTGGACAACGGTACATTAGTACTGGACAATATTTACACTAACTGGGCTAGGAGGGATGTAGCCCATACGCGCAGTATTATTATAATAGTACAAACAAAGAGTTTAATTTTTTCCAAGGTGATATCAACAGTTGTTGAATATCTGTCATGAGCATAGCGGCATTAGATGACAAACATTTTAAATGAGCAGAAAAAGTTGTCATTAAATTACAGGACACCCTTTACAGATATTCAACAACTGTTGATATCACCGTGTGAAGAAAATTATACTCTGTTTATACTGGAGAAATATTTGATTTATTTTGACAAAAAAAAACTGACCTTTTCTCGCGTCCCCTACATCCCCACCTTAAAATTGTTGTGTGAAGTTTCGAAATGTCTGAGTCGAGGTCGGAGATCGAAACACCCTCGCTGGAACTTTGACCGCCACAATAACCTTCACAACTTCTCAACATTTTCACCCACTTGGATGGCCGCATTGTCTAAGTCTGCACTCTAGCAATAGATTTGACTGCCGATGACGGGTAGATCGTGGTGGTTCGACCTCAGTCGGGTGAACTGAGGGTGGTTTTCCCACTCTCTCCACGCAAATGCGGGTACACTTCCTCTAAACTCAATCTTCCTCATTCCTAACCTATTATAGTAATTAGTACATAAGCGTATAACCTGAATAGGTAGTAAGATGTGGCGCTATAATTATTTACAAGGAATAATAACACTTTTAGATTGATAAACATGTTTGGAAGGTACAAGGGAAAAGGAGGAAAGTTACATTACACTCATTTTCCAGGATGACTTTAATATATCTCAAACCCACAAGGACCCCAGTAAATACGTTTGTTTAATTTATCTAAATATGACAGAGACCGCTTTTAACCATAATCCAAAGTGTATTAGAAAGGTCTCATGATTGTCTAACAGATGGCAGCACTAACTCAATTTAAATATAACAGAGACCTCTTTTAACCATAATATAAAGTATATTGTAAAGGTCTCATGATTGTCTAACAGATGGCAGCACTAGCTCAATTTGAGATAATATTGGACTTTCCTCCATTTCCCCCTGTACCTTTCAATTGAAATATCCCACTAATTCAACATGGTTTTTATAACGACTACTAAGCTGTATTTAATCATTGACTAGGGATTAAATTACATCTATAACGTAAGCAAAGATAATTTCAGTCATGTCAGCAAAAAATAATATTAGGCTTTGTTTTCTCTCTAAATCGTTATCTTTACCTAGATGCACTTAATTTTTCCATCCATGACTGTTTCAGTGTATGTGGTCAGTTTTTATTCAAGTTCCACTGACAGCTTCCTAGGCCTGTCGTAGCTTCATATGCCTTATAATATAACTTAAGACTAGTTATTATTAATATTATTATTATTAGCAACGCGTCTTACTACCCGTTCGGGTTATACGCACTTACGCTAATGTATAATGATAGGGTGATTGTGAGATGAAATGAAGGACCTACAGTTTAACCTGGGATCCGAACCACGGTCGAGGCCTGGCATTCCTCACATTCACAAGTTGTGATTAATACACGTCTTGTCAGAGGTGAAGGAAGGGTTTGGCAATCAGATAAATCTGTGTCGGGACCGAGGATTGAACCCCGGACCCTCAGCACAGAAGTCTGACACCTTACCCCTAGACCACCAGGTCACCTTAACTTAAGACTAGGACAGGCACAATATCCCGTCCCCAGCCATTAATTTATCTATGTGAAAGGGTAAACGAATATTTTCATTAATTATAGCATTTTCTGCCATGCCGGGAATCAAACTCGGGGACCTTAGTTCAGTAGGTAGACACTCTACGAACTGAGCTAAGGGGTTGGACAGATGCACTTAATGGATAGTTTAAAAATTAAAAGTAGTGCTATGTGACATCAAACAAAACCTAATCTTATATCGGCTTTAACTTTACTTTGCACGTTTCAAGATTTGCATTTAAAAAATGACCTTCACACAGCTCTAGTAATAATATATTTTTAGTTATAGGTTTCTCAGGGATATCGGAATTGAGGGTGGAGAGGGGGGGGGAGAGAAATTGGGGTAGTTGAGTTCCCCTGTTTTTATTTTTGGGAGGTGGTGGGAGTATCTTAAACCTGCCCCAATATTTCCAATGAATATTCGAAACATGGGTATTATTTAATGCTATATAATACACTAGAAACTCGTCGATCCGAATTTGTATGGGTCCAGTGCGTATAATATAAATTACGTATAATCCTTAATTTTGGGAATATTTAATTATTAGGGGATGTAAAAAAAATTGGACAAGCGTGTTATGGCATAGTATTAAGACATTTATTTATATTACATTACCGTGTGAGGAATTGATTATTTTGTTACAAACACAGAATAAGGCTTAAAATTAAAAAAAAATCTAAAATATTTATTTTTGTTTGAGATTTGATGAACGCTTGCGATATACCTTTTAGCATCAACTATAGCGCTAATGTACTATACATAGCAGGACATCATTTTAATTGAAGCCTCTCAGTTGATGTCAATACGGTTTTGTTTCAGTAAAAAATATGTTACAGATATATTGAAACCTCGGATAATAGTGATTCGGACTAACGGGTTTCTATTAGCCTATATATTTGCCATAATTTGCCACTGTTGTCACAAAAATGAATATGATATATTTGTTTTTAATTATTATTATTACCTAGGTGTTCTGTTTTACGACAGGTCCATTCCTTTTGTCAGTGAAATTAGACCACCAATGCACCCTGTCCTCTGCCTCCTCCTTCAACTCCCAGAATGTTCTTCTTTCCTTCAAGTTATCCAATATCAGAATCCTCCTTCCTAAGCTCCTCTTTCCCTCAACCTTTCCTTCTATTACGTCATGCAGAAGACAGTTCCTCCTAAGGATGTGTTCGATCCAGTTTGCTTTGTACCGAAGAATCACATCCAAAATGGTTCTCTTCTAACCCACTATTCTTAAGACTTCATTTGTCACCCTGTCTGTCCACCTGATCTTCTCAAATCTTCTCCAGCCCTACATTTCAAAGCTTTCCAAGTATTTATCTTCCTTCTTCCTAAGAGTACAAATTTCTGCTCCAAATGTATCATTTCGTCAGTTTCTCCCTCAGTTCCAAACGCAACTTGCTGGTCAGTAGTAACCTCTTCTTGTTGAAAGTTCCTTGTCCATGGTGATTCTCGATCTAATTTCCTTGGTGTTATAAGCATACTTTGTCAGCAGACTTCCTGGGTACTTGAACTGATAGATAGATATAAAACCACAATAATAATATAGTAATATTTTTCAAAAAAAAAAAATTAGTTCATATTTTCCAAACCACCATTCCTACCATGTAGAAAAAAATTGACATCAATAAAACTCCTACAGAGAGATAATACCCCCCACCCCCACCCCTTAAAATATATTCTAGAGTCATCCAAGGGTTAAAATGTTCCTACAGAAGAGTCCCAAGACCCTTTTTTTCAGTTGTGATCTCCTCCCCCTTCCCCAATTCAAAATAGTTTCCAGAGGCCCTGGGCTATTTTTTCTTATAAAATAAATGACACCCGTTTCTGTGGTCGCATGGTCTAAAGAGTCACGCTCGCAATATACTAGACTGACAATGACTGGGAGATCGGGGTTCAATTACCGGTAGGGTGTACTCAGGGTGGCATTTTCTAAATGGTTTTCCACTCTCCCTCCATGCAAATGCAAGGACACTTGCTCTCAGTCCTACCTTTATCATATTCACACAACCAACGTAATTGAAATACATGTACCCCGGACGGGTAGTAAGATGCAATGAATATGTTTTTTATAGTACTAGTTCAATTTCATGTAGGCCCTACTTATTTTAAATCACATATGTAGGGATGTGAAAAAAGTATCGATACTTTACTAATATCGATATTTTATTTTCGATACTAGTATTATTTTAATCCATACCTTTTTTCCCGATACTTTTACTGATATTAGTACTCATACTCCAGTATCGGATCGGTATCGAAAGAAACAACTTTGTTATCTTCACTCGTGATGGACATTAAATGTTTACTAGGGTGGACTGTGGAGGAAGAACAAATTACGCTGTGATTGGCGACCAGTCTTACTACCCCTTCCTTTATCAATGAGCACGGTCATCAAAAACTAAACAAAATAAGATTTTGTAGAGTTCAATGAACTTAATCATCTCAAGGGTGTCCCAAGCAAACGAAGCATAAAAAAGCGTCCATTATTCTATTGTTTGTCAATAGTTATTATTATTATTATTATTATTATTATTATTATTATTATTATTATTATTATTATTATTATTAGCACCGCGTCTTACTACCCGTTCGGATTATACGCACTTACGCTAATGTGTAATGGTAGGGTGATTGTGAGATGAAATGGAGGACCTACAATTTAACGTGGGATCCGAACCACAGTGGAGGCCTGGCATTCCACACATTTACAAATTGTGATTAATACACGTCTTGTCAGAGGTGAAGGAAGGGTTTGGAAATCAGATTTTGTAAATAGTTAATCTATCTTGATAGAATATAGAAACGAAGACTGTAGTTGATACATGGTACCTCCCAGAAGTTAATTATGGAAGTTTTTTTTAAGAAGTTGGATAGCGAAAAAGCATCTTGTAATATTTGTTTTAAAGTATTAAAAACCATTATTATTTTCAGTGTTTAACTAAATATGGAAATACACTTATGATGTAAAAGTTGAAATTATTATTACTGGATTAAAAAAAACTTTTTTCAGATTAAAGTTTCGATACCGATACTTAGTTTTATAGATACTTTTCTTTCGATACTAGAACGATATTGATATTTTTGTTCCGATATTTTTAATGAGTACAGTATCGATACTTTTCTTTCGATACCACAACCCTACACATATGTGCTACTAGTACTATATATAGAACATACATATTTATATATTTGTAAATGGTATGGTAGTATATATATATATATATATATATATGTATACTAGAGTCGTGACTATCCGGCCCGATGTTAACAAGTGCGTTTTAAAATAAACAAACCAGTACATATCCATTATAAAACATTTACTGAATTTATATTGTAATCTATTTGACGCTCCATTTTCACTTGTTCTTTCTTTTAGCCGATGTTCCATTTACAAAATAAGCTACTGTATAGTTAAGATTTCTAAAATTTCTTTATCATATAATTTTTAATGTCCCCCTACAATGACTGTATTCCTATTTTACATCGCAATCAGAAAATGGGCAGATTCTATTAAAACAAAGTTAAATGTTCTGTGAAAATTTAAAAATGTAGGCAAACCCATACTGAAAATTATCTACACACAGATTCCGTATTATCCGGCTTTTATGTTATCCGGACCGGAATGCCGCCACTTTAAGCCAGATAGTCGCGACTCTAGTGTATATGAATTGTACTAGCTCAATTTTGTTTATTGTATTTTACTAACCGTTCGGGATACATGCATTTTAATAATGCTGATTGGGTACAGAGGAGCTATGTATATAATTACTAGGTGTTCTGTCTTTCGACAGGTCCGTTGCTTTGTCCAAATCGAGTCCACTCCCCTATGTCTTATCAGCAGCTTCCTTTAATTCTGAAATTCAATCTTGTGTCCTTGTTTGAGGTCATACATCGGTTGCATTTGCCGCGTCTTCTTGGTCCATTCCACTTTCCTTTTATGACGTCACTCAAAAATACATTTATTCTCATGATTTGATCTTCGTAGAATTACATGCAGAATGGTTCCTTTTTCATTTAATCTGCTTAGAATTTCTTTACTAGTCACCTGATCTGTCCAATTAATCCTCTCCAGGATTCTGAAAGGATTGCAAATCAAGGCGACAACATTTTAAAGCCCTTGGTAACATCCCACACATGAACCAAGACCTGATTATGTTTATATAATCAGTTGGTTCTGAATAGACCAGTTTAAATACAGCTTATAAATAAAACAAATATGTTAAACTGTCCAAACAGGTTCTTACCATGGCGCTTCAACTCTAGGCCAAATCAAGGGTGAGGTTAGGTTGAATAATCACTGTTATTTGACGTAGCGGTCATAGAATGCCGACAAGAGCGAGTTATTAATGAGGTAGACAAGCAGATATATACAGTTAGCTATACAGCCACTCCACTCTTTCTCTAGTAGAGTACATCATAAGGTAGACAAGCAGATATATACAGTTAGCTATACAGCCACTCCACTCTTTCTCTAGTAGATCCATCATAAGGTAGACAAGCAGATATATACAGTTAGCTATACAGCCACTCCACTCTTTCTCTAGTAGAGTACATCATGAGGTAGACAAGCAGATATATACAGCTAGCTATACAGCCACTCCACTATTTCTCTAGTAGAATACATCATGAGGTAGACAAGCAGATATATACAGCTAGCTATACAGCCACTTCACTATTCGTCTAGTTGAGACACTCTTATATTAAATTTAGCTAGAAATCTGAATAAAATATCATAATTTGCTTTCACATGAAAGTTACGACCCTACAGCACAGTTCTATTATAGAAGATTAACTTTAAATGTTTGCACAAATATTCCTTTATGTTCCTCCAACTCAAATAAAACTTAATGTTTTTCACTCAAGTTAGATTCAAAGTAAAAAAAAAAATCCTTCTAGCACACTTTTAATTTTTAGTATTTTGTTGTGTAAATATTAAAAGTGATTTTTGCACCATATGTGGGTGAAACTTTAGAATCAATTATTATTCTATTTTAACTTAGAATTAATATCACGTCTAGGGCTTCTTCCTCAACAAGCCATCGGGAGTAAACTACAATTACAAAAGTTATAAATTGCAAAGTGGAAGTTTTAAATAAAACGAAAGGGTTTCTCAATTGATAAAAGTTTGATATTTAAAAAAAAAAAAATTTATGCGTCAGAAGAAGCATTTTATTTATGAAATTGATTAAGGTTTAAATTTATAATTTTTTCAAACTCAGTGGAAATAATTTAATACGAGTTGAAATTTTTCCACAAGTACCAAAAAATATACATATTCGCTTTGGTGGCCGTATGGTCTAAAGCGCTACTCTTGCAGTAGACTAGACTGCCGATTACAGGGACATTGAGGTTCGAATCTCGGTCGAGTGTACTGAAAGTAGTTCTCCATACACGCAAATGTGGGTACATTTCCTTTTAATATACTTTTCCTAATCCCTATAACCATTAGCGTTATAAGTACCTAAGCGTATAACTCAAACGGGTAGTAAGCCACGGTGTTAAAAAAAATAATGCAAGACACAAATACACATTTAAAAAAAAATATATCTAAATAAATATTTAAATCTTGTTTCAGTTTATTTTCTTATCAAAAAATATCGTGGCATCCAGGAACTAGTTATTTTGTAATTAATAATTATCAATAGGTACTATAAATAATATGACTATTGGAAGTGAAATTATTGTAATAGAATGGTCACTTCCGATGTCTATTAGTAATTGAATAGTTGAATTGACAGGTTGACGATTCAATGTTTATACCGATAGCTCAGCACTAAAATGGATATTTATTTTATTAATTTATGAGTTTGTGTTGATGTCCTATCATCCAAAATGAATATTCCTGAAGCTAAGACCAATTAGTTAAATAAATGCTCCTTAAACTTTAACCTTAAACTCATTTAGTTTGAATATAACATTTTTCTGCATATTTAATCATGAACCTCAAAATTAAGACTACTTTGAAATAGACCTCAAACAAAAAAACTTAGGGATAGAGCGATTTTTTTCATCGTTCACTGATTAATAGGATTTTGATTCCTGATTACTAAATTATACAACCACACAAGTAAAATGCTCCATATAAATTGCAAAATAATTTTATCTTCTAAATCTTTCTTGTCGGCACGTACACCCCTCTAGCACGTAGCTTAATAATATACTTAGCACCGCGTCTTACTACCCGTTCGGAATATACGCTTAAGTACTAATTATGCTAATGAACTAGGAATGTGGAAAGTTGAATATAGAGGAAGTGAACCCGCATTTGCTTGGAGATAGAATGAACAAACATTTAGGAAAAAACCCCCTCAGTTCACCCAAGCGAGACTCGAACTTCGATCTCCCCGTTCTCGGCAGTCTAGCTCAACACGAAAATAGCGCGTATGCTAACTACGCCACCGAGGTGGGTGTAGCTTAATTTATAGTCAGTTATTTTTATATTTAGAGTGTACAAAATGTTAGATTTAAAGAAACTGACCAATGAAATACAAACAAAAATATAAATCGTAGATATTTAAAAAAAAAGCATAAATAATTTTCTTCTGATAGAGGCCTAAAGTCTGTTCAGCATAGGAGTTGTTTTCTGAAAGGCCTTTTTCCTTAGCAGAAATCTATTATATAGTAGGATATTGGTAGGAAAAAAGACCTTTCAGAGAGTAATTCCTACCGTGAATGGAGTATAGATGATTTTTATGTCCTGAATCTTACTATCCGTCTGAAATATCCATTTTTAACTAAACCAACGGATTAGGACTGAAACCAGTAGAGTTTTATAATAAATGTACCCACGTTTGAGTAGAACGATAATAGGAAAGTCTGAGACCTTAGCTCAGTCAATAGCGTGTCTGTTGCCTGAGCTAAAAGTTCCTGGTTCAAATCCTGATATGGCAAAAAAAAATCATTTATAAAATGTAGGTTTCCCATTTCACAGTGATGAATTAATGGCTGGGGGGCTGGATGTTGTGTCTATTATATATTTAAATTAGTTTATAAGTCATGTGCTGATATAATCAGTAAGTTCAGAAAGTGATCGTTAAATATCTCAAATAAATGAAATGAGAGTAGGAAATAAATACCCATAGTAAATGCAGCTCGGATTTGACCCCTGATCTATCCATCATTGGCAAACCAGATTAGGTGCGCTTGACGTATAGACTAATATTTTCCTGACGTAATTCAAGTGCTCCAAGATCAAAGGTTGATGTTCTCTTTCTGTGCCCGGTTCTTTAACATTTGGAAAGATTTCGTTCAAACTACTAATAATTTAGGTAAACCATAAATCTATCATCGAACGAAAACTTGATTTATTCATATGTATTACAAAATATTAATAAGTAATAAATGCAGACGACGCATAGCTCCCACTCACACCAACTTAATTCGCGTTCTTAATGAACAGCGAAGTATGTGGGCGTTGCAAAATGCCACGCATGCGCAGTCCAGAGTTTCCTGCATGTCTTGTATCCAACCTCGTTTATAGTAGCGCGTGAATATATGCGCCCCATTTTGAAATTGACAAGTGTAAGTCCAGTGTAAATTTCCATTGTTTTAATTAATGGTGTCAGTTTTTTTAAAATAACACTAGTTTTAATTGTTACCGGTAGTAACACTGGATTATATAACACACCTAGCTACAAGTAGTTTTTACAGGATGGATATTTATCGTGTTAATCAGTGAAATTGTTAGAGCATGAGCCTGAGCATGAGTCTGTACAAATACACTACAAATGTGTATTGTTTTGGTTGATCTATGAAGTTATTAAAGAACGAGAGCTAATTATTTGTTAAAATACGAAGCTGTATTCTGTATACCTCTCTATTACTAGTCTGAATTGTGATCATTTAAATTGTTTTTAAATCGCTAGTTCTTCGTTTGATTATTATTATTTCTTTCCAGATGGTTTTATTTGTGGCCGTTGTGTTGATTGCTGTAACGGGGGCTTTAGCCCGCTCCGCCAGGAGCGCTAGAAGTCCCTCTGGATTCTACACTGCTCACCAAGATAGTGGCTTTGCCAAGTGAGTAAATAAATGATTAATATTATGGCCAACCTAACAAAATTAACATCGCTTCACTAATAAACTAACAACTAATAATTTAGTTTGTCATAAAATTCACTAATAATATAATAATTTAATATCATAAACATAATAATATTTTTTGGCACGTTCTACTGAGTTCATATTTTTATAGACAATAATTGAGTCATGAGGTTTATTAATTCATGAGATTAATTTGAATTTTTTGTATTTTTTAAAATATTATATTACATATTTTGAAATAACAACAACTTAAGAATTTTTAAAAAAAAGTGTTTGGTTACTAAATTATCTCAGCTTCATATTTTGTGATTAAAATAAGACACAATAAAACATATTTTTTATTAGCTGACTAATTTGAAATTATAATTACTACTATATAGCACTAGAAAGATTTTTTTTTTCCCGATGTTTTGACAGAGTCAACTCAAAAGCCTATTTTTTTTTACTTTCTACATTAATCCTCTGAGGGTGCGTTATATAAAAAATAAGAGATGGGTTTTTTTTTGCAACCAAGAAATGAAATGAACTGTAGCGTATTTTTTCATTTATTTTGAGTTTCTTTTGATAAAGATAAATCATATATGAATGTCAAATGTTCTATAGGCCTATATTTGCATATGCAATATTCATTGTGTGGAGGGGGGGCGGGTGAAAGGAGGGGTTAGCTTTAAAATAGAAGATAAACGTTTGAGAGTTCATAAAAAGCCTAAACTTAGAACTAGTTTTGCTAACCCTGAATTGTATAGAGATTACACAAAGACATATAGTTGCAATGATTCGCCTTTCAAAGATAACAGTCTCCTGATTTAGTCCATAGTATAGGAATATAATAATTATTTTCCAACCCATTTGCAAATTCTTATAATTTGACATGATTTACAAATTTATATCAATCTTTGCACCTACAAGGACATATCTAATATCTATTTTTGACCAAGGATGTGCTAAAAATTTAATAAGAAATGACCATTTTGTTTTCATATTTGTATGTTAAAGAGTTAGAGAAATATAATTAGTTATGATTAATTATCAATGACGGAAAATCTTTCCTGCAAAATCAATACAGTTTGAATCCATTCAAAACTTATTGTTTTGTTAGTGTTTATCTACATCAATTTTTTTTTTAAATAATCACTTCTGTTATTGGTAAATTCGTATTTTTCAAACACAATTTTCCCTTCCTATCCAAAGCCAGACCAAACTTAATGGTTTTTATGATGTTTTCCCAAACACTTAAGTTTACTGGTTGAATCATAATCATTCATAGAAAAAACATCAATGAGCTACAGCGTTCAGCTAAGGAAAGCCATTCCAAATGTAAATTCCTCTTTTCCAATAAAAAGTCTGCGACTATTTTTGTAATTATTGGGCTATAAACTATATTATGACCCATGCTTACTAAGGTTGCTTTTGTAAGCAACTATCATGGGATATAGACCACCAAATATTGTTATGCTAATTCCCTTGTTGAACTAAAATCTGTTGTTAAATTTGCAACGTATCAGTAATAAATTAATCTATGAACATATTGCTTGCGTATCTGTATTGGTAATTTATAACGTTAGTGATGCAGTTGATCCTTCTACAGGGGAAGATAATTTTTTGTGTAATTTTTGTTTTTAAATCAACATTTTGTACCAGCACATGATAATAAATATTAAAACTGTGAATACATATTAGTGAAAGAAGGTACTATTTTGCCAAAAGATTGTCTTCTTGGGACTGCTTGAGAGAATATAATGAAATAATATATTGAATGCCTTTATTAAAACTCACCAAATTTTGGCAACTTACTAACCTGCTAACAAATAGCGCCAAATATGAGTCAAGCTTTAAAAAAAAAAAAGATAATGCTTAAATAGTTACCAACAACTTTGAGCCTTGAATTTTCTTGTTTTATTAAATAGTAATTTGAGTTTTAAATATAATTCTGGACAAGAAAGTGTCTGGCATGTATAGTGCTTCATTGCCACACAATATGATTAACAATGTGTGACAAATCTTTAAATAAATTATATTTATGGTGCTAATATTTAAATATGGATAGCAATGTTGTCTTACATCGCTATTGACGTAATGTTATTTAATATACTGGGCCATTTAGAGCTCCAGGTAAAAAAGTATACGTGCTGTAAGGGGTTACAAGACAAGTTTCCACGTCAGAATCTTGCGGTCAGCGACGCCAAACAGGACGAGCTACGAAACGTTAAGTTTGGCACCGTATGCCCCTGTGAGGGTAGGCAACTCATCAAACTTCAACACACAAGTGGATTGTGGGGTAAATAATGATGACTATTAAAAGCTAACAGTCCAATGCCGCTCTGTTACTCTGTTACTATCGCGTATGTCAGTGGTGGGGATGCATGTGTTGCCTACCCTCCCAGGGGCATTCAGCGCCAACTTTGACGCCTCATAACGTCACCATTTAGAGTCGCCAACCCCAGGTTAATTGTGTGTAAATACATATCTTGTCCTCCCCCCCCCTCCCCGCCTACAACATGGATCATTTTTAACCTGGATGTATAAATAATCCTGTTTACAGCCAAGTATTTTAATTATTATTAAAATATTTTTTTTTCTTTAGCGTCTTACTACCCGTTAGGGTTGTACGCCTATGTACTAATTACTATGATGAGTTAGGGATTTGTAAGGTTGAATTTATAGGAAGTGTACCCGCATTTGCTTGGAGGGACAGTGTAAAACCTTTTAGAAAAACCACCCTCAGGACACCTGACTGGGATCAAACCCCAATCTCTCCATCATCGGTGGTCTAAACTATTGTGAAAGTGACGCCTTAGACCATCCAACCACCGAAATGGGTTATTGGATTTTCTTGATTTGAGATCACTATTGTTTGTTTAAAATGAAAAGTTCTATATTGCATCAGAAAATATAATAATATATAATACAAACCTTTTAGGAAATAAAACATAATAATAATTAATAACAATCTTAGTTATTATGTTTTACATCAAATATTGTTACCAAACTTCAGCCAGGGAAAGAACGGTTTTAATTTTGTTAGCTTTGGCTTTTGGTTGACAGTTATTTTTAACTCACATTGCAGCTGGATCGGATAGGCTTTGAATCAAGACATCGAAAATTTGCGATTTTGCGGGCTTAATAGTACAATCAATCTCAGACACTGTCAAGATTATCGCACCTCATGGGTTACATAATTAATGATTAATTACATACAGTGTACTCATCACAAAACATTGTCAGGTTAATCAAATCTCGTGGGTTAGGTGAACAGGACATAAAGCGCGAACGGAAGAATCTAGAATTTCAAACAGAATGGGAAGAGACCAGTGGGAAGACTTAGACCCATATTGAAGGATAACATTAGAATGGACCTGAAAGAGATAGGGTGTAATGAGGTGGACTGGATAGAACTAGCTCAAGATAGTGATAGGGTGTAATGAGGGAGACTGGATATGACTAGCTCAAGATAGGAAAAGGGTTTAATGAGGTGGAATGGATATAGCTAGCTCAAGATAGTGATGGGGTGTAATGATATGGACTGGATATAACTAGCTCAAGATAGGGATGGAGTGTAATGAGGGGGACTGGATATAACTATCTCAAGATAGGGATAGGGTGTAATGGTGGACTGGATGGAACTAGCTCAAGATAGTGATGGGGTGCAATGTGGCGTACTAAGTCTGACTATGAAACTGGCACTTAGTCGAAGGGAAACGTATTCATCTACAATCATGGGTATTATTAATAAAAGCTCATGCACAATGGCTTACAGGCTTTGTTGAAGGCACTGATAGTGGCTACTTGTATCGGTAGTTAAAATAGTCGGAATGACTGTCAACTATCTGATAATACAGTATTAGAAGGATACAACTTATTGAAATCAAATAGAATTTGCATGGAGTTAGGTAAGTTGTAAGAATACCTAGCTCTGGAGTCAGATTTTGATCCCAAACTTCTGCAATTCTGGTCGTTTTAACAAAGTGGGGCTTTACATCCTCTTTTAATAAAATTAATCCTCTTTATTATGATGAAAACACACATTGTCATCAGAGAGTACACAAACAAAATCACTTTACTGCTATCTTAGCAAAAATCACGAAATAATCAGTTTTCAAGAAAGACATCAAAATGAATCATTTCGAAGGTGATACTGTTTTCACTGGATTTTAATGAATTATTTTAAATTATGATTTCAGGTACTTGTACTGTCTTAGCTATTATCAGCCAAGATATTCTTTATGTACTACGAAACACTCGTAATTTCCCAGCTTTCGATTGACATCTAAAACAGGAATTTGAGCTCTATATTCGATTTTCCATTTCTCATGTCAATATAATATATGATAAGTTTTGAATCTGTTCACAAATGAATAAAAATATTCCTGTAGACGTTAATATAAATATTTTCTATTCAAACTAATATTACATATCAAATTGGTCTCATATTTCTGAGCTATTTCGTTTACAGGCTTTCTTAAAGAACTTCTAAACAATTATCAAAAAAAAAAAAAAAA
>CABFWB010000095.1:345244-358472 GCA_902151455.1 Timema bartmani
AAAAAAAGGTGAGTTAAAGAGTAATATAGTATTTCAAGTTTACTTCTTCACTAACACATCTTAATGACTAACCATTTTTTAGAACTGCTTGCAAACGTAACCTTTCTACTAACGATACTATTAAATTTACTACATATTCTTTTAAATTAAATTTATTTTAGTTGTTCTTTGGCAATTAAAATTAAAATAAAGTTAGTATTTTAATATGGATTGCTCAAAGCATACATTATATATAAATTGACATTAGGTCTATCAATCTCTTATTGACGTATATTGTTTGCTTTATTGAAACGTAGCATGACATCACTTATTCTAATATATAGTTCACAATAAATTATTTTAAACTAAGGATAAAGCAAATATATAATTGGCTGGTTTATATTTCAGACTTGAAGACATCTCCAGCAAGGGAAATCAATTTGTTGAAAGACATCCTAGGAATGAAGGATATGATAGTAATGTACCACAACTTGAAGAACAGAAGATTCCCGTACACGTAGTTTATTATTACCCGGAAGAAGTTATTTCTCAAGTGGTTCAAAACACAACTGTTGCCTTAATATCTAATTCATCATTGCATGATCAACCTAAAGAAGACGCACATTCTAGCACTGAGAAAAGGGTAGATCCCAATATTACTGGCCAAGAAAATGTCACAACACATGGAGTTAGTTTTTTTAACCCCACACCAAATATAAATATAAGTGCTCCAGAAAACTCTACAAGTTTTATGAATGAAAATATTAACAAAGAACAAGGCGTTCAAGAACATTTACAAACCAGTAACAGAACGACGCATTCAAAATCAATCAAATTCGGATCAGATATTCCATCAACTAGTAATACTCTACAAAATGTTCCTTTAGATAGCAGATCAACTGGATTCATAACAAAACCTTTAGAAAGTATTGGAAATATGGCTTTACCACAGCAGGACCAAAGCAATGAAAATGGAGAAATTCCCTTTGTACCCAATGGAGAAAAACCAGTAGCGACATTTAATAATGATAATTTAGGTTATTCAACTACTATAACGCCTTTTAATGATAGTAAATTGAACCCTATAACTGTAGGAAACGGCAAAAATGAGCAAAACAATTTGAGATCACCACAAATCCAACGTCAAATCATTCATCAACAAACAATACTAGACCCTTCTTCTTTTCGTCATCAAGTCTCTCCTCCGACCAGCAACAACCAATATCAAGGATATTATGGTCAAACTCCTCCTTTATTACAACAAATTCAAAATCAAAACTTTTACCAGTACAAAACTACAGGCATGGAATCACGTAATCCATATAATATCGGCGCGTACTATTTTAGTGGTAATGATTATGGACATCAATTTACTCCAAAAAGTTCCTTTTCCCCAGAGAAAAGCCATGAGTTCATTCAAGCGCCACCTTCTCAAAATATTAATGAATATTCTCCTTTGATGAACATCGTTTCTTCTCTTAGTCCCACGAATCCTCAGGCGATCCATTCACCCCAAAAATCCTCTTATGTAATACCACCAATGTATTACCCAAACAGTCAGGTACCATTGAGTTCACATACCACAACAAACGTGTTTTTATCACCAACACACAACAACCCTCATGTAGGTAGTTCAACTAGTTATTCAGGTTCATTACCTAGCCGTGCAGAAGAAATTAATATCAACACTAATTCACCCTATAGATTTTCTTCGACCTCTATGTTGAGCCATGGTTTTGTGAACCCTTCCTTTATCGGCATTCCTGGAAACCAACAGCCGTCAGATCAACGTGATCTTATGATGTCATCGCGTATATCATGGCCATTCGCCGATTACTTCCCGATTGTTATTAATGATCCTCTTTTAGCAATGTTTAGTGCATTCACCAATATGGTTGAATATGGTCCAGCGGCAGACGTATGTAGAAAGTTGGATGACACTACCGCTAGACAATCAAAACATATGAGAGAGTTTGATGAAGTATCTCAAAGCGATAGAAGTGGTAGAGGTGGTGTTATCACTTTTGAAAAAAGCAGGCCAACATGGACATTCTTAGGAAATGCTAGAGACAACAGTGGCAATCTCCGAACGATTCCCGAAATTGAAACGGAATTGGACAGTATAAAAGATCTAGATACGATCAGTGCAAGCTCTAACAAGTCTAAATTGGAAACTGAAGAAGAGATTGAAGAGTTAAGAAAGAATAAAGATGATGAAAGAGAAACAGAAATAGTAATGTCTTCTGGAAATAGAAAGGGTGGTGGGCCTTTCATTACGAGGCTTGTGGTGAGACGAGGTGGCGTGTCCATCGCAGGCCCAGGAGGGGTTGCTACAGCTGGTTCTGGAGGCACTGCTATTGTAGGTCCTGGAGGTGTTGCATATACGAGCCCGAATGGACTAGCGGTAGTAGGTCCGGGTGGGAAGGTTGTGAGTCTGCCAAGTGGTCTGGATGTTGTCTTCACTCAAGACAATTCCACCAGTAATGACTATGATGGATCTCAACCAAGAGTAGCCAAAATACCACCAGGTGGAAGGCTTTTAGCAACGGGTCCGATAGTGTACTACCACCAACCAGAATGAATTTTAGTTTGGCCCAGTTTATCTACAAATTTCGTTTGGATTATTTGACACGCTATCTACAAATATATAAATAAGTTATTTTTTAAATAACAACTTATCATTTCATGGTTATTGCTTAACACAAAGAAAAACTATCGTTTATAGGTTTAGCATGTTTATCAAAATAAATTGTATTTTAATGTTAGTGTTTCAATCATTGAAATGCCTCAGATACCACGATTTTTTCTTTAATTTATTTAATATTTATTGATAATTTATTGGGTATAGTTTTATCTATGTATAATGAATGATGTATTAGGGTACATAAGATAAATACTTTTAATTTAGTGTTTTTAACAAATGATTAAATTAATGTAATGTGCTTAAGTATTTATCTTTGAAAGACAGTATTAAAACTATTCTTCACATAGTCTTGAAAATAAGCTAAACTTTAATTGATTATAAATTCATATATATTTGAAATTTTTCTTTTTAAATATTATATGACAATCACACTAAAATATATTTTGATTTTGTGCAAACAAATAAGCAAGTTATTTTTTATTATTGCAAATTGTAGTAAAAGGTCATCATCTTTGCAATGGCAGGTTATGTAAAATTGTTAGTTTTATGTTTTTAAACAAAACTAATCCATGTAGTGAGATATAATCAATGGGAATTAGGTTATTTTAAATTTACCAAACATTCAATCAGTTGGTTATCTAATTAACTAAAAACGATGTAGCCTATATTCATACAGATTAATTGACTATTTTAAAGCTATTATTTATGAGTGGTATGGTTAGTTTTTTTTTTACAGTTTCAAAATGTATGGGCATTTCGAAATTTGGTGATAGGTTTCTACTTTTGCATAGGTTAGCCAACTTGCAGTATGGATGGCCTTTCATGAGTCCAGTGCTGGTTCACTGGTACAATGAAAATACACCAGCACTGTATCAACCCCACAACCCACCACCGTCCCTCTTACAACACGTGGTCTACCCCTCATCGGATCCTCTCAGCAAGGTGATGTACGGGGAGCTAGTGCCGACCTCTGGCGGGATAATCCTCCGACAGCTTGGACATTCAATCGACTCACCGACTCACAAGCTGGAATCTAAGCTCACGCACACAAACGAGGCCACCATTTTGCCCGAACGAGCTTCCAACTTCAATATTCGAACTGGGATTGCTTCCCATATTGAAGGAAAACTTCCGTTCCTACGACGATTCCATTTGAGTCTGAACGGAGACGTGTCATCATCAGTAAATATAGCCATGCAAAAAGAAACTTCGACCAATGTGCCCGTTGATACAAACGAAACTAAGAAAAACGTGACACTGTTGATTCTGAAGCCATATGCTGAAGCAGTGTCCGGTGAGAATGGAATATCTCTAGCAGTGCCTGTTTCCCATGCTATTGTGAGCAAAGGTCAAGACGTCAACATTCAGTTCGATCCATCCACAGTGGCTATCGCAGGTCCTGGGGGAGTGGCTGACGCACATGCTGATCTATTACTTACTGTAGTCGAGCCTGACGAAAAATCATAGTGCTATACTCCCATGAACTACCAGTGCAATCTCACAAATAAGCTACAAGACAAAAAGTGCTTCAATTACCAGTAAGGTCTTTAACGAAGCGTAAAAAAAAAACACACACAGATAGATAGCAAAATCCCCATATTGAAAGGAGAAAGAAAACATTTCTAATAATATTTTCATGATGTGTTTATATAGTTATATTGAGCACTTTCGTGTAAAATGGGCAGAAAGGAACAACAATAGTTTATAAATTTACCTTTATGAGGGTTTCTCATTCAACTTAATGGATTTTTATTTAACAAAAATCACTATTGCTGCATGTTGACATTAGAGAACGATGATTATAATAACTTTTATAATGTCATTGATCTATGAATGTGGCACGTAATTTTATGAAATATATATATATTCCAAATGGTTTATTTTAAGTGTGAAAATCATTGGAAAGAGAGAAAAGTAATAGGACCCCCTTAGCCAGTTTTATAACTAAGCGGTCTTTTAAAAAACTCTGCGATTTCTTAAAAACGAGTTCTTGCATATTGTTAAATGTTTATATTAATATACACTAAGAGTTGAATCCTTGAGATGAAAGTGCAAAGAACTAGAGCATTAAAGTTTAAAATAATTACGGTAAGGAATTTTTAATCTCTTAGAAGCAACATGTACACCATATACACATGAGGACTATTTCAGGAAAATTATCGAAAGCTTTTTGCATACGCAGTAACACTGCTAGAATTTCGAATTACCAAACGTTGGTACTGCAGAAAGAAATCAAGTGTTAAATTTGTATTATCAAATATACAAAATGTGGTGTATAAGTGTGGAAAAAACTTTAAATTGGAAGAGAGTATAATGAAATATGTATAACATTGCGGCACCATGTGTATTTATAGCAAAACAATCCTCAGGCCATTTATAAAATGAAATATTTTAAATGGATTTGAAAAATGGGGCTGGTAAAATTTTCACTATTGCAACTACTCGTATTTGACTAATTCCCAGTTATTGGAATCAATAAAACATTAATCACTGCCACATTTGGTAAAGAATTTTAATGAAAACATTCAAAAACTCGTACATTAGAATAATAAGGGGTGAGAATAGTGCGTTTTTTACTTACTCTATGCAAAATTCACAATTTTACGAATTTTTGTAGATTTAACTGTTTTAAGAGAAATCAAGTCGAAAATACTATCTGAATCTTTGGATAAGAATAGCAACTTTATGGCAATAAATTAATCATTAGTAAATAGTTAAACAATATAGTGTAGTTTTTTTTTTATAAAAGGTACAAAATCGTAATTTGTGTTCTAGAGTTGTGGTTTTTTGACAATCGTCAGATATTAAAAATATTTATTAAAATGAAGCTTCTAACAAAAATGTTGTGCAAGTGAGACGCTACATTTTAACAAAAAAAGTGGTAAGTTATTAAATTTTGATTCATTAAATCTTTAATGAACGTGATTATTTAAACAAAAGTATAAATATTTTTAGAATACTCCCAGTAATTACAGGAAATTTAATTTAGAAATTTGGCCATGTTGATTTGGTGAGTTTTTTTACCTTTTATTCAAAACCATAATATTTTGTTTTTGTACCACTTGATGACGGAAAAAGCAAAATTTCCAATCTTACTTACCATTTCTCCATTACTCTGTGAAATAAATACATAACCTAAACCTCAACACGGTCTAAGCAACTACATCTATAATTTTGTATTGTTTCCAAATTCATATATTAAATTGGCATTTAATTTAGAAAATAGACAATTTTTAGGCTATAATTATTGTAATGTGTGACACAACTTTGATTGGTATTGAGTTTTTCATTTGGACTCTGGATGCTGGAGAGCATTCGTTGGATACGTAACATGTTAGAAAAGGATATGTGTTGAACATAATATGTTAAAACATCAACTGGACGCGTGGTATGTGAGTCTATCCTCAGATAATATCAAGACCATACTCGTGGAACTAGTTCTTGAACGTTCACCACTCTTTAGAAATACATTATTCTTAGATTGTTCCAAGGCATTCTACCTTTTGTATTAAAACTCTATTCAATTAAGTAGATGCATTTGTCTTTCAGTATTATTTGAAATTCGTTAAATTTACGAATGTTTTAGTTACCTTAACATAGCCAAGAAGGTGTATATATATTTTGTTGGTAGTCATGAGTTTAATAAAGTGCGAAACGTAGACAACTACGATAAGAGATGCGTTATTATGAAAAAGATGGAGAGAGGTTGAGGATATATTCACTCCACTGCTGAAAGATTTTATGTTATTTATTTTATTAAAGGCTAAATTATATAGTAATCAACTGTAAATGTAGTATATTGTAAAAGTTGGTACCGTGATATCGATATTTATTGCATGTAATGTTTGTACATAATGATAGTAATAAAATAACTTCAACATACAAGATAGTTCTTTGTTTACGAATTTTATACATCAACAAAAGTCACACATTCCACTTGCCTTTAGCCCTTTGAGTTAAATCAATTGAGCATTAATCGTACTTAAATGAGAAACGAACCAGAAAACATCATACTCACTCAAATTTATTTGACGTTAGGTACCTCTTTTCTTCAGATTCAAGTTGTGAATATATTATTACAACAAATTAACCTGGTAATGAATTTTCTTTGTCAAAACACGCCTTCTTGAAATATAGTTCTAGTAGTTTCAATAATTATTACTAGATCGCAGCACTAGCCATTTTTACCGTTCTTATATCCACAAACTAATTCAACATGACTTGAAAAATGAAAAACAATAAAAAAAATTATTGCTAGGAGACAAGTGTAAAATTGCTGTGTACTATTTAAAAAAATAGAAAGTAATGAAAAACTTGTTTGATATTATTTTTGTGTTTAAAATAAAAGGCAGTTTTTCCTACTGGTCATTCCTATTTAAAAACCTTTACGATTTTGTACAAATTTAAATTCTGGAAGTAATTCACAATTCAAATAACAAAGTTTACTTGTTTTTTTCTAAGAAAAATACAATAGAGAGTAGTTAACTGATTTAAAAAAATTTGAAACACATGTATGAAAAAGTATTTACGAATTTGTCACACCATATATTCCCTTGTTCAACAATAATCGTTTAGAAAATTACTCTATTCTTTCAAAACCAAAGATTATATAATGATATTGTAACAAAAAGGTATGTGAGCCAAATCACGTTATTTCCTGGCAGCCCAGGTGTTGGTACTACTGGCGTTGTGCCATACCGGGCGTTCAACCTAACATAACAGTACACACTAATACTTTCAATGGACTATTACGAGACAATTGACTTCCATTTACCTGTCATTCATAAATTCAATGATGATATTGAAAGTTCATTACACATTTTGATCACGCTATCATAGTATTCAGAATATCACAAGAGGACAAGTCTTATAACGCCCAGTCGCACCCGTTTGCCGGAATCACTGTCGTAAGCGCACCCCGTAAGACGTGTCGTAATTGGTTTCTTCTAACAAAATGTACTGTTTACAATGAAACATCCTAGCACGCAATTACAACCAATAGGAATTAAGAAAACATACGCATTCAAATAAAAATAAATACATCTGACTTTTAATTTATGTAACGATAGGTGGCACTTATGTATTAATTACGCTAATGGTTTTAGGGGTTAGGAAGGCTATATTTAGAGGAAGTGTACCCGCACTTGCGTGGAGAGAGATTGAAAACTCATTTAGAAAAAATAGCCTCAGAACACCCGACCGAAACTTGAATCTTGATTTTCCCGCCATCGGCAGTCTAGCCTAACACGAGAGTAGCGCATTAGACCATGCGGCCACCGAAGTGGTTTGCGGAAGTATGAAACTAAACACAAAATTAAATATATATTCAGACGGCCGTCTGAGTTTATTTATATGAAATAGCTCGTCCAATATTAGCCTAACCATAATGTTGACAAACTTAAGATTTCGTTAAGATCTACTTATTTTGATAATCACATTAGTATACGCATGAAAGGTTACTGGCTTTAAATGTATTTCATATTTAATGGATGTTCGTCAACAATTAATCTTGAATCATGTTACACAAAAAACTATTTATCTGTTTGAATGGCAAATAAATCATAATACAACAACACTAGTGGCAAATTATGGTAGACATGCTAGAAAATACGTACAATACTTATCTTAAAAATTAAAAGTACCAGTATATTAAATAATAATATTAAATAATATCCATGTTTTGAAAATGTATAGTGGTATTGTGGATATTAAAAGAGGGTGGGGTGAGGAAAAGCTAAGATAGTTCCAGCTTCCTAAAAATCCAAAAAACCTCAGATCCAGGATCCGGAGTCCCTCTGTCTGGTACTGTATAAATCAAAACATCAAAACAACGGCACTATGTGTGAGAAATTACTTACTCTATGGCATTATGAGCTCTAAGGTTCATTGCTACACTTGCAAAAGTACGACACTTATTCCTATATAAGGCTAGTTCTATACAGTCAATCTCATTACACCCTATACCTATCTTGAGCTAGTTCTATCCAGTCCACCTCATTACAACCTATCTCTATCTTGAGCTAGTTCTATACAGTCAATCTCATTACACCCTATACCTATCTTGAGCTAGTTCTATCCAGTTCACCTCATTACACCCTATACCTATCTTGAACTAGTTCTATCCAGTTCACCTCATTACACCCTATCCCTATCTTGAGCTAGTTCTATCCAGTTCACCTCAATTACACCCTATCCCTATCTTGAGCTAGTTCTATCCAGTCCACCTCATTACATCCTATTTCTATCTTGAGCTATTTCTATTCAGTCCACCTCATTACACCCTATCCCTATCTAGAGCTAGTTCTATCCAGTCCACATCATTACACCCTATCCCTATCTTGAGATAGTTCTCTCCAGTCCACCTCATTACATCCTATCCCTATCTTGAGCTAGTTCTATCCAGTTCACCCTATCCCTATCTTGAGCTAGTTCTATCCAGTCCACCTCATTACACCCTATCTCTATCTTGAGCTAGTTCTATACAGTCCACCTCATTACAACCTATCCCTATATTGAGCTAGTTCTATTCAGTCCACCTCATTACATCCTGTCCCTATCTTGAGCTATTTCTATCCAGTTCACCCTATCCCTATCTTGAGCTAGTTCTATCCAGTCCACCTCATTACACCCTATCCCTATCTTGAGCTAGTTCTATCCAGTACACCTCATTACACCTTATCCCTATCTTGAGCTAGTTCTATCCAGTCCACCTTACTACACCCTATCTCTTTCAGGTCTATTCTAATTGTATCCTCCCATCTGAGTCTAGGTTTCCCACTGGTCTCTTCCCATAATTAGTTAATTTAAAAAAATCCATTCTTATCGTTACTCATATCAAAGCTTTGAAGTGAGGTATGTGTCCATATGTTACTCCCTATATGGTTACAGACCATTAAGCCAATCATATTTTTAGTACCAACCACGTGGATGATAAATCTCTGGTCTAGCCTTGATTTGAGCTGAAGAATCTCGTATGGCGGTTGGACATCGTGTAAATTACAACGCCTCAACGAGGAGACCCATGGATGATACCAATAGTTGGTGTCGTTGAAACAAATAACTTTATATTCTTCTCTTATTGTGGTGGTAAAAGGTAAGAATTACAGCCTTGTTTTTAAACAAGACATGCGGTTCTAGTTCCGATATATTTGCTTATGGTGGTAGAAAGCACAAATAAAACAAATGAATAACGCTGTGTTTAAAAAGCGATCTGCACTTAAACTTAAATTATAGTTAACATTTTGGATAGCATATTATTTAGGTAAAGGGATTTTGGGATAGAAATTTAGATATCCATATGCGTAGGCCTAATTGATAAAACTTGTTAGTTAATGTTAAATGATTTTGACAAGCTTAAAAAATGTATACATAAAAAAAATCTTAAGGTGCAATTTTAATTTAGCAGAAGTGAAAAATTACTATACATATATAATTTAATTATCAACCTCACTATTTAACAACCTAGCTTATTATCAAGTTCATCCCGAATCAATAGACCCAATTTTGATTTGTTTAACATTATCATCACTTATAGTCATAATTGGGTAGAAACACATTTTATATCCTAAACATGTTCCTATAGTTATCAAAAACTAAAGAGTTTCATCACGTAAATTATTTAAAACCATTTAATTTTAATTTGTACCCAAGCTTTTATTCAAATTTATTAATTTCTAGAAATGTATTTAAATCAAATTACAAATTCATATTTACTTTGAGTCATCTTAAATAAATTAGGTTATGATGGTTGAAGTCATTGGTGGAAGGTTAAAAGGGAGGGAAGACAGTCGTTAGAGTAGTAGCTTCACCTCTATATGAACCATGGTTGTTAAAGTCAGTGGTGAATGGCTAGTAGGACGTTGTAGTAATTGGAAAAGTAGCGTCACCTCTCTCAGCTCGACCATCAATCTGACTAAACGTCCCATGGTGTCATATGACAAAATGTCATTTGACAAATTGACCAGTGAGCGACGATGACGTGACAAAGGCCGGACAAAGTTCAAGCCCAGTTACTGTCATGGCGTCATGTGAAGATGATATAGATCTTTTACTTTGAAGTAGTTGCTCTTTACTGATATTGGAGGAAGAGGAGCCCAGATAAAGAAAGTGTTGTATGCCTCCTCTGTACCAAGAAAGATAAATTTTAGTGTTTTTAAATAAATCGAGAAAAAGATGAAAAGAAATTCAAAAACTTCACCCGCATGAGTGTAGAAATTTTTGGTTTTCTTCGTTTGTTAATTGAAGACAAAATTAGGAAGCTTCACACAAACTATAGGCTAAGCATCACAGCAAACGAGAGATTGTTCATAAGATTAATGTAAGCAAAAAATAAGTAATAATTTTACTTAGTAATAATAGAATGAGCTGCTTCAGGGAAGGTTTGGTCAGACGAGCAAAACCCATCGGACAGAAGTGCGCGGACCTTCGTCGGACGTATGTTTGATGTCATATGCATGTCAGATGATGTCATATGACAAAGTCAGTTCGGTGTGCGGCAACTGATTCAACAACGTGTAGATTTCTTCGTTGGACCTTCATATGACAAAATGTCTTGTCATATGAATGTTTTTGTAAGATTGGTGAGCAACCGGCCTTAAGAATCATGGTAGTTGACGCCAGAGTTTAAAAAAGATCGTATTATTTCAGGCTGGAACATAAAGCCTCAGAGGACCTGCAGTTCTACGGTGGAGCCAAGGGCCAGCAGCTGTTGTTCCACCCGGTTCTGGGACTGACCGCAATAGGACAGCAGCCACCCCGACCTGGTAAAGAGAAGAAAGCTGATGAGGACGAGGACTCTGAAGGAGATGGAGACGGAGCAGAAGAGTCGGAGACTGTAGAGATCCAGCCTCCTCCTAAAGGTAGATGAAAAGTTGAAAGCCTTCATTGTTTTATCCCTCCCATCGTGTCCAACTATTTGTCCAGCTATTAAAATTTTCTACATTAGTAGACTTGAGATATATAATTTAGCAGTTTCGTGTCGTGGATTGTTTCCAGGGAAAGCAAACCCTCATGTTCAGACTTAATACGCCTCAAGCGTGGCACTATACTAAATAAAATATGACAACTACCTAGACCAGAATGGAATGGACCAGTTTCATAGTCAGACTTAGTAGGCCTCAAGTGCGGTGCTATACTAAATACAAGACAACACCTAGACCAGAAAAGAATGGACCAGTTTCATATGTGAAATTCGCCCATTCCATTATAGTAGTGTCATAATGTTACCTTTCAGGATAAACAAAGTGTACTTAATACATTTTACAACGACTGACGTTAACACCATTTCACCTGAAATGCAGGCTGTTACTCGTGAGACCTCCTGGTTCTGATGAGAGCCGAGTAACAAAGATTCACATCAGCTTCCTTGGTTGTCTCCACTATTCTAACTAATTCTATTCACTATTGATTATCCTAGGATGACTAGCATTTTACAGTAATTCATCGCATATCTAAATAGCAGTTGATGACGTTTGTTTCAGGAGCTTCAGTGGCTGAAGCCAAGCCAGTAGGTCTTGCCATAGCAGGAGTTGGTGGTGTTGCGGCCAGTAAACCTGTAGCAACGGCTGTCGTCGGCCCCGGTGGTCTTGCCATAGCCAGACCTGTAGCTACAGCCATAGCTGGAGTTCAGGTATGTACAGCACTACATATAACCTCCCACAAACACTCCAAAAATACAATGTCAACAATGGAGATTATGAACTAATTCGCGCCCTTCTTTAGTACTTTCCCTTTAAGTGTCACGCCTATAATACTGTAGATTCGTGTGTGAAGAGTGTCACCGCTATTTCATCATGTATGTAAGGTTGTATAAGAAAAATCGCCAAACATTTACATATAAAGCTTTTTTTTCATATTGTTTGATTATTTTTATCTGCGTGTAACTGTTCTATAATAGAGTGAATTATTCGTGTTATGGTGAATAATACAATCCTACCCTAAATATCGGGTAACACCAGAACTAGCGCAAATTTGTAAAGTCGAGTTCATCATCTTTGACTTTTTTGACGGTAGAAGGTGGAGCTGGTCATATCGGCTCCTGGTAATCTTAACGATAGAAGGTGGAACCAAACAGATCGGTTATTGGCACCTAAAGGGCTATTACTATCTCCCACATCTTTTGGATGTTAGTTCTTATTTCCTTCTACATTAGAGGCTCTCAAAGGGCATGCCGCATAGTTAAACATTCCATATCTAAAAAAAACGATGTAAGATGAATGAAATTATTTGCCTTTTTATTAATATTTTAGTTATTTAGAATCTATAAGATGATTAAAACTTTACTACAATCAGCCAATATTTTACGTTTCCATACTTAAGTGACATAAATGCTCACTAATAGTCTTATAACTAGAAGTCTATTCAATTAATTTACGTAGTGTAATTGATATGGCCTAAATTGGGATGTTTGTTTATTTTAACATGGTAATGTTGTGAATTGCGAGTGACAAAACGAGCCTAGCAACGTGTTATGATGAGTGAGTAAACAATAGGACCCAAGTGCTGACGGCCAGAATGTCTTATCAGCATTCATTTCGGCAATAAGGTCAAGTTGTAGTATAAATAGTATGAGTTTTCGAGCTAACAGGGCTGACAATTCACCATCGT
>CABFWB010000095.1:358856-376356 GCA_902151455.1 Timema bartmani
GGGGGGGGTCACTCTGCCCGTATAAACATTATACAAACCCTTGGTTTACTGTAAAATTTATCAAGATTACCTTGCTTGGTTCCACTCTCTATAAGATAGGGCCATAACGTAATCAGTAAAAGAAAGACTGAAAAGAAAAACAAAAGTAGAACTTAAATGTGGTCACGTGACGAGCTCTAAGCCAATCACAAGGAATCAGCGTGAAGCGTGTAGCTCGTTCTGCACTAGTAGAAACAATCTCAGCTTTGTCCACACTTCTCCATTAGATCTGCGTGGAAGAACCAATTAACTTATAATAATCAACAGACTCAATCAGTACTTACAAAGTGAGATACAAGCGGACAGTTGCGTCTACTATTGATAAATAATTTGAAATAATTTCTTATACAAAAGCTGTTTTGTTCTTGCTCCGTTTTGATTTGTATCACTACATGACACGATAATTAGAAAACATCCATCGTTAAAATAATATGAAATAGCTGTTTATTCATCAGATAATTAAATATATTGATAATCAGCTGTTTACTGTTTGTGTTGCAAAGCATTATGGGCATAATGACATGTGACTCTGTGTGTGTGGAATGATTGTGTGCCTTCATGTTTCTCTTTTTTTTTCTCTCTCTCTATCTATCTCTCTCCCTTTATCTAGTTATACTTTCCTCATTTGATTTATTTTAATATGTTTATAAATGTACAATTATGTATGTGGTCAATATTATTTTGAATATCCTTATTTTTGTACAGATATAAATTAGTTTTTGGCACATAAGGATTAAATGTACTGTACATACTTTATTATTAAGTTGAGCTATGTATAAGAAAAGGCTCTGGACTTAATTTCGCCCAAATAAAGAGTATATTATTATTATTATTATTATTATTATTATTATTATTATCATCATCATCATCATTATTATTATTATTCCATTACCATAACTGACTCTCTCAGGTTGGAAAACGTTCAAAGAAAATTTGTCACTGCGTGCTTTGATAAATTCCTTACTAACCAGATGTATTATGATTATGACAGAATTCGAAACCTATTTGGGCTCCAAAATCTCTACTCTCCTGGACGTTATTGTGATACTCTTTTTGGTTTTTTTAATATTTACAATAACGAAATTTATTATAAATCTACCCTAGATCATGTGGGTACACATGTCCATTCTCAGGCCTCTCGTAATCCTAAACTATTTTCCCTCGACAACAATTTCAAGGTGAGCCCTATAGGCCGTTGTATCCAAAACGCTAATTCCAGATTGGTCGAATTTGACTTTTATCACAAAAGAAAAGCCAAACTCCGAGAGTTATTTAAGAAACTCCCTACTAACTAATTTACACTGTAGAGGCTCTGCCTCGAATATTTTTACTTACATTATTTTGTTCTATTTGTTTGCTTATAGTTATACTTTTAAATAATTATGCTTTTAATACTCTCAATTTATTTATTGATTTCATTTTATCATCTATCATTAATAATTATGTCCTATTTTTGTAATTATTCGCCAGTATGTATAATTATTTAGCTATTATTGTTTATTTTATTTTGTTATTATACGTATATGTAAAGTACTTGTGTGCTTTTCAGTGCTGGCCTGTTATAGGTCTCACGACTGTTGACCAGCACTACAATAAAGGAAATTGAAATTTAAACTATTATTATTATTATTATTATTATTATTATTATTATTACTATTATTATTATTATTATTATTATTATTATTATTATTATATATTATTATTATTATTACTGTGTTACAAACATAAAACTAGATTGTTTCTTTTTTTTAACATATTGGTTTTCTCGTAAAAAAAATGTTTTCCGCTTGATTTCTCTGATAAAAAAAGGTGTGTTTGTGTGCAGGTGAACGAGGCAATTTTGGGACCGTTAGGGGGCAGCGTTGGCAGTGGTGGCGGGGGAAGTGCAGACAAGCCCCAACTGAAAAGACCAGCTCTGGGTGGCTTTGCAGGCAAACCAGCCATTCAGATGCCAGCCCTTGTAGGACCTTCAAGGATGGCTGGCACTAAGTACGGTTTGGCACCACAGTACCAATACCAGTACCAATCTTATCCTACACATTCCAATACTGGAAATGGGGTAGTTCTTTATCCTCTGGCTTACTACTGATAGTAACAAGTTTCTCAGACAGTGGAACAAGTAAAGGCCAACTTTAACTTATGTTATGATAATATAACCACCGTCGTGCTAAAACATAAACAGTTTGGATTTATATAAACACATATTTATTATAGAAAAATCATTTGAAAGTAAAATTGTATCAAACGCTAACTTATTATTTGAGATCTGCTAAGCTGTCTTGTTGATCTCTTCTCTTCCTTGATAACCTTATAACAATTCTAGTGCCATCTAAAAACATACATTCCAAGGAAAAATGATTTAAAAAATATATATATTTTTACATTTCAAATATTCATTAAAAAAATGAAAACTGACTGGATGTTTATTAAATGTTAATATTTTTACTACAATCATTGTGCCAAGTGATATTTAATTTTTTTGAATTTATTTTACAGACAAATAATGTATTCAAGAAGTGCCATTTTATTCAATGTTTCTACAAAACAATATGTATTTTATTTTTTAATAAATTATTTAAATGAATGTTTGAAAAAAGAGTAAAAAAGAGAATTGTTATTCGTTTCCTTCCATTAAGTAGATACAAGTATTTATTATATTGAATATTTTCCCCCTTATTAAACATGTATATTGGTTTAGAAAGTAATATTTTCCCTGAAAAGTATTTAGCTACATAAAATGGTATAAATCAGATGTGTTGTATGATAGGGAAATGGACAACTGAAAACTAACAACGCTACTAAATTGCTTCATTTCTATTACAGCGAGATAATGGCCTCAAAATCCTCATTATTTGAAGACACGATATTGGAGCTCATTTTTATTTTAGTTCTGAACTTGAACACAATAACGAATATTATACTAACTCTATGGAATTATTAACTATGTTAATTGCAGCACTTAAAAAAGTACGGCACCTATCCCTATCTTGAGCTAGTTATATCCAGTCCACTTCATTACACCCTATCCCTATCTTGAGCTAGTACTATCCAGTCCACCTCATTACACCACCTATCCCTATCTTGAGCTAGTTATATTCATTCCACTTCATTAAACCCTATCCCTATCTTGAGCTTGTTTTATCCAGTCCATTTCATTAGACCTTATCTCTATCTTGAGTTAGTTCTATCCAGTCCACCTCATTACACCTTATCCCTATCTTGAGCTAGTTCTATCCAGTACACCTCATTACACCCTGTCCCTATCTTGAGCTAGTTATATCCAATCCGCCTCATTACACCCTGTCCCTATCTTGAGATAGTTCTATCCAAGGCCGTAGCCAGCCAATAATTTCAGGGGGGGTTTGGTGGGCACATCCCCCAATTGCTGGAAGCTTGAAAAAAATTATGAATGATAAACAGTTCTAGAAGCTCTCTGAAGCGTTTTTTTTTTCATGGTAAAATAACTCACTAACTGCCGAAGGCTTGGAAAATTTCTAAATATTAAACACTTTTTGAAGCTCTGTGAAGTTTTTTTATGGTAAAATAACCCCCAAAATGCCGAAGGCTAGGAAAATTTCGAAATATTTAACACCTCTAGAAGCTCTCTGAAGTGCTTTTTATGGTAACACAACCCCCTAATTTGTATTTGTATCTTAATTTTAATATTGTTTGAACCATAAATAAAGCCATATATATTCTGTTCATAAAATTTCGTGGGTGGGTTGAACCCCCAAAACCCCTCCCTGGCTACGGCCTTGGTTCTATCCAGTCAACCTCAATACACCCTATCCCTATCTCGAGCTAGTTCTATCCAGTCCATTTCATTAGACCCTATCTCTATCTTGAGCTAGTTCTATCCAGTCCATTTCATTAGACCCTATCTCTATCTTGAGCTAGTTCTATCCAGTCCACTTCATTACACCCTATCCCTATCTTGAGCTAGTTCTATCCAGTCCACCTCATTACACCCTATCTCTATCTTGAGCTAGTTCTATCCAGTCCACTTCATTACACCCTATCCCTATCTTGAGCTAGTTCTATCCAGTCCATTTCATTACACCCTATCCCTATCTTGAGCTAGTTCTATCCAGTTAACTTCCTTACACCCTATCCCTATCTTGAGCTAGTTTTATTCAGTCCACCTCACTACATCATATCTCTATATTGAGCTAGTTTTATCCAGTCCACTTCATTACAGCTATATCATGAAATGAATATTTATTTTTATCTTTTATTTAAATACATTTTGCAGATAATTATTTTTTCAGTTGTTTCATTATTTAAATAAAGCTGTAAAAAAAAATAAACAGACAAATTGCTTTATGTATATTTTTTTTTTCTATAAATAAAAATAAGTGACTAACTAACACATAAAAATATAGGTTTGTATTTTAAAAGAGTGTATTCATTTTACAAGTTATAATTATCAAAATCGGGTAAAAATTCAACAGTTATTAACTATCATGACACTCATAGCCTTACCTAGAAGGGGGGGAGGAGGAATTTCTTGGTTAAATCAACCCCTCTTCCCCTGAAAGTAATATGTATTGTAAATAATTAGGAAGCGGATTCTTAGCCACTAAAAATGTTTAAAATAGGTGGGCAAATAGGCAATAAAAATATGGGATCCAGGCACCAGAATAGGTACTTAAGGAAAAAAAATAATCCCGCAATAGGTAATGTGAAATTTATTTTCCTAGCTACTATTTTATTATCTACAGATAATTCACACTAAGCTGTTTTATTTCAATACCATGTATTACTTCTCGTTCAGGTTATACATATATAGTATATTAATTACACTATCAGGCTAGAGATTAGGAAGCACTTGTGTGGAGGAGAGTGTAAAACCATTAAGTAAAATACACTTTAAGTAAACAGTAGGAAAATGGGTTATAATTTTAGATAGAATGTTTTTTATAATTTGAAAAGTCGAGTTCTACTTCCCACCATATCAAGGTAAAAAATTTCAAATTTGCCATTTCCGAAGAAGTGGAACTTTTCTCCTGCAACTCCATGCTGTTTCTTCCCATAATGTCTGCCACTACTACCATTGTCCTCCCAAGATGTCTGCCACTGCTCCCATTGTCCTCCCAAGATGTCTGCCACTGCTACCATTGTCCTCCCAAGATGTCTGCCACTGCTACAATTGTCCTCCCAAGATGTCTGCCACTGCTACAATTGTCCTCCCAAGATGTCTGCCACTGCTCCCATTGTCCTCCCAATATGTCTGCCACTGCTCCCATTGTCCTTCCAAGATGTCTGCCACTGCTCCCATTGTCCTCCCAAGATGTCTGCCACTGTTCCCATTGTCCTTCCAAGATGTCTGACACTGCTATCATTGTCCTCCTATGATGTCTGACACTGCTATCATTGTCCTCCTATGATGTCTACCACTGCTCCCATTGTCCTCCACTCAATTTACTCTCATTGGAAGATTTTAAACCATTACTGTGTTTTCACACGTTCGCCGAAAAACTAGCGCAGAACAGAAACTAGGTCACGAGATGAGCTCTAAGCCAATCATAAGATTTCCACCTTATCGGCGCGAGCTGTTCCACTAAAGTTAAACTCATCTCTACTTCGTCAGCTCTGCCTGTGATGTTCGGCACGGGAGAACCAATCAAATCTCTGAACTAACCATCTCAAATCAGAGCGCGTGTGCATTTGACAACGCTTGTGCTCTACATTCAGAACCGAGCAGACAGCTTCGTTAGCCGTTGTGAGGAGATTGTATGTATGTATGTATCGGTGTATTGGATTGTGCCACGACACAGCTTTATAATTTGGAAATTTGAAAATATCTGGCGTGACAATGATCCAAAATATATGTATATCTACTAGAAAGTAAAATATGTTGATAATAAGCTGTTTTAAGTTAGCGTTGCAATGCATCATTGGTCAACTTAAAGTGTGTGAATTACTGCGCAGACTATTCTTTCTATTTCTAGGCGAGAGTGTGAAGCAAGCTTTAGTGTCTATTATCAAACCTACTCCAAACAAGTATGTAGCAGCTTACAATTTCTAAGAAACTGGACTCCCTCTTTAAGCGAAAAATTCATACCGTGTGAAAAAGTTAGAGGCCAAAGCCAAGACAGGCACTTTAAGGTGTTTATTCATAAAATAAGGCAAAAACAAACAGAATAGGTAATTAAATGCACTATGAAATTAACATATTGTGCTCTAATAACATGAAATGCAAAAATATCTCAGGTGCCTATTTTCTTACGATCAAGGAAAAGAAAAAGCAAATAGGCAAAATCCGGTCCCTATTGATAATTTATTTTATTTACCTTCTCAATGCACAGACTAGTAGAATGTACCTTCAAATACATGGTGGCGATGTGGAAAAAGTATCGATTGGTTACTTTACTAATGTCGATATATATATTTAATAACCGTGTCTTACTAACTTTTCAGGTTATATGCATATATAATAATTACTCTAATAGGGTAGAGATAATGAAGGAAGAATTTTAGAGGTAATCTACCCACATTTGCGTGGAAAGTGAGGGGGGGGATCATAGAAAAACCACCCTAAATTGACCCGGCCGGGACTCAAACCTGGATCCCCTCGTCATCAGTAGGCTGGTCTAACACGAGAGTGACGCCTTAGACCATTTGGCCTCTGAAGCGGGTGGTATTTTCCCTTCATGATCAATACTCCTCCCCGTCAATAACGAGAATATAATTTTAATCGCTCGTAATCAATCAATATATAATATTATTAACTGATTGATTGACCTTAGAGTTATCTAAGTTATTCAACACATCACTTAAAGTGGGACGGAAGAAACTCAAGTTAGGTCAGTATTTTTTGCAATTTGTTTTTTCATTAAAAACTCTTTTGGTCAAAATTAATGAAATATTTTTCAGTAGATATGTTAAGTTTAATTTTCTGTACTTGGTAATATCAACATTTCTTGAATAACTGTCATGAGCATATCACCATTTGATGATGCACTTTTTTAAACGAAGATAAAAGTTTTCATCAAATTCCACGATGCTTATGACAAAGAACTGTTGAAAATAAATAACATGTATACAATTAAACTAAACGCATCTACAGGAATCATATTTTATTTGTTTTGACCAAAAAGAATTTGTTGTAAAAACTCACAAAACACTGACTTCAAATCACATATATCCTTCCTTACATTCCAACTTATGAATGTTCAAGCTAGCGTAGAGTCATTTTTAGTATTTAATTAACTTTGTGGGGAACCCTTTTTTTTCTACTTTCTTGATTAAGAAACTTTTCTTCTAAAATAAATAAGTAATTGTTGAGAAGCGTCTTCTGTATTTTCATTGCAATATAAAGCATACTTTCATTTTTATTTAAATATTAATTATTGATAAATAAAATCTCAATAAACTTAGATACATTAAAGTATTTTTTTCTGTAGACCTAATCAAAATAATAAGGAATTTCCCCCCGTCCCCCCAGTCAATTATTATTTTAAACCAAAAGATTATTTCTAGCAAGAGAATATATATATTTATTTATTCTTATTATGTTTTACCATAAAAATAATTAAAAATAGTAAAAAACTTATTTTAACACAACCATAGAAGTATAGTAAAATAATAAAGTAGAATGAACGCCGCCGCCAGCCAGCCAGCCATGGTGACCGAAACTATCTCTCCTGTTACCAGGCTTACAGGACTCGCAAGGAGGTATCATTCAATCATGTGAAGAAGAGATGGGTTAAACAAGAAGGTGCGGAATTTGAAGTATGGCAGGAAATAGGATCAACCATAACTGTGACTTTTACATTAAAGGTTAAGGTTTGACTTGAATGACGTTGTCTAGAGTCACGGCATGTTGAGATAGTATTTCCCATGTTAGTAAATTTACGTTTTATTCAGCAACTTATAAAGATATTAAGTTGAAACAAAAACTATAAATGCTTAAATAATTCTAAAAATAGTCCAACAGTGTCAAAAAAGTTACTATTTTTTTTATCTTGAAGTAGTTTTTTTAAAAGTGTTTTTAATAAATCCTCTACAACTCAGGTTATTTGGTTTATTAACAAAAATGTCCTGTAAGAGTCTTCCTGCCAGGATGTAGACTTAAAAAGTCTGTGGTAGTCTGTAATAAGAAACAGGAGAAAGGTAATTTTAAAACGCATGTCGATGTTTTCATGACGCAAATGGTATATTGAGTGTGTAAACTCGTCATAGGAAAAGGAGAAGTGTTATCAGTAGATCAGTGGTTCACAAACTTTCTAGACTCACGAATCCCTTTCACAAACATCTGAGTTGCGCGAACCCCCTGATAAATATCCATAGCCACGCAATAAATTTTATACCTAATTTTTATAAAATGTATTTATTAATTGCAATCAAAAGGTTTAATACAGTTAAATTAATCTACTATGGAACTGTGGGATACACCACCAAAGATAATTCAAGAATATTGAAACTACGTAAGTAAAAATTCAAATAATTATACATTTATCCAAAAAAATTAAAACTGAAAATCAAAAATTCAAATAGTAACATTTTCTTATCTTTATTGTCACAATATATCATATTTTTTTTTAAGTGTTACTGGAAATTACTGCTTTGACAAAACTGAAATCCCTTCCTGTAGTCACACAATTCCATGCCGATTTAAGTTTTAAAAAGTATTTATGAATTTTAACAGCAGCGCACCTCTTCACGTAACTTAATGAAAAGAATGCGCTTGCTTTGGATGGCACAAAGTTTTAAAGTCATGAACCACAGACGATTAATAAAGTTTCAAGTCACTTTCAGCATTGAGCCTGTTTCTGTCGTGGAGAGTGAAACAAATTATTGGTGGGGGTATAGAAAAAGTAGGCGTAGTTTTCTGAAGAGATAATGGACAGAAACCTCATTAAGCTTATATAATATAATATAATAAATGTGCCTCATAAAATTTCACTAATTGTTCGTTAAAAATCCGCTATTATGGAAATATTTTGGTGGACCCCTTGGAAGATTCCGTGACACCCTTGGGGGTTCACGAGCCACAGTTTGGGAACCAATACAGTAGATAAACAAGAGACCTCACAGGGTGAACTGCTCCTGTATTCTCTCTCTTTCTATTACGTACATTGGTGTCAAAGTGTGATAGTACTTGGAGTGCAAGATAAAATGCAACCCGATTGACAAAATAGCTTCGAAATCTCCAAGTAGGCACGTCTATGTTGGATACATAAAATCAAAGTGTACTAGAGCATCATAGCTGCATATAAACCTTCTTTAATCTTGTATTAGGTGTTCTGTCTTGCGGCATGTCCAATCTTTTTGTCAGAGAACCTAGACCACCAATGCTCCCTGTCCTCTGCCTCCTCCTTCAGCTTCCAGAATTTTCTTCTTTCCTTCAAGTTATCCAATATCTGAATCCACCTTCTTACTAAGCTCCACTTTCCCTTAATCTTTCCTTCTACGACGTTGTGCAGAAGACAGTTCCTCTTGAGGATGTGTCCGATCCAGTTTTCTTTGTTCCGAAGAATCACGTCCAAAATGGTTCTCCTCTCACCACTCTTCTTAGGACTTCTTCATTTGTCATCCTGTCTGTCCATCTAATCTTCTCAAGTCTTCTCTAGCATCACATTTTAAAGCTCTCCAAATATTTATTTTCATTCTTCCTGAAATTTCAAGATTATACTCCATACAGCACGATACCTCAAATGTAGCATTCCACCAGTTTCTTCCTCATTTCCAAACTCAACTTACTGGTCAGCAGTAACCTCATCTTGTTGAAAGCTTCCTTGGCCTCGAACTTATTTCCTTGGTTCAGTAATCATCCTTTGTAAACAGACTTTTCAGGTACTTGAACTGATCTATGTTTTCCAAACCTCTTTAGATGAAGGAAATAAATAAATTCTAAACTTTCACAAACCAGAGTATACTAACAAGTAACGATGCTCTTTTTACAGTACATATTGACAAGTCTTGGAAAATCTTTGTTGCTAGATTTAAAAAGACTCATTATAACCTTCATATAGTTTTAACTCTGAACATAAGCTAGTATTATTTATATATCATTTAATTTGTTATTTCGTGATAAGAGGGGATTTTACCCCTAATTCGCCCAAATTCCCCTTTTGGATACAGCCATAGCAGTTTACACGATCTACGTTGGTACTTCTGCAGATAATCATACTAACATAGACCTTTGATTTTGAAGTGTATGCTAGACACCAAAAATAAAAATAAAACAATAAGGTAGGCCTATTGTTTAAATCAATAACTCTAATAACTAAACACAAAGAGTTTACTTTGACAAACTCGAATATTAACACAATACTATCTATGACTTCACAAAATGTAAAAGCTCAGCCAAGTGAAAATCGAGGATTGATAAAATACAATGGTCACATATAGTTGTGTATTTTGCACTAAGTTAAATATTTTACTGCTATATTTCTATTATATAATAGTTATTTATTAATTCGATCAAATTCTCCACAGCAATAATATTTATTGCAGAATCATTTTCTATTTTCAAATAGTATAATCCGATAAAAAGAAAGCTGATGACAATTTATCTTCCAGCTATAGCAGACTATAAACACTAGCAAGAAAATAATTCTTCCAGGTTATCTGTTCAAAAAAACTTTGATTTTGTCATAGCATAGACACCAGTTTTTGTATCCCCTCATTATATAAAACCTCTGCCTGTCCACTAAATCACTCTGACTCTTTTTGGCTTCTTCATCAGTCTCTATGCGTTTGCCCCCAAAAAGTTTATTCAGAGGCAAAAAGAAGTGAAACATACAACTGGACCGACTGGCCTTTAAATTAGTCTGAGTGTTCATATACACAAACACTATGCGCAAACGTTCCTTACTTTCTGGATGACCATAGTATCTTACCAAAACTGATAATATTGGTGGATTGGATCATCTCATTTATTCAGAGAGAAATACATAGACTGAATCTGTAATTTAAAAAAGGCTATAGTTACCCTTTTTTTTTATCGAAACTAGCTTTTTCAATTTTTGAAAACAACTATAAAAAGCGAATATTACATGAAAAAATGCCACTTTCATGAGACTTCTATACATTATATCTGTAAACATCCCTTTCTAAGAGGTCACAATAGTTTTAACCTTTTCTAATATACTTTTTGTCTCTCGTTTAAACTTTACATTTGTGAAAATATGGTCTTTTAGAAATGATATATTCAACTGAACTGTAGTCTCGATTCTCAGATCATGGTTGTATCTAAACTAAAATGGATGTATTGGTGCATTTGATGGCCTCATATATTCATTCACCGATTCATACATTGAGTGAACTATAGTTTGGCTAGTTCCCATCTTATTGAAACGTATGACAACAGAAGTGATGGAGTCACGAATGATGGCCTTCATCGGAGGAACTGTGCGCTGAATAGTAACAAGCTATCAATGCGCTAACTATGCAATATCGGCATGAGTCAAGCGATGTCAAACATTGATATGTTCATCAGTAGGACGAAGGAATATGGCCGTCATATCAAGATAAGTTATCTCTGGAGTGGGATTTAAAACGACTGACTGTGTTCTATTCCTTTCTTATTGCCTATAAACCATTTTGTAAGCCGTAAATACCACCGCTACGGTGTTCATATGGTATAAGGCGTTAGTATAACAACAGACGGCGTTGCCAGACAATGGTGGAGCTTGGTTTGGTTGCAACCCCCTCCCTTGGTACTCAAAACCTCCTAGTTCTATCCAGTCCACCTCATTACACACTATGCTTATCTTGAGCTATGAATGGTCGGATTCTTGCTCTTGTGTTCCCGGGTTCGATTCCCGCTGGTACCGTAAGTATTTTTCTCAAGGGGGAGTTGTTAACATGTTTGCCATGATCTGGTTAATTAGGCTTAAACCCGCTTCGGTGACCGCATAGTCTAAGGCGCTACTCTCACAGTAGACTAGACTGCTGATAACGGAGGAATAGAAGTTTGAATCTCGGTCGGGTATTCTGAGGGTGGTTTTTCCAAAATGGTTTTAAAATCTTCCTCCATGTAAATGCAGGTACACTTCCTCTAAATATAATCTTCCTTATCTCTAAAATCATTAGCGCAATTATTAGTACATAAGCAAGAACGGGATGCGGTGCTAAAAAATATTAGTCTTAAATTAGGTTTAAGACTTCTACTGGCAACACATAATCACCATCATCATCTCATCGGGACAGAGTAACCGCACCTAGTGTTGCCCCAGCCTCAGAAGACGGTTACATGTCCGCCCCTGTCAGTAGAAGACAAGTAATGTCTAGCAGACAAACCCCGGGGGGGCATAGCCTACGTTGAATAAAACATGTTTCATAATAAAATAAATCACTGTTTCTATAACCGTGTTAAGAATGTCCCATTTGACGCCCATGTCTTAACGTAAGGTCACAATTCTCTACAACCAATAGATAGTTTATCCAATCATAAGACGCCTCCAACCAAAATAAATATGTTTATAATATTTTCAGCAACTCAACAATAAATTGGGACTGGCCATTGATCGTTTAGAAGTAATTACATGTGTAAACTGTCAGCTTATGGTTAGGTTAGTTTAGGTTAGGTTAGTTTAGGTTAGGTTAGTTTAGGTTAGGTTAGTTTAGGTTAGGTTAGTTTAACCAGCACAGCACAAAATGCCTTGAAATCTTACATTACAACTGTTGTTTTTCTCAACACTTTCCCCAAAACCTACCCTGCGATGCTTACAATATTTAGTTTAAAAAAAATTACATTTGGACACAAGACTCGGGTTCCAAACCCCACTCTCCCCCCAACTCCAAAATTTTAAATTACTAAGCTTAAGTATGGCCTTATATCAAACTTAAAATAACTAATAGAGGCATTTATTTGGTCTTAACAAATGAGTTATGGATTAAAAACTACTCTTAGTAATCAGCGAATCCTGGATAGCTCGGTGGTAGAGCATAGGCGAGCTAATCCAAAGTTCGCTGGTTCAATTCCCGTGTCCAAATGTCATTTTTCAACTAAATACATACATGCAGGCATTATCGGGTAGGCCTTGGGCAAAGTATTGATAAAAATAACAAATGTACTTTAAGATTTCGAGGCATTTTGTGCAGTGTGCGCAGGTGTCCTTTTTCAACTTTTTAATTTTTTTAAATTTGTACAATTTCTTAATCGACTGATTATATCAGCACACAAGGGTTTCTATGAGCGAGAACGAAAGCCTCTACCAATTTTACCGAGAAAGGTATTTTCCTATACCTTCCAGGGGGTCTCTTACATACCACAATCGACATGGGACCAACGCGACCTTTTAACTTCCTCTCTGAAGGAAGTTTTGCTACGGATTTTTATTGTTCAAGAAAAATCCGTTGACCTTGGTTGGGTTTGAACCCACGAACATCGGGTCATTAGGCGACTTAACAGATGAATTTAAATTTTATTCAAAATTTCGACATACGTGATCACGTGTTTGATATGAAAATGTTTGAAATAAGGAAATGGGAAGAGTCCTGGCGAGGTAATAAATAAAATCTTGATGGTAAACGGGTTTCTTGGTAACAAACCACTTATTGGCTTGAGGAAAGCGAATAAAACGGGTGTTTAGTCTCTTACAATATGAACTTTATCTTAATGTGATCGCTAGAAAAGATTGTAGAAGTAGTTACGTATTCATAAAATTAGCTGTGTGTTCATGTGTTATTAACAGTTTGGATTGAAAACCGTATTGTGTCTTTTAAAAATTGAATTGTTCTCTATCTTCTAAATGTTGAATTGTTTTGTATCTTCTAAAGATTGAATTGTTTTGTATCGTCTAAAGATTAAATTGTTCTGTTTCTTCTAAGGATTGAATTGTTTTGTATCTTCTAAAGATTGAATTGTTTTGTATCTTCTAAAGATTGAATTGTTTTGTATCTTCTAAATATTGGATTGTTCTGTTTCTTCTAAAGATTGAATTGTTTTGTATCTTCTAAAGATTGAATTGTTCTGCATTTTCTAAAAATGGAATTGTTCTTTGTCTTCTAAAGATTGAATGGTTCTATATATTCTAAAGAATGAATTGTTCTGTATTTTCTAAGGATTGAATTGTTTTGTATCTTCTAAAGATTGAATTGTTTTGTATTTTCTAAAGATTGAATTGTTATTTTTCTTCTAAAGATTGAATTGTTCTTTTTCTTCTAAAGATTGAATTGTTCTTATTCTCCTAAAGATTGAATTGTTCTGCATTTTCTAAAAATGGAATTGTTCTCTATCTTCTAAAGATTGAATTGTTCTTTTTCTTCTAAAGATTGAATTGTTCTCTATCTTCTAAAGATTGAATTGTTTTGTATTTTCTAAAGATTGCATTTTTTTATCTTTTAAAGATTGAATTGTTCTGTTTCTTCTAAAGATTGAATTTTTAATTTATTCTAAAGATTGAATTGTTCTGTTTCATCTAAAGATTGAATTGGTTTGTATCTTCTCAAGATTGAATTGTTCTTTTTCTTCTAAAGATTGAATTGTTTTGTATTTTCTAAATATTGAATTGTTCTTTTTCTTCTAAATATTGAATTGTTCTATATCTTCTAAGGATTGAATTGTTTTATATCTTCTAAGAATTGAATTGTTCTGTATCTTCTAAGGATTGAATTGTTCTGTATCTTCTAAAGATTGAATTGTTCTATATCTTCTAAGGATTGAATTGTTCTGTATCTTCTAAGGATTGAATTGTTCTATATCTTCTAAAGAATGAATTGTTCTGTATTTTCTAAGGATTGAATTGTTTTGTATCTTCTAAAGATTGAATTATTCTCTATCTTCTAAAGATTGAATTGTTCTGTATCTTCTAAAGGTGGAATTGTTCTGTATCTTCTAAGGATTGAATTGTTCTGTTTCTTCTAAAGATTGAATTGTTCTGTATCTTCTAAGGATTGAATTGTTCTGTATTTCTAAAGATTGAATCGTTGTTTCCTCAGAAACCGTGACGATGGTGAACCTTGGTTTTAGCCAAGCCTGCTTAAGTAATCCGTAACCAGGGGTGCTGAGGGTGCTTGAGACCCCCTGTTATTATTTTAGGGGGCCTTAACTGTCAAGTTTTGTTTGTATATAATCCGAAACTACTAAGTTTGATATTTTAACAATTCTAATTGATTTGAAAATTTCAAATCCAAATAGATCTTATATTCGGATTTGACAGAATTTAATTCATAAATCTAATCTTAAATTAAGACTAGGGAATTATTTCAATTTTTATCGATACTAACCTTTATCCGCCATTAAAGATAACCTAAGACATCATCATAGTTCTTCAAGTAATTCACGTGGCCATTTTTATATTTAAGCTTATAGGGTCAACATACATTATTTCACTTGATCATAGAAAATTGCCAGCTTCGTCAAATTAATACATTTATACCCGCTTCGGTGGCTGCATAATCTAGGTCTCTACTCTCGCAATAGACTAGACTGCCGATGGTGGGCAGATCGGGGTTCGATACCAGTCGGGTGTATTGGAGATGGCTTTTCCTAAATGGTTTACCACTTTCTCTCTCTCCACGCAAATGCGAGTACACGTCCTCTAAATTAAACCCCCTTATCCCTAATATATTAGTGTAATTAATAAAAAAGCGTAGTATAAGCCGAATGGATAGTAAAACGCGGTGATAAAAAATATATATTCTCATTGTTCTATCACTATTTGTATGGCTTAAACATTTCTATTGGACTCACTTCAATATATTTATATTATTTATTCTAATATACAATTTGGTTTTGATTGTAAAATTGTATTAAAACTTTTAATTTCGATTATAAATATTTCAATTATAAAAACTATTAGGTTTGGATGCGATTAGAACATTTTCTAAACACTATGTTCGATTCGGAATTGATTTGAGCAAATAAACCAAGATTCAGATTAGATTATACATGGAAACTCTTGGATTAGAAGAAACATAATTTTATTTCCTTTAAAAAATTTAAATACCACTGTTGAAATCTTTTACTGTCCCCATTCACTTATATTACAAATTTAACAAAAATAACCAATTTAAAATATAACTGCAAGTATACAAATACGTATTTACAGTGAACTTATTATTGAGGTTTCTCAAAATCAATACTATATTGAAGATTACACCAAAAGAGCTCTAATCCTCGGATTACCCTGTCACTAAAATGATTTCGCAAAATTAAGTTTCACTGAAGAAAAAAAATTCGCGGGAATAAAAATCAGAGTAGACTGTTTTTAAATAAATAAATTAGGCTATTATTATTATTATTACTCTTACTATTATTATTAGTCAGGTCTATTCCTTCTGTCAGTGAACTTGAACTGTAAATGCTCCCTGTCCTCTGCCTACTCCTTCAGCTCCCAGAACTTTCTTATTTCCTTCGAGTCATCTAATATTTGAACCCTCCTCCTTCCTAAGATCCTATTTGCCTCAACCTTTCCTTCTATGACGTCATGCAGAAGTTCCACCTAAGGATGTGTCCAATTCAGTTTGCTTTGTACCAAAGAATCACATCCAAAATGGTTTTCTTCTCACCCACTCTTCTTAGGACTTGTTCATTTGTATGTCTGTCCACCTGATCTTCTCACCCACTCTTCTTAGGACTTGTTCATTTGTCTGTCTGTCCACCTGATATTCTCTAGTCTTCTCCAGATCCACATTTCAAAGCTTTCCAAGTATTTATTTTCCATCTTCCTAGGAGTCCAAGTTTCTGCTCCAAATGTAGCAGTTTATCAGTTTCTTCCTCAGTTCCAAACTCAACTTGCTGGTCAGCAGTAACCTCTTCTTGTTGAAAGCTTCCTTAGCAATGGCGATGCTCGAACTGATTTCCTTAGTGTTGTAGGCATCCTTTGTCAGCAGACCCCTCAGGTACTTGAACTGCCTAATGTTTTACAACTCCTGGTTTCCAATTTTTATTTTCAGTGGCTCTTCATTTTTCCTTATAATCCATTTAAACTAATTAATTTGAATTTTATTTAAAAAAAATATTACTATACAGAATATTTCCATTCATGCCAACAACATCGCTAGAATTAAGTTCAGTTTATATTCAAGCTGAATATGATTAAAGTAATAGTCAAACTATACAGTTAATGATTTTATAAAATTCTCGAAATTTGTGGAATAAGATCTTCTTATATTCCTCAATTGGTAGATTGGCCAGCAGAATTTTATTCCTCCAGCTATCCCTGCCCACTAAAATTCTTTTCAAGTCGAACAAAGCACTTAGAATTAGATCTTGAATTATCTGGTTGATGTACTGAAGTTTTGGTTTGTCCTCTTGCAGTTCTTTCAGACATTTTCCTTTCTATCTATTCAATATGGAGGGAGAATGACTGTACTGATGCCCAAACCATCGATATCTTCGTTTTTCAATTGCTCTCCACAAGAGTCTGCTCCCTTCGATTCTATTAAAGACTTGTTTATTTGTAATTCTGTCTGTCCGTGGGATCTTTATGACTTTACTCCAGCACCATGCTTCAAATGGTTACAGATTTTCCTTCTCTAGTTCTCCTATCGGCCAAGTCTCTCG
>CABFWB010000095.1:378856-400754 GCA_902151455.1 Timema bartmani
TAATTTGTCACCCAGTTTGTCCACATGATCTTCTCAAATCTTCTCCAGTTTCACATTTCAAGACTCTCCAAGTATTTCTTTTTATTCTTCCTGAGAGTCCAAGTTTCTTTTCCATAAAGTGTTATAATGTAGTTGATTTTTGGACTGCTCTCATATATTTAAAAAGGTCATGGATGAAGGNAGTGTGATGCTCTAAATGAAGCATTTCATCAGTTTCTTCCTCAGTTCCAGACTCAACTTGCTGGTCAGCAGTATTATCTTCTTGTTGAAAGCTTCCTTGTCCATGGTGGTATTCAACCCAATTTATTTGGTGCAGTAGGCATCCTTTGTTAGCAGAATTCTCAAATAGATGAACTGCTCTATGTTTTCCAACTCCTGGTTTCCAATTTTAAATATCAGCGGCTCTTCATTTTTTGAAATTACCACAATTTTTGACTAAAGTTGGGAAATTCATTGTTTCATCCTCCACTCCAAATTGATTTTGTGCGACACCCCTGAATAAGGATTCAATAAGAAACTATAAACAAACCGTGCAAACTGTTCTAGCAGATATCACCTCCACCATCTTGACTAAGACAGTTATTTTTCTCTTTGTTTGGAACAAAATAATGCAGCTCCAGGAGCTGTACTCTTCTTGTGCCAAACAAAGAGGGGGTTTGGATCCTTCCCCCCCTATATATATATATTTTTTTTTGATAGCTTCCAATTTACTGCTTGGAGATAAATTTCATTTGCAGTAATATATCCGTAATTTAATTCTTTTTAATGATCAACACAAAGCTTGAAAATGTCAAGAAATATGGCTGAACCCTCTTTGCTGCAAGGTCTTCAATTGGGGAACTATTGCTTTTAGAGAAATCTATGTATCCATACTTTTCTTATTGAGTGCACGGAATGACGACATCTAGTAGAAATTTTAGAGAACACTAAACGAAAATAAAACTGATTACAAATTGACCTACGACTAAAAATATAGTATTAATTTTTGAACACGTGGTCTAAAATCCAAATGTCATGCTCATGTAGTTTGTCTTTGTTTTAATGTCGATGGTGAGATCGGGGTTTGGATTCCGGACTGGCGTACTGAGCATAATTGCCGGTACTAGAGGGGGAAGAGGGGCATTGGTACATTCCCCTACGGATCTTTATCTAGGGGGGAGGGGGAGCAGGTTTTAGTTCAAATTGTGCAACGATTTAATCCTGATCCTCGTGACCAGTAATATTCAAAAAGCTTGATTAGTTTCTTTTTTTTTCCATTTTAGCACCGTATCTTACTACCCGTTCGGGTTATACGCTTTTTATAACATCTACGGAAGAACATGTTTGTCCACATTTGGAGCCAAACCTACACACAAACCTTAAAGCAAGATCGTGAAGCTCAGTAAAAGCCCTACGTATTTTCAAAATTCAATTAAATTACAAGCACTGGGTTATCTAAATGTTCTTTAAACTAAGCACAAATTCCAGAGAGATATTGGATTTCTAATATTTCTATTTGTAGTTATGGAAAATATTTACGTATATCAAACCCTGAAAGAAAAAATAGATTTATGAATAAGTTTATTTTACTCTTTTTAGATGCAAAAGGAAAAAAAATCGAGTTAATAATGACTCAAACAAAGATGTAAATTCTTTTCTTTTTTTTGTAATTTATATGATCCAAGGTAAAATTATTGTATTTACTTACTAATTACTGAATTGTTGTAAAATAAAACGTAATAATTTTGGCTTTAATGTAAAACAATTGACTTCATTAAACATTATTGGAAATACCTAAGAGAGACAGCTTGCGGTCCATTCAAAATGTCGTGGCTGGCCACTGTTTATCCAGCGGGCCATGGGTTGGTGTCCCTGCTTTTAGCGTGGCTATCAGTGCATGGGTGTTGCCCAAATGAGAACTATAAAAAATACAATAAAACTACCACATGACTTAAATTGATTTAGTTGAGGATTTTAAAGTGCACATCCTGAATCGACTGATTATATCAGCACACAAGAATTTCTATGAGCGAGAGCGAAAGGGCCTGCCAATTTTGCCGATAAAGGTATATTCACGTACCTTATAGGGATCTTTTACAAGCCACAATCGATATGGGACCGACGGATTTACTTCCACTCCGAAGGAAGTTATGCTACTGATTTTTAACGATCAATAAAAATCTGTCGACTTCGGTTAGGTTTGAGCCCACTACCATCGGGTCCTGAAGTGAGTGCTTTAGCCCAAGACCACCGATATCGATAACATAACTTAAAGACTTCATCACAAATCAAGTCAAACTTTTTTTTTATTTAACAGAAATGTGGTGGTATAGCCCAAGTATCTGTCACTGAAAATGAGTTGTTGATGATGATGATATTGCAATAGCCCTGAGTGATACTTTGAAACCAATGTTTTTTTCTTTGTTTGTTTGTACCCCCCTTCCATCCTTGAAAACGGGTGTGAGAGCTGAGGGGAGGTAGAGAGGGAGTGGTGTCAATGCCATGAGACGGCCTACATAACAGCTTCTAGGACTTGGAAGTCCAGTGCGTGCAGAAAAGGCTAGATGTTTGCTAACTCCTCGAGGTGAGCACAGGTTTATAAAACAGTAGGGTCACACGACGGTTGATACCAGTGTTGTTTCGACTATTGGAGCGCTCATAAGCATGACGCGGCAGGTGAGTGCACTACAAACAAAACAATGGGGTGTTCTTATAATTAATTTACTATCTGAATTCCAATCCATGGCAAGTTCAAATTTAATTTTACCTTTTAAATACAGGGGTGTGGCCTAAACAATTAGACGATTAGTAACTTGAAAAATAACAATTTATTATTATTATTATTATTAGCTCCACGTCTTACTACCCGTTCGGGTTATACGCACTTACGCTAATGTGTAATGTTAGGGTGATTGTGAGATGAAATGGAGGACCTACAGTTTAACGTGGGATCCGAACCACGGTGGAGGCCTGGCATTCCTAACATTCACAAGTTGTGATTAATACACGTCTTGTCAGAGGTGAAGGAAGGGTTTGGCAATCAGATAAATCTGTGCCGGGACCGAGGGTTGAACCCCGGACCCCCAACACAGAAGTCTGACACCTTACCCCTAGACCACCAGGTCACCTAACACTAGTTGAAAAAGTAAATATACACTAGCTAAATAAAAGCAAATTACACATTACACTTTTTGAAGATAACGTCATTCACGTGAGCTCCCCCAGACATCAGGCAAACCTCAACACGTTGTCCATTAAAGTCTGTTCAGCGTAGGAATTGTTTTCTGAAAGGCCTTTATTCCTGCCAGAAATCTACTATATAGTATGATATTGGTAGGAAAAAATACTTTTCAGAGAGTAACTCCTACCGTGAATGGATCGTAATTGTTTCCGACCCACCCTGTATGTTGTTGTTTTAGCAAAGTCTCTTACTACCCGTTCGGTTTATACGCTTATGTACTAATTATGCTAGCGGTTTCAAGGAGTAGGGAGTCTATAAATATGTAGTATACCCGCATTTGCGTGGAGGGAGGGTGGAAAACCATTTTGAAAAAACCATCAGTACACCTGACCGAGATTTGAACCTCATTCTTCCAATCATTGGCAATCTAGTCTACTGCGACAGTAGCGCCTTGGACCATGCGGCCACCGAAGCGAGTCCCTGTATTCTGTTTCTTTCATTCGTTCAAAGTTTACATTACTCTCTAGCGGAATAGATGAGAAAGATAGAATATTTAGGAAATGTACGCGCATTGGCGTGGAAGGAGAGGGAGAAACCATTTAGGAAATAAACAACTTACGGTAATGCGATTACCTATGCTCTTTTTTTTTAATTGCTAACGTTATTATTTTATAATAATTATTTCATTGATAGGATATTTAAGCACTTAATTGTTCTCCAATCAGTTCATTACTAATTAAAATGTAATTCTGTATTTTATAATGTCACATAAATTATAAAAAAGGAAATTAATTATTTAATTTTAGAATAGATTTCATAATAATGTGTTGCAAGATTTTGTCTCCTGAGATTTGGTAACATTGGCTTAGAGCCAGGAGATGAGATTGCGTTTTGCATTATTATTATGATATAGTAATAAATGTTGAAATATTTAGTTAGTGGTATTATTCTTGAGATAAAGTGTCTCACAAAATGAAAAAGTTGAGATTAAATGCACCTCCATTCAACTATAGGAAATATGCGATGACAGTTAAGGACGTTTAATATATTTATCGTATTGCAAGTCGATTAGAAATATGAGTAAGACTGTAGTAACGATAATAACATGGAGGGAGGTCTAATGTTCACAGAACTACTAGTAAGAATGTAGTAACGATAATAACATGGAGGGAGGTCTACTGTTCACAGAACTACTAGTAAGACTGTAGTAACGATAATAACATGGAGGGAGGTCTACTGTTCACAGAACTACTAGTAAGACTGTAGTAACGATAATAACATGGAGGGAGGTCTACTGTTCACAGAACTACTAGTAAGACTGTAGTAACGATAATAACATGGAGGGAGGTCTACTGTTCACAGAACTACTAGTAAGACTGTAGTAACGATAATAACATGGAGGGAGGTCTACTGTTCACAGAACTACTAGTAAGACTGTAGTAACGATAATAACATGGAGGGAGGTCTACTGTTCACAGAACTACTAGTAAGACTGTAGTAACGATAATAACATGGAGGGAGGTCTACTGTTCACAGAACTACTAGTAAGACTGTAGTAACGATAATAACATGGAGGGAGGTCTACTGTTCACAGAACTACTAGTAAGACTGTAGTAACGATAATAACATGGAGGGAGGTCTACTGTTCACAGAACTACTAGTAAGACTGTAGTAACGATAATAACATGGAGGGAGGTCTACTGTTCACAGAACTACTAGTAAGACTGTAGTAACGATAATAACATGGAGGGAGGTCTACTGTTCACAGAACTACTAGTAAGACTGTAGTAACGATAATAACATGGAGGGAGGTCTACTGTTCACAGAACTACTAGTAAGACTGTAGTAACGATAATAACATGGAGGGAGGTCTACTGTTCACAGAACTACTAGTAAGACTGTAGTAACGATAATAACATGGAGGGAGGTCTACTGTTCACAGAACTACTAGTAAGACTGTAGTAACGATAATAACATGGAGGGAGGTCTACTGTTCACAGAACTACTAGTAAGACTGTAGTAACGATAATAACATGGAGGGAGGTCTACTGTTCACAGAACTACTAGTAAGACTGTAGTAACGATAATAACATGGAGGGAGGTCTACTGTTCACAGAACTACTAGTAAGACTGTAGTAACGATAATAACATGGAGGGAGGTCTACTGTTCACAGAACTACTAGTAAGACTGTAGTAACGATAATAACATGGAGGGAGGTCTACTGTTCACAGAACTACTAGTAAGACTGTAGTAACGATAATAACATGGAGGGAGGTCTACTGTTCACAGAACTACTAGTAAGACTGTAGTAACGATAATAACATGGAGGGAGGTCTACTGTTCACAGAACTACTAGTAAGACTGTAGTAACGATAATAACATGGAGGGAGGTCTACTGTTCACAGAACTACTAGTAAGACTGTAGTAACGATAATAACATGGAGGGAGGTCTACTGTTCACAGAACTACTAGTAAGACTGTAGTAACGATAATAACATGGAGGGAGGTCTACTGTTCACAGAACTACTAGTAAGACTGTAGTAACGATAATAACATGGAGGGAGGTCTACTGTTCACAGAACTACTAGTAAGACTGTAGTAACGATAATAACATGGAGGAAGAGAGGTCTACTGTTCACATGTACTTGTGATATGTTCTTATCACTCAGTATATAAAATGCAGTGGTAAAGTTACTCCCATGTGAGGTATGTAGAGCATAATCTGATTGGTCAAATGGGGACAGTGTGGGCTTAGAACATATCATAGGCCCGGATCGGTCGGGACAGTCCCGAAATTTAACTTACATCGCGTGTCCTGGGTGAGCCCCATCTGGGACAAAAAAAAAGTCCCAAGGATCTAGAAATGTCTTGTGGCGCCGTTCTACGCTAACATACACTGCACGTCTAGACATGAGTGTATATAGATAGTTTAAATAAATACGACTATATTATAGATAGTGTATTTCCAAACGTTGTTGTTTTTTATTCAATTTTATTGAAAACACATGGAATCTGAGTATGTTTTACATATTGGTAAATTCTGAGTATAAATTGCATATAATGATGACAACACCAAAGATAAAAAAATAAAAATATACATGCCATTTTTGAGGTTAAGGGGACAAGAGAAAATGTCGGTAATGTAGATTATTTTTGAATTTTTGATCTCTCTTAGTAAATAATGGAGATATTGTCTAACGCGCTAACCTAGTATTGGACTAGACTGCTGAATACGGAGAGATCGGGGTTCGATTCCAGTCGGGTGCACTGAGGGCGGGTTTTCCTAACCGGGTTTCCACTCTCCTCCCACAAAAATGCGGGTGCATTTCTTATAAATTAATCCTTCATAATCCCTACCCTATTAGTGTAATGAGTAAATATGCGTATAACCCGAACAAGTAGTGAGACGGGGTGATAAAAACAAACAAGCTCTGCTTACACTGGCAACACTCCACAACACGACACTGAAGGGAACAATCTTCTAGACTATTACAGTCGCGTCAATCGGAGCTATCCTCTCCAACCACCCATCAGTTGCCACTGTCACGGATAGACTTAACCTAAAATTATTGTTAGTGTATAAAGTAATTGCTTAGAATAAAGTGTTCTGTCTTACGACAGGTTCATTCCTTTTGTCAGTAAACTTAGACTGCCAATGCCATGTCCTCTGCCTCCTCTTTCAGCTCCCAGAACTTTCTTCTTTCCTTCAAGTCTTACAATATTTGACTCCTCCTCCTTCCTAAGCTCCTCTTTCTCTCAACCTTTCCATCTGTGAAGTTGAGCATAAGGAAGTTCCTCCTAAGGATGTGTCCAATCCAGTTTGCTTTGGGCCAAAGAATGTTTCTCTTCTCACCAACTCTTCTTAGGACTTCATTTGTCACCGTGTATGTCCACCTGATCTTCTCAGGTCTTCTCCAACTCCACATTTCAAAGTTCAACAAGTTTTATAATTAAAAATAAATCATGAAACCCTGCAATAAATTTTTAGTTCTTTCACCTCAGGCCATACACATACATTAATTACGCTGGTGGAACAGTGATGATGAAAGTATAGTTTTAAATAAGATGTATCTTCATTTGCTTAGATGTAGAGTGTAAAGCATTTAAGGAAAAAAAGCTTTCAGTACACCCAACTGGGCTTCAAATCCCGATCTCCCTGTCATCGGCAATCAAGTTAAAACACCAGATTGACTTATTAGACCATACGACCACCAATATGGGCTAGACTCTTATTCATGTGAATTTGATTTGTTTGGTTAAATGTTTAATTTTATGTTAATAGCTGATTTATAACTGGAAATAGTTGTGGTCTTCTTTAAGAATGGGTGTGTTGGCTTCAACTATATTAATATTCAACACCCTAGCTCAGTCTGTAGCGTGTCTACCTACTGAGCTGTGGGTCCTGGGTTCGATTCCCTGTATGGCTAAAATAATATAGTTGGTGAAATGTGGGTTCCCCTTCCACAATAATGAATTAATGGCTGGGGGACTGGGTGTTGTGTCTGTTCTAGATTTAAGTTAGTTTTTAAGTCGTGTGCTGATGTAATCAGTCGGTTCAGAAAGAGCACATAAAAATCGTATTATTATAAAGTGCAACTACGGCTAAAATTATATTTTAATTAGAATTGACTTATACGACAGCAAGAAAAGTTACTAGATTTACTTTCAAGTATTCATACGTCAAGTCATGTGATTTGCAGCTTTCACTTTTGATAGATATCAATACCAATAAAATAGCAATATTTATATATATGTATATTGAAAAATGACACCTGGACACGGGAATCGAACCCGGGACTTTGGGCTTAGTACGCTAATAACTTAACCACTGAGCTATCCAGGAATCATCTTGTGCTCAGGAACATTCTTCACTCATATTTTTGTACAGAATCTGTAATGGACATGTGGAAATCGTCGGCTATATATGAGATCACGAGTTATCAGATAACGCAGCCTTCTTTGACTTGGGAGAGCTTTATGCAGCCAATAGTACCGCGACAACTGTACGAATGCACATATGATATTTAGATGCGGCTATAACCGCAACTAACAAATTAATAATGTAAAAACCCACTTCGGAGGTGCATGGTCTACCCTCGCAGTAGATTAGACTGCTAATGAATGGGAGATCAAGGTTAGAATCTCAGTAGGATGTACTGAGGGTCCCCACACGCAAATGTGGGTACACATCCTCTAAATATAAACCTCCAAATCCCTAAAACCATTAGTGTAATTAGTGCATGAGCGTATAACCCGAATGGGTAGTAAGACGGTGCTAAAAAAGCTTGGTTATTTACTCCATCATAATATTAATAAAGTGAAACACTATCAAAACTATCTGAAAAAAAGTTAATATTTCTTAAAGACCTTTCCCAAGAAAATTGGAGTGCAGACACTATTGTGCCGTCTCCTTTAATGAACTTAAGAGGCCAGTGCACTAGCGGATCGTGTTGTTGACCTGGGCGTGGCCTAGCTCTACCACGGTCATCAACACCTAGGTGTGGTAACTAATGTTGTCTCTGTTGCAGGTGACCTTGACAGTGTTCCTAGTGACTTGGCTGGCGGCCAGTCAGAGCGCGCCCTTGCAGCAGCCGCTCGTTTATTACACTCAGCCCGAAAAGTAAGGAGATGACACATACAGAGTTTTTATTTAATCAGCGTAATAAAAAGAAATTAAACGTGGAATTGGTTCTATAGATAAATGTATTACAAACACAGTAGAACATGTAATACTATACTAGAGATCTTAGTGACACTACGAATATTTTCCAAAGCTAGGGGTTTAATAATTAGTATGCGATGCGCACCTTTCACGTCAACCTTTTTTTGTGAATCCTCCGATTAATATTTGAAACTTAACATGATTAGTATTGTAATATATATCGGTAACAGATTCCTTTACTATCAAAACAACAAGTCATTTCAATAAAAATATTTAAATATATAAATCAAATTAATTTATATATTTCAATAAAAATATTTAAATATATAAATCAAATTAATTTATATAGATTAAAAACATTAGAAAACGAAAGATCAAATAAAAAAACACTATTTAAAGTAATGCAAATTACCCTCTTATGAGATGAAATAACCAGCCCCTTGGTATAATGGTCAGTGCACCTGGCTATGATCCTAGGGGTCCCGAGTTTGACTACCTTCATACTCACTATCTCCATCATACCCACTATCTCTGGCTTAAGTAAGTTATGCCATTCGTCTCTTCAATCATAAGGTGTGAAACAATACATAATATAGCATTGATTGTATTAGTAATGCTATTTTTAAAGCTTTAGCTAACTTTTAATTGCTATATCATGAACCAATATATAATATATAGTATATTATAATTACTCTTACATGGTAACTATATAACTGCATTTTGAAGCTACAATTTTACCTCACGTAGACTAGAGTCTCGCACTAATTTTAAACACTTTTCAATATTTAATATTTTTTAAAAGTTTTAAAAAAAAACCATATGGGTTACTGAATAATACGAACTTTTTTAAAACAAATAAGTTATTATAGCATATCCATGCTAGAAATAAATATTTCTTACAATAATTAATTCCTCGATTTACCCTATGTTTTATTTTATTGAACCATTCAGTTCTTGTCACATGTAAGTTTTCCCAGCGTCTATGAAAGTGTTAAGTTCGGTTAATATTTTGAAGATTAAAAATGCACCTTGTTCCTCCATTGTGCGACTTTTTGGATGACCACATTTATGCAATCCAATCTCTGAACAAATCCAAACCCGCATCGGTGGCCACACGGTCTAAGGCACTACTCTCCCAATTGACTAGACTGCCGATGACAGGAAGATCTTGGTTTGATCCAGGTCGGGTGTACTAAGGTCGTTTTTTTCCTAAATGATTCCCCACTCACTCGCCACACAAATACGGGTACACTTCCTCTATATTAAATCTTCCTCATCCCTAACCCATTAGCATAATTAGTACATAACGGTAAACCGGATGGGTAGTAATACATGGTGCTAAATGATATATTAATGTAGGTGAGTTTGTAGAGCACAGAACCATTATGTTTATTTATCTGTGACTTGTAGGCTTATGCAGTATGGCCCAGTGGCGCCACTACCTGCGGGTGGTCAGTACCTGATCTACACGCCTGGAGTCGCAGATAATCCAGACGAGGGCGGGTCAACGTTCGGTGGTATCTACAATTTCTTCGTCGGCATCTTCGGCGGGAACCCCGAAGATAAGCCTACCGTGTCTTCGCCACCACCTAATACCGGTGCTTTAATGGAGACGTCTACAAACGGTGACGTCACGGTATGCAGGCTAACATTTGTTACTTGGATTCAAACACCTTCCCACGCCTATCTTGCTCAATGTTGTGAGCGTTTTCTAGAACTTTTCCTCCATACACTCTCGTGATTAGACATTTCCAATAGGGTGGGTAGGGGAACTGGTGATCTGGCGCTCTAAGGGTCCGGGGTTCAATCCTCGGTCCCGGCACAGATTTATCTGATTGCCAAATCCTTCCTTCACCTCTGACAAGACGTGTATTAATCACAACTTGTGAATGTGTGGAATGCCAGGCCTCCACCGTGGTTCGGATACCACGTTAAACTGTAGGTCCTCCATTTCATCTCACAATCACCCTACCATCACACATTAGCGTAAGTGCGTATAACCCGAACGGGTAGTAAGACGCGGTGCTAATAATAATAATTTACCAAGCTCCTTTCCTCCATCTTATTTTATTTCAGCAAGCATATATCAAATATTTTTTTCATCAGAATCTTCAGTTCTTAAATTTATTATAAATTCTTCCTAAATACCGTTGTTAACAACAATTTTTGTCCAATTAAATATTTTATTTACAAATAGCTAATTAAGTATCAGTAAAATTATAACTCTTTGGAAATTTGTAATGAACCTGAAATACACAAAACATTAACACAAATATAAACACCAATTACTTAACACTGATACTGTTCACATACACAAATGACGTTCAATTTGGCACTATGTTCTTTGAACTCTTCAATCATTCGACTGACGCCTTGAAAGTTTTCGTTCGATGCACGGAAGCATCAGATTATCCAAGCGTCCCTGAATAGTTTTGATCTAATGTGACTGTTGACGTGATTTGGTTTATAAAACGTTCTTTCTAAAGAGGAACTGTTGATGTAAATCACGTAAAGTCTTTAGTAACTTTCCTAAATTGGGTTAAAACCTTCTCAACACCAATAGTCCAATATCAGTCCAGGCACTCTTTATATACTTGATTATCAAATTTATCACTGTATACATCTTTATCCCCTAATTTTAGAAGTATTTATTTCTCCTCATAATTCTCTAAAAGAAAGGCCATAAAATCTTGATAAAAACAAAAAATCAACTTTGCCAATATCAAGTTTAAACATTTTCCTCACCAGTGTAACAATTTATGTAGTTACTTGACTAAAACAAGACCGTGGCCAGACCAACATTTCAAAGGGAGGGGGGGACTGAGCCCCCAAATTTCTCATGCAAAGAAAAATTCAGAAATTTAAATGTCTCTTAGAAGCTATCTGATCAATTTATTTTTATGGTAAATAAGGGCAGGGATTTAAGTTCTAAAATTTAGTTAACCTCCATAAACTAACAAAGCAGCTACTCTATCCAAGTCCAAATATTTACATTGAGCACTTCTTAAATAAAGGTATAATTGGTGGTACATGGGGGGAGGGGGTCTCCGATTTTTTTCAGCTCTTCCCCTCCAAAAGAATTTTTCACCCGGAATAAATTGATTGAGCTTCTAGACTTATTTCACGTAAATCAGGTGAAGAACGTTTTAAATATATTCTAGGGGCTTCAATTTTTTTTTTCTAATCTAAGGAAATACTACTTCAAATATATTACGGAGGAGTATAATTTTCAATTTAATTTCCATGTGAGGACCACTCCAATAGCTTGAAGGCATCCAATCGTCAAACTTTTGCCGGGAGATGAAACCGGAAATCTTTAAGCCTAGGGGAAAAAAATAAATTCCACAAAACCCCTTTTTGGTTAGTTAACCCCTCCCCTTACAAAAATAAGGTTCCCCCACCAATGTCCTAACCTGAATAATTTCAGAGGTAGTTTTGTCTTTCTCTAATAAAGTTGGAGGTTTAATTATTTGTGTTTGGAGAAAAGGTTGACTCCGTCTATTTAGCCCAATATTATATTCAAATAAAGGCAGTCCCAGCTTGATCAATTAAACATTTATATACTTAGTCCATTTTACTATCTATATAAAGAGAAATTATAAAGGAACCCACAAGAAAATACCATTGGAAGCATTTGATAACTTTTAAATTAATAAATCTAGTAAAACATATCCATAAAATGGCAAATTTTATATATATTATTAATATACAAGAAATTACTAATAATATAGTAAAAGGTTGCCAATGTTGACACAAAAAAAAAGTATGTATTTTCTAAAAAAAAAACTCCTACTTAAAACGAAAGTAAAGAGTTTTTTTTTTCATTTACTGAAATTGAAAGTGTTAACTTATAAACCAAATATAGCATTCGGAATAAGTATACTAGTTTTACCTATAAAAGAACTAGCACTACACTACACTACACACTAAACTTGCAAAACTAAAAGCATTCACACACCACAGTATTTACAGCATTCACTTATCTCCAGGTGTGCTGCTAACAAACTGTTGCTGTTTATATTTTCGCAAACTGCAAGCAGTTGTGGGTTGACAGCTGTTGGATGTTTCCCCTCCCCACAACTTGTCTTATTCAATGCAAACTCAGATTCATTTGTGACTTTCTCTTGGTACTACCATTCTAATAGTTTTCATTTGAAAGTTTTTATTTCCAAATCTCAAAGACTTATTCACCTTCACACTTTTCCCAACACTCAATAATACTTCCTATTTACTTTGTCAATACTTTGTCTCGGTCTACACAACTTTGTTGCCTCACTAAGGAACACAATCATAAAACAATTTTAAAATTTACTTGGACATTAGATTGGTGGCAGAAAACTAACTTTTATTTTATTTTCTTGTTCAAACTCATTAAACACGTTTAAAGACTATTTTGTATTAGCACAAAAACATTTGGGTTCACATTTACATGAATAAAATATATTTATTACATTTTTATATAGGTATATATAAATTACAAAACGTGCCAGCCCCGTGGTGTAGTAGTCAGTGTAACTTACTACAATCTAGGGGTCCCGGGTTCGATTCTAGACTGGTTGCTTGGATATTTTTCCCAACGGTCACCAGGGTTTGGTTGGTTAGGCTTAAATTAGGTTTAAAATTTCCTACTGGTTCCACATCCTCATACTCACTATCACCCTCATACTCACTATCACCATCATACTCACTATCACCATCATACTCACTATCACCATCATAACTCACTATCACCATCACCTCGTCTCATCAGGACATGTAAAGAGCCTCCACAGAAAGGATGTACTATCAGTATATTTGGGCGTCTCCTCGACAACGGTACATTAGTAATAATAATAATAATAATAATAATAATAATAATAATAATGATACTTAGCACCGCGTCTACTACCCATTCGGGCGGTACATTAATACTTGCTAATCTTGCCACTAATGGACTGTGAGTCATATAGCCCAGATGCACAATATGTTATTATAATTATTACAAACAGTGACAAATACAGCCAAACATGTTCTACTCTGTATTCATTTAATATTGTTACTAACATGAAGCTACCACTTACCACAGTGAGCACAAATTACTATAAACATTACTTACACTTAAATAAGCATTTGGGGACATGCAAGAACTCTAACTGCAAAGGTGGATACGCAGACTAAATGCTAAGTTCATCTAATCTGGTTGTCTGCTGACGGGGAGGCCAGGAAATCGAACGAGGGTGGTTTTACCCAAAGGATTTTCAACTCTACTTCCACGCGAATGTAGGGATAATTTTCTCTAAACTTCTTCCTTTTAGGCTGCTGTGCACTTACTTCAGTCTCCCTGATTATCACCCTGATGAGTCAGTACTTGCTTCAGTCTCCCTGATTATCACCCTGATGAGTCAGTACTTGCTTCAGTCTCCCTGATTATCACCCTGATGAGTCAGTACTTGCTTCAGTCTCCCTGATTATCACCCTGATGAGTCAGTACTTGCTTCAGTCTCCCTGATTATCACCCTGATGACTGGCTGTGCACTTATTTCAGATTCCAGAGAAGCTGGTGGCGGGCCAAGGTGAAGCGGCTGCAAACCTCGAGAAGTTCGACGAAGATGAACCCTCGTCCTCCACTCTGCCTCCCGTTAGTCCAGGAAAGAAACTATACCTGATTGGGCAACCCCAGTTCTTCGGCAACTACGACGCCCTCAAGACCCGGGGTGGTGTCTCTAGCTTCCTGTTGCTCAACCAGCAACAGCAGCAACATCAGCAATATCCCTCAGCCCTTTACGGCGACAGGGACGCCATAGTTGTGGATGCAGTCAGGGCAGCGCCGGCGTCAGAGGAGACAGAGGAATCCGAGGAGGTGGCCTCCGAGCCTGCGGGGCCCTCAGTGGCCCAGGTGAAACCCCAGGCCATCGCTTTAGCTGGTCCCGGGGGTGTGGCTGCAGCTGCCCCTGTGGGTACGGCTCTGGTGGGCCCTGGAGGTCTGGCAGTGGCAGCCCCGTCGGCCACCGCAGTGGCAGGGCCCTCAGGAGGGGCGCCACCCATTGCGCCGGCCAGCCTACTGGCGCACTGACCCTCCAACATTCAACACTAACTATTAAACTCTTAAGGGCACCGCCTACTTTAGGTGAAATATCCTCACACTGTTGTATTTCTTATGGTAATGTCAGTTCTGAAGCTTCCAAGCCACTAAGACTATTAAGTGATCTTGTCAAAAATGACTGTATTTGTTCAAGGAAGTCTGGATCTATATTTATTAACATTTACTTTGATCCCAGAATTGAGACATTTAGCGCTAAACGTTCTTGAAAATGAGTTGATTTCCCTTTTTTCACGCTTTTTTAAAAATCATTTAACCTACAATCTAAGGTTTATAGTCCTACATGGATATGTTGATACCTTTCTTCTTAATTTAAGTTTGAACCAAATTTTTTTAATCAAAAACTTATTTATTAACTCGTTCTGGTAGGCGGCCCATTTAACCCTTCTTCAAATCGCTACTCCGCATCCTGGAGCCGTCTAACATTTGCTGTAATATCAATATTAGCAATAAATAAATCTACTTCCATTCTTGTGTGTGTACACTTTATATTTAGTAGGTTTCGAAATAATTTTAAGTTCAGCTCAAAGTATAGTCTTAATATAGATCATGGTCTTAAATTAACTTTGATTAACTTCAATGAATACTTATTTACATATACTACGGAAAAACTATTACATTTTCGGTAATGTATAGTTTTTAAAAATCTGAGAACGTTTGATAATCATTATCATCATCATCATCACCCGCCTCGGTGGCGTAGTTGGCTAACGCGCTAGTCGTGTTGAGCTCAACCGCTGAGGACGGGGAGATCGAGGTTCGAATCTCGGTTGGGTGAACTGGGGGTGGTTTTTCCTAAATGGTTTTACACTCTCCTTCCAAGCAAATGCGGGTTCACTTTCTCTAAATTCAACCCTCCCAATTCCTAATCCATTAGCGTAATTAGTACTTAAGCGTATAACCCGAACGGGTAGTAAGACGCGGTGCTAAATATTATTATTATTATCATCATCATCTACTGTATCTAGTATCTTTCTGGTTCAGTCCTTCCACCATTCTTCTTCCTTTATTAGCTTCCCTTCTTCTCCTCTCCTTCACCCACTTGCAGTTATTTTAAAAAAAAAACTCTATACACTTCCGGGATTTAAACCCCAACCTGCCTGTCACTAACAATCCAGTACATTGCAAGATCGTGCGTGATAAAAAAAAACGGACTTTCTGTAAATATTCAACGTTGAAAGACAAAGAGTAATTTTGAACACTTCAGAAAACTACAGGTCGGTATGGAGGGGTAAGTATAGTAGGATTTTGGTAGGAAGTCACTTTTAGAAGAAAAAAACCTATTTTTTGCTGGTCATTATTTATAATATTTTATTATATTAATATTTAGAAGCATTATTTCACAGATAATGATACTACGTATCAAAAGTTAATATTGAAGATCACAAGATTTGACGTATAAATTGAAGATTTCAATTTCGATTCCTCGACACTTTGATACTTCAATTCTTACTGGCATTGAAAGAATCTAGTATCTATATTAGTATCAAGATTATTGATAGCTACATTCTTAGCTCTAAAATAATGTTTGGGAAAAAGAAAATGAAAAACCATGAAATTTCTAGTTTATATACAAATATGTATATTATATATATAAAATATATATATATAATCTATATTACATGTAACTTAGATAACTAAAGCTAATGAAGCGTTTTTCATCATGTATATATGTACTGTACATATAAGTATGTGTATATATATATATATATATATAATAGTAAATATTTACTCGATAATCAAGTATCGCAGATAACGTTGGGCAGGACATTCAGCATGAATGGAAGAATCTAGAACCGTGTTCAAGGTATTGATTGATAAACCCAATGGGAAGAAACCATTGGGAAGACCTAGACACAGATGGGAGGATAACATTAGAATGGAACTGAAAGAAATAAGGTGTAGTCAGGTGGACTGGGTAGAACTAACTCAAGGCAGGAATAAGTGGCGTACTTTTGTTTTCCCAATGCCATAGAATAAGTATATATATATATAAGTTAAATACTAAATTATATATATATTTAATATATAATTCATATTATACAAATATACATAAATATATTACATATAATATATAGCTAATATAGTATAATTATGTATTGTATAATATATATTATACTTGGTAAGTATAATGTATATATATAAATGGATTATATTTAAAATACGTATATATTATACATACAGTATATATTATATGTATAATATCTATAACATATTACATATAATATATTTTTATATATAATATACAAGATTATATAATTATATATTGATATTATATATTTCATAAATACTAAAATAGTTTTGGTAGGTTTTAACCGCCAAAAATGTTCTTTATATTTAAATAGGATTGTAATTAATTAGTCCTAATAAATACACTTTATTTTAGATTACTATTTATATATTTAATAAAGCTACTACGGAAGTCTTAGGGCTGATGTCCAATCTTATATCTACAGTTCAACAAATTTGGCTCAAAAACATTCTGTAAAATACTGAGAAGTCTTAAAGTTCTCTTATATATTATATACTGTTGAGGAAGACGGGAAACTATTTAGGAAAAAGCACCCTAAGTACAGCCAACAAGAAATCAAACTTCTATATTCCCGCCACCAGTCTACATATTTAGCTATATTCTAGTATATTCTTAACTTTAATTAGCATTATGCCACTACACTCCACTTGTTTTGACTTGTTTCTTCTCCACTAAACTGTTGTTAGCATTGTGCTATTACACTGTGTACTTGTTAGTACCGATGTTAATGTTGGCTAGAGACTCAGGGGTTGTATGAGATGCACCCTGATGAGCCCGGAACTTGGCATCTGTTGGGGAAAGTCTGGGTAACACCCACATCACCACATGAATATTTCAAACGGTGAATCACATTCGTCGATTGTTCGAAGTGCTGTTGGCAAACAGTGCTCCAATAGATCTACATATATTACTTTCAGGTTTCGAATTTTCTTTGATTCCATTGACGGTCACCAATAGGAAATCAGTTCACTTAAATGAAAAAAAAAGTATTAATTAATACTACGTATTAATTTAGCACCGTAATTACTCTAATTTGTTAGGGATGAGGAAGGTTGAATTTAGATTAAGTGTACCCGCATTTGCGTGAAGGGAGTGTGGGGAAAACCATTTATGAAAAGCACCCTCAGTACATCTGATAGGGATCGAATCCCGAGCTACCCGTCATCGGAAATCTAGTCTAACACGTGAGTGACGCTTTAGACCATGCGGCCACCGAAGAAGGTAAGTATAGCTAGTAATGAAAATGAAATAACAAATGCTCCAATAAAACTTTAAATTTACAAGTAAATCTTTTTTTATTTGATTTAATCCCATGAAAGTATTTTTAAATAGCAAATAAAATATAAAATAAAGACCCTAACATATATAATATAATATATAATATAATATAATATAATTATTATAATAGAAAAAAACATTCTAATCAAGAGAGCACAAATAGTTATCGAACAAAAAATTATTCAAATATTAGAATTAACTTGACACTCGATTGAATACCCTTAGTTGACTTTAGCTGGCCACATGATAATAAACTAATCTATGATATTGAAATAAAAAACACAATATATGGTCAATATACTTCCCCACACAAAACAAGTATAGCCTATATATAATTTACAATTATATTAATATCATATAACTATTGAAATAATTTGATTTTGTTATATGTAAAAACTTGTATTTGTATTGTATTTGTATTGAACTAAAAATGAACTCCCATATGAAATGGAATGCAGAAATGAATAATAATAAGCTATCAGTTAAGAACAGCTAAGATTCACACTCAGATATTAAAACAAGATATCAAACCTGAATCAAAATTCTGTCAAATAATTTCATATAGAAAAACAAGTGGCACACAAACAACATTAGAAATATCCAAAAATACAAATTTATTAAATATTATATACAATTTTTTATTTTATTTAGCACCGAGTCTTAATACCCGTTTGGTTTATACGCTTTATTATATACAAGCAGTACAATAATTCAGATTTGTTAATTTATTAGACTTATTCTTATTAAAATGTGTTTTATGATTAATAAAACTCAGTGGTACGTCGCATACCCCCTGAAATCTTTATCCTTGGCCTGGGAATACACGTACCCTGATTTCTAACAATTCTTGTCAATCATTCTAACCTCCCGGGCACAGACAGGGAAACATTAGATACACAGCCTCCATTATGTATTTATGTGGCTTCAAAAAAAAAGCCACTTACTATTTTATTATGACATAATAAAACTATTTTAATTTAAAGCGGTTACACTGTTAGTAAGCAAGTTGATGGAACAATTATTTGTCTAGTTCACGTCCTGATTTGGCAGTGACCGTAAGAAACGTAGCCCAGTAAGCGGATACCTGGAATGGAGGGGAAGAGAAGGGGGCCGGGGGGGACAGGAAGTGGAAGTGAAAAGAGTGCCAGGAACTAGGCTTATAAGAACGAGACTGCAGGAGACTGCTGACCCACACTCAATCGACGCCTCGTCTTCTGATCACAAGGTGTTCGTGCATTTCTCATCTGTTATTTGTGTATTGCTCCTCTTGCATTGCTCATATTCCGCTTTTGAAGTGCTCATCTTCCGCTTGTGTATTGCTCACCTTCCGATTGTGTATTAATCATCTGCCAATAGTGTAAAGCTCATCTGTTGCTTTTGAATTGATCATCTACTGCTCGCTGTGCTCTACTATGGACCTCACACAGGTGAGTCACTGGCTACCACTCACAGCAGGGTTAATAGACTTTATAGCATGAAGGTGACAAGGTCCACGTATAAACTACCTTAGTACTGTTGGACTACAAACATATGAATTACTATAGTATAGTCATAAACTTGTATAATAACTCCTAAGCATTTGATAAATTTGCCAAAATGAGTTAGATACCACTAGTTAAAATATATTTTAAACTAACATTTGAAAGTGAATCAATTGCTATAAAATCACAGAATACAGATCAGTTCACCCACACATATGTCATAGAATCAATGCCTTACCGCATTTCAAAACTTCAAACCCGTTTATTAAGATATTATATTTTTAGTGAGACGTTCAAAACAAGAGTTATTGTTAACTTAATCTAAGGGGTTGAGATGAGAATGCTAATTTAATAGTAAATGAACCAGGATTCACCCGAAGACAGGGCCTCATATACTTGCTCCCCATTCGACCAATAATACATAGGCATTGTTCTACACAGCTCACAAGGAAATACATTCCCGTTTACACCTGACTAATGAATGTTCTAGCGAGGGAGTCGAATATTTCACAGGTACAGTCTATACAAGCTCTGCTCACCCTAGCAATACTTCATGACACGCCACTGTCCCAAAGTCAAGGGGACCCTGGTTTTACTGCCAGAGGTACCGTCGTAGATATTCCCCTTTTTTTTTATAGACGTGTTCATCCTACTAATTATTATTATTAGCACCGCGTCTTACTACCCGTTCGGGTTGTACGCGCTTACGTTAATGTGTAATGATAGGGTGATTGTGAGATGAAATGGAGGACCTACATTTTAACGTGGAATCCGAACCCCGGTGGAGGCCTGGCATTCCTCACATTCACAAGTTGTGATTAATACACGTCTTGTCAGAGGTTAAGGAAGGGTTTGGCAATCAGATAAATCTGTGCCGTAACCGAGGATTGAACCCTGGGCACCTTACCCCTAGACCACCAGGTCACCTCCCTACTAATTAAACAATAAAATTATCTTATTGTTAGTTCTGGGAGTGTGACTTCAGGCTTACTGGCCTAGAAGAAATTAGTTTATAAGTAGTTGATAATGATAACACTTACCCTATTCCTCTGACGAGTTTACACACTCACTATATTATTTGCTCCTTGAAAACATCGACTTTTTTAAAAATTAGATCTTTTTGTTTCCTATTCTAGATATACAAATGCTACCACGGACTTTTTTAATCTACATCTTGGCAGGAAGACTCCTACAGGACATTTTCGTGACCAAGTCAAATACATTAACATATAAATACTTTATAAAAAACACATCTACAAAAAAAACAATTTTAAGATGAAAATAATAATTTTGTGACACTGTAGGCCTATTTTTAGAATTATTTAAGAATTAATTGTTTTTGTTTCAACTTTAAATATTTAAAACTCGCTGAATAAAACGTAGATTCATAAATATTGAAAATCCTATCCATGACGTCATAGGTAGGCATCGTCCTTTAATGTAAACACTAGCGGTGTAGCTATGGAGGGAAGGAGTATTTATCTGCCCCCTTCCACCCACCTCCAAACAAAAGTGGTCGTAACGTCTTTGGAGGCTGGGGCTTAAAACGCAATACTCGGGAGTAAAATAAGTGATACTTTTTAAATTTGAGGGGGGTAAGGGGCCAACTCAAGTGATATATTCGTGGTTCTGTTGTTCTTGAGACGTCACGGGTTGGTTCCGTTGAATGTGTTGAGTGAATCATTCAACTATTGTTATTATTTACTTACAAATAAACGGTACAGGGGAAATAAAGGGTAGTCACATTTCACACATTATCCAGGGCAACAACTTTTATGTCTCAAAACTAATAAAAAAACCCAGAAAACACATTTCCTCCTTTTCCCCCTGTGCCCTTCAAATCTTAATAGTCTAATTAAATATATTGGATACGTAAAATTTAAATTACAGAATTAATAGCATCAACATAGTTTTTTCTTTCTTTTTACTACACGTCTAATCAACCGACATTTAATTACAACCCGCCTCGGTGGCGTAGTTGGCTAACGCGCTAGTCGTGTTGAGTCAGACCACCGAGGACGGGGAGATCGAGGTTCGAATCTCGGTCGGGTGAACTGGGGGTGGTTTTTCCTAAATGGTTTCCACTCTCCCTCCACGCAAATGCGGGTTCACTTCCTCTAAATTCAACCTTCCCAATTCCTAATCCATTAGTGTAATTAGTACTTAAGTATTAGTACCCGAACGGGTAGTAAGACGCGGTGCTAA
>CABFWB010000095.1:408520-429288 GCA_902151455.1 Timema bartmani
TGTTTCAGATACTGCCACTCCTGAGGACAATGAAGTGGGATAGTGAAGATGGTTTGTAATGTTTCAGATACTGCCACTCCTGAGGACAGTGAAGTGAGATAGTGAAGATGGTTTGTAATGTTTCAGATACTGCCACTCCTGAGGACAATGAAGTGAGATAGTGAAGATGGTTTGTAATGTTTCAGATACTGCCGCTCCTGAGGACAATGAAGTGAGATAGTGAAGATGGTTTGTAATGTTTTAGATACTGCCGCTCCTGAGGACAATGAAGTGAGATAGTGAAGATGGTTTGTAATGTTTCAGATACTGCCGCTCCTGAGGACAGTGAAGTGAGATAGTGAAGATGGTTTGTAATGTTTCAGATACTGCCGCTCCTGAGAACAGTGATGGGAGTCCTCTGGCTATGCCAATATGGACACACTCACTTGTATCCATCCTACCCAGACCTCGTAGCGCCAAATCACGGGTAAGAAATACCATCTTGCTTTCAATGCCGTGTCGTGGAGTGTTGCCAGGGTAAGCCGTGCTATTTTAAAGGGTATACCTGTGAATGTACCAACAAACATACATCGCGATATAAGGTATGTAAAGAAGAGCATAGGTACGATTTGTCTAAATGGTTACTGACTGAATGGTTGAGAACATATCACAGATAATGTTTTAGCGAGCTCTGCTTATCCTGGCAACACTCCATGATACGACACTGGTTGATTTAGATCTAAATGTGTCCTTCAAGCACAAGTACATCACTAACCGGCAACCGTTCAGTCTAAAGCGTTAGATAAAAAAAGATCTGATTGTTGCAAGGTGCCGAATTTATAATTACTCTATAGGAGGTTCAGTACCTAATTATAAAACATGTAAATCAGAATTTTACAAACCTTTATGAATAACTATCTGGTCCGTTAACTCGTCATGTGTCACTTTTGCAATCACAACTCTCAAATTGTAGCCTTTATATTTAAAAAATGTAAACTGGAAATTTAATTAGGGGTTTAATCTAGGACCCACTTCAGTGGTCGAGTGGTATAATACGTCACTCTCCCCCAAAATACAGGACTACCAATGACGAGGATGTCGAGGTTTGAATCCTGCTCGTGTGTACTGAAGTTTATTTTTCCTAAATGGTTTTCCAATTTCCCTCTATGCAAATACGAGTACAATCCCTTTTTATTCAACATCTCTGAGACTTACCACATCAGCGCTGTTAGTATATAGTCGTACAACCCCAAACGGATAGTAGAATGCGGTGATAAAAAAAAGTATAATATATGCCCATCTTAATTTTAGTCCCAAATAAGAAAAATTCCCCCTCGTAATTGTTTCAGACACATCCTCGGTATATATGCTTTCATTTAAAAAAAATAATAAATAAAAAGGACGACAATCTATATAACTTCGGGAATCATTGTCGAAAGGAATCCCTTCACGTTTTAAATAGATAGATAGTAAATGTGTTTTGGTTGAACTTCAGGAATAATTGCCAAGAGGAATAGCTTCAAGTTTAAAATGGATAGATAGTAAATGGGCTTTGGTAGAGCTCCAGAAATAATTATCGAAAGGAATCGCTCCATGTTTAAAATAGATAGATAGTAGATTTGTTTTGTAGAGCTCAGGGAATTATTGTCGAAAGGAATCGCTCCATGTTTTAAATAGATAGATAGTAAACGTGTTTCAGTAGAACTCCAGGAATAATTGGCGAAAGGAATCGCTCCATGTTTTATATAGATATATGGTGTGTTGTGTAGACCGCAATAAATCATTGTTGAAGGGGATCCCCCCACGTTTTAAATATAAAGATAAAATAATTTGTTCACTATCTAGTTTGTTTGATTATTAATGTTTAGAAGTCTGTTAGATATTCTTGTTTATCGTCACTGGTTGGTTTGCAGGGTTCCAGTTTTCGCCCCTGCCCCCGCGCCCGGCAGGTTAGTGGTTGGTGCACATCCTCAAGCCTATTTGTCCGGCCATGCGCCTACGGACCCTAGACTGGTGGTCGCTGCGCATCCCCAGGCCTACTTGCCAGATCCTTCGTCTGTACCTGGGGTGGTGGTGACATACGACGCTCCCGGTGGCGTGCCACTTAAACTTCTCGTCACGAAGTTCCCACCTGTATTGGAGGCTATCCTTCAGAGACTACAGAGCTACTTCTCTACATACACGCAACCCGGGGCTTGGCCTCAGGATGAACGGCCTGCTACCACCATCACTCCGACCACTATCCCAACCACTACCACCTCTACAACCACCTCAACCACTACCACAAGCACCACCACGAGTAGGCCAGACATATCGAGCCAAGGCAGGTACAGGTATGATCCACCTGCATTAGCGAGCAATTTCAGATACCCTCCCTTCATCTCCCAACACAATTATTAGTGACACAAAGTTGCTGCAGCTCAACCAATTGTTGGTCAGTGCCTTCCATCCCCGTCAGCTTGCGCTGGTAGCCAGCGGCCATCTCAAATGAGGATATTAAGTATGATGAATGATTCGATGCTGACTCAATCACATTAAGCCTAATACGCACTTGGAAACATTTTCCGGAAACTTGATTTGAAAACATATGCAAAAGATTTTTCTCTTGTTTCTGAAATATTTTTGTGTGTTTTTCGGAAACGGTTTGTGATATGTTTGCAAAAAAAATTCCGTGTTTCCTTTGCTTCTCCCAAAGAGAAAACAATGTTCATTGTCATCCATTTGAAACTGGTTACAAGAAACCAAGTGTACGTGTCTATACGTGTTTGCAAACTTTATCGACAAAAAGCAATTGTGGTCAGTTTAATTCCGCTGTTCACACAGAGTATATCAGTTCATGATTTTTCCGTTCTGTTCTGGTTTGTAACACCATTCAACCCTGAAACTAGGGTTCTTGAACTGATATAAACACAATACAGAGGGATGTGACATCTTAAGACTACAAAAATCATGTCAAACCAACTGGATGTTTAAAACACAAAGCATAGAAGCATCCTACTCTGCAGACATATTGTATTCAACTCAACCCTATATGGGAAAGACGGTTTGATCATTCAAATCTGGGCAAGAAACAACATTTATTTAACTGTTTTTCAAACAATGTGATTAGCTGTTTCTCATGTTTGCATGCTGTTTCTCTATGTTTGTGAGCAACAAGAAACATTTTGGAAACATCAAGAAACGTTTACGAACAATTTTTGCAAACAATATTTCAAAGTGCTTGCTAGGTTTTACAGAGATTGAACACATTCCTTGAGCGTTTTAAGTAATCCAACACAAGCATGGATCATGTAGTTGAATTCACTTATTTCAACTACATTTTGCAGGTAGATGGTCCATGACCAGATCATGCATGAGTTAATAAAAACACAAATGTATTCTCTCAGTTTGGTTGCCGCAAGTAAGGAGGAACAAATGCCAAAAAGTGGACTCACCAAAATGAACTCTTTCAATCAAACAAGATCTTCATGAGGTGGATTTTGTATTGGGCCTCTTTGGTGAATAAGTTGTCATGTTCTGACCAAATCAAACTATTCTGTCTGGTCGATAATCGGGAACTTCAAACTTTACCCCTGAGTATGTAATGGTTCTAGATTCATAACACATGATTTATTCTTATGTTAATTTGAGACATTTTAAAAGGATATTTGCCTTTATTGGAACAAAAACTAGTTGGTCGCGGAAATAATCCAAACGATTAAAATATTTTTTAATAATTTGGATAGAAAAAGGGTATTTCGAGCATACACTCCGTTCCTATGAAAACATGATGTTATCCTTTGGATCAACGGTATTTTATAAATATTACAGAGGAATAGGCCTACATATTTGTCTATCATCCCCAATGAGTTATATCTAGTGCCCTTTGGTTTTATCACAGATGTTGACTAATTTACAATATTGATTGTGTGTGGCTCGCTGCTACTAGCCAACCAAGGCACTAACATTCCTTATACAATAGTTGTATGATTATTGTGTTGTTGTTAAGCTAATTTGTAAGTTAAAAAATACATGTGGTTAGAAAATCAACGTCAAAGACATCATAAATTGTATGTGTTATGTGCGGACTCAAATGAGTGTTTTATCCATCTTTTCAAAAGCTGGATTATTCAACACAGATTGTATTGTTATTATAAAATATTTAGCTTTTTTTTTTATATATATAACTAATATATTTAATAAATTATAAATATTACTCAAAATATGTTTGTGTATTTGTAAAACTATATATTCCTTTAATAGAATATAAAAAAACAATATAATAAAGATTGAAAAGTTTTTATAAATGATATCTCTTACTTATTTGCCCTTGAGTCTTCATATGGGAATTTCGGAGAACGATATTACCTACACTGACTGCATACATAAATAGAAAGAACAGAAAAAGAAATGTTAAACCAAAATAGAACAAGCCATAGAGCTCTGGAACATATTAATCGTTATCACACAAGTGTATTTAATTAATAGACCTAACATTTCTACTTCAAATTTAAAAAAATGCCTTAATGTGCCTATTCCAGGAAGAAGATTTTTCCACTAGAATTTTGTAAAATCAGAATCCCGTTTGTATGAGTGTCAGTCAATTAATATTTTGCTTTGGGTTGAAAAATATTATTTTATTACCTGAGTCAATATTTTAATTTTTATATCTTATTGTTTCGTTAAACCATCATAAACAATTTTATATTTTATTCTGAAAATTGAAAAATGATACCTGGACACGGGAATCGAACCCGGGACCTTTGGCAATACGTGTATTAATCACAACTTGTGAATGTGTGGAATTCCAGGCCTCCACCGTGGTTCGGATTCCACGTTAAACTGTAACTCACAATCACCCTACCATTACACATTAGCGTAAGTGCGTACAACCCGAACGGGTAGTAAGACGCGGTGCTAATAGTAATTTTTTTTAGCTCCGCGTCTTACTACCCGTTCGGATTGTACGCTTATGTAATAATTACGCTGATGGTTTTAGGGATTAGGGAGGTTATATTTAGAAGAAGTGTGCTCGCATTTACGTGGAGGGAAAGTGTAAAACCACTTTGGAAAAACATCCTCAGCACACCCGACTGAGATTCGAACCCTGATCTCGTCGTCATCAGCATTCTAGTCCACTGCAAGAGTGGCGCCTTATACCATGCGGCCACCGAAGCTGGTGAGTTGTATTTACCAAGAACATTTCAACTAACGACTTTGGTAAGAAAGCTCGTTGCTATGAATTCGGATGGGGACCCACCTCGGTGGCCACACGGTCTAAGGAGCTACTCTTGCAGTGGACTAGAAAGCAGATGACGGGGAGTTCGAGGTCTGAATCTCAGTCGGGTGTACTGAGGATGTTTTTTTCCAAAACGGTTTGCCACTCTCTTCACGAAAATGTGGGTACATTTCTATTGATATAACCTTCCTAATCCCTAAAACCATTAGTGTAATTAGTACATAAGCGTATAGCCCGAACGGGTAGTAAGACGCGGTGCTAAAGATATCGAATGGGTATGACGTCACCGAATTGCACAAACGTATTCTCTCCTGATCTGACAACGCCAGCTGGTGGCAGAGTTGTCAGTGAGTGGCGAACCTTACCTGGGACCTGCAGAGCCTGATGTGGCAGTTGGACCAACAGGCTCACAAGTCTTTGACCTGCCGAGGACAGACGACCAGCAATGGTGAGTTGGTCTCTTGACCTCTGTGTGAGAAGTAGGTTTACTTTAGGCTTAGGCGATCAATGGCAAGGCGTGACCTTTTCAAAAGTAAGGGGCTGCCTAAGTAGCCGAGATATTGAAAACAATTGGATGTTGCGCTTTGGTTGAATATGGACAAAACCTTTAACAATACACGAGATTGTTTCATTTCTTTTTCATTTATTAGGGGTATTTAAATCTAGAACAGACACGACATCCAGCCCCCAGGCCGTTAATTCAACACAGTTAAAGGGGAAACTCATATTACAATAATGATACATACTTCGGCCATGTCAAGAACCGAACCTGGGACATTTATCACAGTAGACAGAGAAGCTACCGACTGAGCTAAGGTGTTAAACATTAACAATGGTTTTAAAATATATTCCAAAAACTGTTTCTAATCTACATTTTTAGAAAATTAAATAAAGCAACCCTCCTTTTTTATGTTCATGATTTTAAGTTAATAGGGTAGTTGATAAACCCGAAAATATTAATATATTAAATACTAAGAAAATTATATAAACGCCCTAAATAGTTTAGGAATCAAAAGAATATAGACTTCATGTTTTTATATCAGAAAACATCTGATTTCAAGAAATATACTATGCTACTCCACATGATAAGCTTTGACCTACAAGAGCAGATGGAAACCTTAAAATCTCGACTCGCCCCACGATTAAACCGTTGTGGTTTCTTAAGTACATAGTCTTACTACCCGTTCGGGTAGTACTAACCACGCAAATGGTTTTAGGGATTAGGAAGACTATATTTAGAGGACGTGTACCGAAATATGCGTGGAGGGAGAGTGTAAAATCTTGGAAAAACCACCCTTAGTACACCCGACCGAGATTTGAACCACGATCTCACCTTCATCGGCAGACTAGTCTATTGCGAGAGTAACGCCTTAAACCATACGGCCACCGAAGTGAGTTAGTCCATTGCTCTGGTAGGTAATAAAGCTCGAGCCAAACATCGCATTGTGGTGCTCTTTTCTGTATTCCAATTCAGAAAGCAGTGTTATTAAGACAAGTAAAAATATGTTATCATATTTTTTTAAATACAACATAAGTGAAAAAAAAAATATTTTAATTAAAAAACCCTATGAAAAGTTCTCGACACATGTTTAAATTGGGTTGTCTACTTTTTGATAGAAGATGCTCATCCATCATCCAACAGCCAAATGTTCGGTTGGGGTTTTGTGTCGGAAATAATTTTGTTCTACTCATAAACACTTTCTGATCATTACTAAACTAGATTATTGTTAAATATAATTGATGAAGTGCTCCGTGCTGACCAACGTCATAATCTATACATTAGTATTTCGCTAATTCGACATTGGTTAATTAAAAATATTATACATTTCAAACCCACCATGCTTCTTCATGACATTTCTATTTAAATCACTGATAAAAAATAACATCTAATTCGAATTTTAGGACGACACATTTGGATAATTCAAAGCCTATACATTTTTTTTTAGCTTGTACTCACTTCAAACCTAACTTAACGAAATTTATTAAACCGAGAATGTCAAATAAATTTGGAATTTGCCTATTAACACTTAGGGCCGGTCTTATGACTCCTGGAAAAATATTAATTTAGCCGATAAATATTTTTATCTGGTCGATAAGTTAAAAGTGTGTCTTTATGACCACCAGATAGCATTTATCTGCCAGATAAAATTTATTTATCCATCACATTTTTATCGGGAGGTTTAAGTACCTGATAACTTTTATCTGAAAGTTAAAATGGTTGTTGCCATAGTGACGCGTTGTTTTTAATGAGGTTTCACCTATCAGATCTGTTTTTAGGTTAAAATCTTGGTTCACGTGTTTAGTAATCACAGGCCCGGGCTCTAACTATATAAAGTTAGAAAATTTAATTCACACTTTTATATAAACTGACAAGATATTTGTAGAGTTATAGTTACATAAGAACAAATTATTTAAATATGAGTACAATAAATGCAATTTTGTAAACGTTGTACCCAACTATTGACCACATTTTGGCAGACACCGAAATTAATACTAGCAAGACAACCTAGCTACTGCGCCCACGTGACGCCATCTATTTACTCGCACTCGTTTAGCCGCCATTATTTAACAAATGTTGAGCGTTGTGGCCCTTAGCCAGGTTGTAGCGGTAGCAGCAGGGTTTATACGCATGCGCGCACCATTAAAAACAGCATAAAAATATATTTATCCTACAGATTCTACAGATCCTACAGATCCGGCAGATAAATTCAGTTCATAATACGCGTAAAATATGAAAGTGGCTGATAACATTTATCTGGTAGATAACTTTAACCTCCCAATACCAATATTCATCCGGTAGTCATAAGACCAGCCCTTAATAAAATAAGAAAGCGGGGAATTATGCACCGGCGGCGAGCGGGTTGCCTAAGCCTTGTTCCCACGACCTGTTCCGTCTAAACACGCTCCGTGGGAACGGGCCTTAAGGTTGGGTGCTAGTGAGCGCGAATTTAGTGCGCTAATTTTGCAGTTTTTATGGCATTAACATTTTTTGAACAAAATAAATCAAATTTTTCTTCTATAGAAACATATAGTTTAGCTTTCTGCACGTGCTAATCTAAACAGTTTTTGAATATCTGGCATGAGCATGGTGGCATTTGGTGACAAACTTTTTAAATTAAGAGAAAAAGTTGTCATTAAATTCCAGGACACATCTGACGGATATTCAAGAATTGTTGAGATTAGCACGTGCAGAAAACTAAACTATATGTTTCTATAGAAGAAATATTTGATTTATTTTGGCCAAATAAATGTTTATGCTATAAAAACTTCAAAAATACTTCCCTAAACTCACGCTCACTAGCACCCCATCTTAATATAGGGGATGAGTTGGCTCGGCTTCCATCAGTTCTGATTTAAGACTGCAATTTTCGGATGCGAGTTTCTCCAAGTTTTTATATTTTGCATTTGAATTTTTCTTGTTTTATTTTTATATATAATTATTGTGTATGGGTGTATTATAAAACATAATATATAGAATGTGTGTGTTTATATGTAGCATCTTTTGAGTTTATTTATTTATTATGGACCAGCTATCTAGATACTTATGAAAATGGTTGGTTTGAATTTGTGATCCTTCGAATTTTTTTTAGATATCTCTTGGGCTTGTAATTAAAAATATTTTACTGTATTTTCATTTCAGATCCCATGTATTTCTCTAGTATTGGCGGTTTGTTCATCTGTGCAAGCAGCACCCCATGCACTCAAGGTGCAAAGTGCCATCTTTAACTCAGTCTACATACATTGTACCCAACGGTAAGATATTTTTACAATTATTATTATTATTATTATATTATTATTATTATTATTATTATTCTCATCACCGTGTCTTACTACCCGTTCGGTTTATACGCAATTTTTTACAATTATATATCTATACAACACTCATCATGTTATAACACGTGACTACAATTGTTTGAGATTGGCTATCCTGGTATCTATTCTTTGTTTATTGTTTCCGAAGTTACATTTTAAAATACACATTTTCAGAGATACTTGTTAGACTAAACCGTGACACATTATCATGATTATAGAAAAATTTAGCCTTCCAATATATTATAAGAGATATAGAATCAAATTCAGGCCCGGATTAACACTTTTAGGGTCCCTGTGCCAAGTAGAACTTGGGGCCCTTAGAAGTTAGTTCCCCAATGAATGATTATATATCATATATGAATAATTTTATTTAGAGACAAACTTTATTTGCAAACGTTTATCAATCATGGTGAGTACCGTGAGTTTTTTTATTAACATTTTAATTGTTAGTACTACAGTAACTGGTAAACTATACAGTCTATTATATACCGAGTGAATTATAGTACTGTAAATTAATAGCTAATAAAATAATAATACTGGACATTATATAAGTATAGACTACTTCATTGTAATTGCATTTTATGTAGTCCGCTGTCTGCAGATAAATTAGCAATAAGTATTAGTATAGTAAAAATAATTTTATTATTTAAAACTTTTCCTGCATTTTTCTCACGTTGCATTTAGTTAATTCTTTTTACCTAAAAAATTATTGTCAATAGAAAATCAATATTTATTCTTCTGTCAAAAGTCAACGGTACCGTCTGCAGAAATTTAATGCTTTGGGTTTGCCAAAAGCAAAGGTTGGGTTAATTTTTATGCGTAGACTGTCGAACTCCACGTATTACCAGGCTACCAGCGCCCTTCGATTAGAAAATTTCTAGATTTGGGATACATTTTTAAGGAAAAACATACAAATATTGAAATATAATATTATCAAAAAATAAATATGAACAGTCAAAGTGATTTATTTGCCAGTTGGGAGGGGGCCCCTTACCTCGGGGGCCCCTGTGCGTGGCACACTTGGTGGCACACTTGGAACATGCCTTAATCCGGGCCTGATCACATTAAAAGAAGTAGAAATTAAATGTATGAATAATAAAATACCATATTAATGTATGAGAATCAATGTGGCTTGCATATTGTATTAAATTGTTTGAACGTGGTAAGAGGTAGAATGTATCTTCATATAAATGTCTCCAAAATTAAGGTGATGTTTTTTGTTAAGAATGAATCAGGAAATGATTTCCATCTTAGTATAAATGGAAAACTGATATAACAAGTGGATGATTTTATGTATCTGGGCAGAATGTTCTGTAAAATAGAAAGATAGATGGTGAAATCGACAGATGGGTGAATGCATCTCGGAGAGTAGTTGGATGTTTGTGGACTATTGCAAAGAATGAAGTAGTAGTATAAAAGTGTGTTAACTCCAACATTGTTTTATGGATGTGAAGTGTGGTTCTGTCAGTAGAAACACAAGATCAAGGTGAATGTGGTTGCAATGAGCCACATACAGTTTCTTGCCTACCCCGTAAGGGAACGGCGTGATTAGTTACGTACATATGTATGAATGCATGTATTTAAGATTGATTGGGCACATAGAATGAACCTCCAACTTGTCTGGTCTGGTTTGCCGATGATGGTGGACGTCGGGAATCAAATGCTAACAGGATGTACTGAGTTTTTGTCTTTTACTAAATAGTTTCCCACAATTTCTACAAACAAATTCGGGTAAATTTTGTCTAAATTCTTCCTTCCTCATTCTTAGCCCACTAGTGTAACTACATTTGGAAATTATAGACGGGATTAACATATCTGCAAAAGAATAAGAATATATATACATATATATATATATATATAAAAATAAGTTTACTCAAAGGAAAGTACTTGTATGTTAGTGAACTTAACTGCCCACATTAAGCGCGATAAAAGTAAACTCATTGAGATGCATCGTTCTTTAACTATAAAAATAATGGTAAGCTCTATTAAGAACAAAAACATCCTCTATGAATAAGGTTTGTGAAAGAACGCCAAACTTTAGGGCCACATTAAAGCATGCATTCTATTAGCTTTTATCAGCTAAATCATGCATTGTATTAGCCTTTATCAGCTAAAGCATGCATTCTATTGGCCTTTATCAGCTAAAGCATACATTCTATTAGCCTTTATCAGCTAAATCATGCATTCTATTAGCCTTTATCAGCTAAAGCATGCATTCTATTAGCTTTTATCAGCTAAATCATGCATTCTATTAGCCTTTATCAGCTAAAGCATGCATTCTATTAGCTTTTATCAGCTAAATCATGCATTCTATTAGCCTTTATCAGCTAAAGCATGCATTCTATTAGCTTTTATCAGCTAAATCATGCATTCTATTAGCCTTTATCAGCTAAAGCATGCATTCTATTAGCTTTTATCAGCTAAATCATGCATTCTATTAGCCTTTATCAGCTAAAGCATGCATTCTATTAGCTTTTATCAGCTAAATCATGCATTCTATTAGCCTTTATCAGCTAAAGCATGCATTCTATTAGCTTTTATCAGCTAAATCATGCATTCTATTAGCCTTTATCAGCTAAAGCATGCATTCTATTAGCTTTTATCAGCTAAATCATGCATTCTATTAGCCTTTATCAGCTAAAGCATGCATTCTATTAGTTTTTATGAGCTAAATCATGCAGTCTCTTAGCCTTTATCAGCTAAAGCATGCATTCTATTAGTTTTTATGAGCTAAAGCATGCATTTTATTAGCTTTTATCAGCTAAAGCATGCATTCTATTAGCTTTTATCAGCTAAATAATACATTCTATTAGCCTTTATCAGCTAAATCATGCATTCTATTAGCTCTTATCAGCTCTAGCATTTGCCACTGAACAGAAATGGTTTCATATGTTTTTATGAAATCATCTCCTTATTTGTTATTTATCTATTATTTGTAATATTGTTCTATATTGGATTAATAATATTTATATTATGATTTTTAGAATAGTTATTTTTAGTTTAATTTGGCATATCCAATTTCAGTGACGCAGCTCATATGGACAAATCTCCTATACCGGTGCTTGGTATGTTTGAAGGCGTTCCACAGGCAACAGCACTGCTCCTTACGCGGAGGTCTCCTGTGATCCAAGAGTTTACACCCCTATTTCACGCCTGTAACGGCCAGCTTGTTAACTCACCATTACGTTCCTCTATTATTGGGGACTTCATTGAGTGGGTGCCATTTCTTCCCATTGAGGTTAACGTACCAGACTTTTTCGGGTCGGTATTTGGTTGGTTACCGTTTTTCAATCGAAACTTGACTGAGCTAAACCCACGCATTTCCTATTTAATCCCTATATCCCACCAACCAGGCCTCTTGTGGCAGACAGGCATTATGAAGGCATGGATGCAACAGAAAGGCATCGTACTGTCAGATATGCAACAGACACACTCTCAGAATACAGCTATGCAAAGAGAAGGTATTGTACTGTCAGACAAGCAACAGACACACACCCAGAATACAGCTTTGCCTCAGGAAAGTATTGAACTGTCAGACAAGCAACAGACACACTCTCAGAATACAGCTATGCCTCAGGAAAGTATTGAACTGTCAGACAAGCAACAGACACACTCTCAGAATACAGCTTTGCCTCAGGAAAGTATTGAACTGTCAGACAAGCAACAGACACACACTCAGAATACAGCTATGCAGATAGAAGGCATTGTACTGTCAGATAAGCAACAGACACACACCCAGAATACAGCTATGCAAAGAGAAGGTATTGTACTGTCAGACAAGCAACAGACACACTCTCAGAATACAGCTATGCCTCAGGAAAGTATTGAACTGTCAGACAAGCCACAGACACACACCCAGAATACAACTATGCCTCAGGAAAGTATCGTACTGTCAGACAAGCAACAGACACACACCCAGAATACAGCTATGCCTCAGGAAAGTATTGAACTGTCAGACAAGCAACAGACACACACTCAGAATACAGCTATGCAAAGAGAAGGTATTGTACTGTCAGACAAGCAACAGACACACACCCAGAATACAGCTATTCCTCAGGAAAGTATCGTACTGTCAGACAAGCAACAGACACACTCTCAGAATACAGCTATGCAAAGAGAAGGTATTAGAAGGGCAGGAATGCACAAGGTAGGAAACGGGCAGCCTAACAGGTATTACCAAAACCCGCATCATGTTTACTTGGATGCGGAAGATATAGTGAGATTAGGAATGCATAAAACAGCCATTGTACAATCAGGTCAATATCAGTTATTCATTTCTTATGTAAACATGCATGAGGGAGAAAGACATACATCGACTAGGAATAATGAAGGCTGAAATTGATAAAACAAGCTCCGCACCAGACAGGCTTCATGCAGACAAACTGGCAATAACTGACTGAGGTAGTTATGCGTCAAAAAATGATTTGGGTAGGAAACCTCTTTTGAAAGGTTTTATTTCGTACCATAATCCCTTTGCATAGTAGTAATTTTATAGGGCAAAAGGCCTTCCAGAACGGACTTACTACCAAAATCAGGGTATACAAATCAGTCAACAGGCGTATGTGGAAGATAATGCTGACTTAAAAGAATATAAATAAAATATTAATATGTTTAAAAGTAGGTTATATCCAATCATTGTATTACAATAAATTTTGCATGGATTAAAAAAAATACTTAACGTTATTACATATCTAAAAATAACTCTTTATTGTATATGTTTTGAAAAATTTCACTGAAAGGAAAGGGCCCCAATTTGGGTTTTACAGATCTGGGGGTGGTGGATTGGAGTATCTGCCATCTACCGTAAGTGTGGTACCCTCCTCCACTCCTCTAGAGAAAATTTCAGGAATTTAACCTTGTGGGAGGAAATTTTAGAGTATCTGAACATGATTCTGAGCTATAAGTTTAATAAGTCAATTTTCGCAACAACAAAAAAAAGCTTTCTGAAAAATTAAAATAAAATATAGTCGTAACTAAATTCAATGAAAAGAAACGTTATATTTTTCCCAAGTTTATTGAAGAGAACAAAATGAAAAGAAAACTGTTGAAGAGGGAATGGGAGGAAATATACATTTTAACATTTCTATCTGTTAACTCAGATATTGATGATACAAAGTTTTTAATAGCAAATTGCAGCCAAATACCAAATATACAATTTTAACGTTTTCATAAGATTAAAAAAAAAGTATATATTGTAGATTGATAAGAGGGACTTCTGACCCCCTTTACCACCCAATTATGGGGGGCCATGCGATGAGAAGTCCAAAATACCCGGCTTCTTTCTGTTGTTAAGGAAAGCAGTTTGAGTTGAACTTGCCTTAGCAGCATTAGCTGGCTATGTTCAATTGATACAGATGATCATTTACATTGAATTAAGGAAAATTGACAATTCATAAATGTATGGAATAATGTTAGTCATAGTAAAAAGCTACTAAGAATATTTATAGATTTCAATATTTTTTTTTAATCAATGCATAAATAACAGTAAGAAATAGGACTGGCCTTAATCAACTTTCTAGTAACGTATTCTTGAATCAAATTTAATTGTGTTTACAGAATAAATACTCATGTTTCTCAGTAAGTGATTAATTTTTCTCTATCAATTAAACAAAGACCAATTTTTAATTCACACATATTTTGCCAATGAAAGCTGATAATATAGTCGACTGTAAGTATTTAAGAGAGTCAATAAAAAGCAATATTACTGGACATCATTTTGTTATTTTGTGGAACATTACTCAATGTTATTTCGTAGTCTATGTTTGACGTTTGCTGATGAAGAAATTAGCATGATACATTGAGCTACACTTCATAATGATTTAATAGAATTTGTTTTGTTGGTACAAAATTAATTAAAAGTATTCAATCTACAAAGGTGGAGTTTGATTAATTTAGCTATCTATTATTATTTATAATTATAGATAAAAGTATTTTTTTGTCTTATTTACTAGTACCAGAGATAATTGATTAATATCTAAAACATAACATAAACAAGACATAATGAAATTCTCCATAGCTTACGGACGCTGAAATATGAAGTTGAATAGTTAAATAAATAAAGGTTTATAATTTCTTTTCATAAAATCTAGAACGCTTAATGAATCATGCGTAATTTATCTTGCATTTCTGGTAATTACGTAATCGTAAATTAACTGCTTGAGTGTTTAATTCTCTCTTGCACTTTTATAATATGTGGGCCTTGGTTCACCAATACCCTTCGTTTAGTATGAAAGGTAAGTCCTATATCATTGCTGAGGGAACTGCAGGTCTTATGGAGAAAAGCTTCATCTTCGTTCTCTCTCACTCAACTGTTGCCAAATCTCCTCGCTCTCAACTATGTCTGAAGGTGGTGTGCTGGGGTAAGGAGGAGCTACTGGCAACCTCGACTAACCAGCGTTGCCAAACTTGTCTTATATTTGAGGGGGGATTAACCATAAAAAAAAACCACGGGAGAATGACACAACGCTGTTTCTCAAGAGTAGCCATGCTTTTACCTCGGAGATGATATCCAGTGTAGTAAGCCTACATTTCTTGATAGACTCCCACTGTGGTGTAGCTTAAAATGTAGAATTATAATGTAATCCGTCAAGGTGGAACTTCTACCTTCAGGGCGAACAGTTGGTATTATACATGAACTCATACTGTTTTAAAGGAGAGGTTTATATTTCATTGGAACAAAGTGTAAGGTATATAATGGTCAATAGTATCAATTAATCAGAAATAATCTAAATACGCTTTGTTTTAAAAAGCTTTCAGTCAACTCAATAGCTTTATTTAAAATTGTAGAAGTGAACATATTCGATATAGCTTGTGGAAAAAAAAAGATACGTTAAAACAATAAGTCCGAAATAATTTTTTTCAACAATATCAAAACAAACTAATGACATTCCCAGATATATAAAACACTACCAAACAATATCTTCGCAATGTTTGTTTACAGCCTTTATCCGGAACAAGCACCTCTCCCATACCAATGCTTTAAATTATTATTTATTTCAACTCACTCAGTGAGAACTGATTATGAGTCTTATGGCCAATATCCTTAAGGAATAGCGGGCATCTGTTATTGTTTCATGACAACACATAATGGTTAAAATAAATGTAAGAAATTGCTTGATTAACAAACTAGCATTTCCTAAACATGCATGTGTTGACAAATCAAGAAAAAATAACATTTTGACAAAAGGAAGACAAAAGATGTATGTTTTTAATTGGCTTCAATAACTGGTTCAACGTATAATGGCAAAGTTTGGTGGTTCTTTATTGAATTCCTTTGATTAGGCGAAACTTGGGCATCATGTACTGCGGCCACAGGAACAGCTCCAAATAGAGTTGCTTTCTGGGAGAGTGATAGTTCTTTGTTAAGGTTAGTTTCATTAGAGGTTGTCTCTTTGTCATCTAGTACAGTCCTAACCTGAACGTACAACGGTACAGGATAGCGAAAACTGTAAGAAAAACCACTGTTTGGAGACAAACTGGATTTTTCCTTCAAATTAGCAGTACCAGGTAGAACATTGGAATCTTTGATGAGAGTTTTGGCATTCCTGAGATAGTTCCCAGAGATCTCTTCTTGCGCTTCAGGACTGTCTATAACAACAGCGTCATCGTCATCTTGAGCGTTAAAACGATCGTTCAGACTTTGAGATAACATACTGATGCTATGTTCTGGATACACAGTCATCTCTATTTCACTCTCTTCTTCACCGGGATTCGAACCTTCAGTGACGCTCTCTTTATCAGACTGGACATTGTCACCCTCACCACTTGCTAAAGCAGCGTTCAGCGCTTGTTCGTACAAATGAAGATGTATTTTTTTGGCCGCTTCTACTTCAGGAGTATCTCGTACTGGTTGTGGAACGTAGGAGAACCCAGGAAGATGGTTACCAGCTGCATGGAAGCCTGTGCCATCATCCCAGTATTGGACCTAAAACAAAAATTCATCAGAAATAGAAATTATCAGAAAACGCTTCCCAAAAACTAAATACTCGCTTTGCTATATTAATTCGACAAATGCAAACCATTGCAATTATATACCAAGCTACGCATAGTCTACGTAGACACCAAATCACTGAAATCTATCATTGGTTTTGAATGTCAAATTCTAATACAGGAAGAATTTTCAGTCGTTGTATTGTTATTTTTCATTTCCTTAAAATACCCGCGTTACTAGCCCTTAAGATTCGTGCCTAAAACAAATCAAATATTGCTCCAGTAGATAAGTTTAAAATAATTTTCTGCAAATGGTGATATTAGACCAAGATATTTTCTTTTCGTTTAAAAAAGTTTCTAGTCAAATGCCGCAATACTCATGTTAAATATTCAAGAGTTGTTGAGATAGCTTTATGTAGAAAATGAAACTAAGATGACATTTTATTTTTTTTGTCCCAAAATGTTTTTTTATATAAAATCTGTGGACCTTATCTCACGTTTCTTTAACGTTCTTGGCCTCAGTAAAAAAACTCCGACAGGCTTGTCATTTTCTGTATAAATCATCGAGGCGTTAATGGTACATGATTGACAGGGGTGTGCGAGGCTTCGAAAACTTCAACTTCACTTCGAAGATACGTCAACTTTGATCTAACTTTAAAAAAATTACGGCTTTTGAGAGTCTAGATACACATTTATGTTAAGGTTTTGTCTTTATATTCTATTCGTCTTTTTAATATGAAAGCATTGGTAGACCCAAGGGAGGTGATTGGGGAAATCACCCCCTTTTCATATAAAAATAATAAAAAATATTGAAATGAATACCTTAAATGTTGTAAAGAATGAGTGACTCTAATATTAATCTCCCTCAACCTATCTCCTATATTACCTAAACACTAACCCTTCCAACTTAGCTCTAATGTGCAGAAAGGCAAGTGGCTTGAAACTAAAACTCTTCAGTAAGTCTAGTATGATAAACAATGATTTGTTTTAAAATACATTTTTTTTTTCTATTAATACTGAACCATTTCAGGCCCATGTACATATTTATTACTTAAAATGACAGTGACCTTTTTTTTATATTTTTTTTGTACTAAAACTACAAATTTGTTAATCAAAATTGTGTTTATTCTTACAAGTCCTCTTTTTAATATAATAATTATTAATTAAACTTTTTTTTAAACTCACAATATTATTATTTAAATTATTATGAATTAAAATGTTGATTAGTTAAAATTGTTAAATGTATGCTTGAAGGAGCCTTTTGAAAACCAATCCCACCCCAAAAAGTCCTGGATCAACCCTCCCATTTTCAGACTCAATATCCAACGAGGGCGACCTTTTCAACTTCCGGTAAAAATGGTTGTAGTTTTAATAGTGGTTTAACATCTGCAGGTCAACACATTTCTATTGAAATCCTCATTTGTCAATTAAGATGTGCAACGCTATTAAAATTACAACCATTTTTACTGGAAGTAGAAAATATCGCCCCCGTTGGACCCCCCCCCGACCAGACGCATCCCCAGAACCACTGGGGCTATGAAGGCCATCTACTGGTGGGGGGAGTACCCCCCTTGAAAACCTATAAAAAAAATCCCCCAAGACCTTTTAGCCTTTCTCCCTCCCAGACGCGTCTAATTAAAAATTCCCTCACCCCTTTCCAGCCAAACTTCACATTTTTTTTTTTTCTATTTTAACCTAAAGTATTGTGCAATTTGCGTACGGGTTTGCAAGTTATGTTAAATCACAAATTAAATGTTCACATGACAAATATCTGCAAGTGATTGAAATGTATGTTGTGATATTTACTTGAGATATCAGCTAAGGTCGATAAATGTTAAACATGTTTGTAATACAACATTTTGTAAATGCTATTTAGTGTCTAAAGCTATATAAATATGAACAATACATTACTTTTCAACATAAAACTTTATTTTTAAACTATTCTAACCTCTAAAATGTATCACAATGATTGTTACACCAGGTAACGGCGCGAATATATTTACCTTGACAGTTTCTCCTCGTGGGTCCAGGTAAGAATAGGATCCCCTGACTGTACCGTCACTGTTCCTAGCTTCAATCCTGGCTTGGTCGGGTGAGGTGTAGCCAAACACAGCCCTTCCAGCGCCATCTTGGGAATGGAACTGGCTCGCTTCACCCTCTTCTTCTTCTTCTTCTTCGTCTCCGAGCATACTCTCTGGAGTACGGGCAGAGTAGATAGGCTGTGGTGCTTGGAGCAGACCCACGGCACTCGGCGACAAGTAGAACACTTGTAGAGGATATGGTGGGTTCTGACAGCTCACACCCTGAAATAAAATGACAGTTGGAAATATTATTGTAAGTTAACGACATTTTCCCCCCATTTAATTGAGGTATTTAACGTGCACTTTTTGAATCAACTGATTATACCAGCACACGAGAATTTCAATTAGCGAGAGTGAAAGGTCCTAACCAATTTTGTCGTGAAAGATATGTTCACATACCTTTCAGGGTTCTTTTACATACCACAATCGACATGGGACCGAGGGTTTTATTTCCCGATCCGAAGGAAGTTGTGCTACGGATATTTTATCTCTCAAGAAAAATCCGTCAACCTCTGCTGTGTTTGAGCCCACGGACATCGGGTCCTGCGGCGAACCCCTTACCCCAAGATCACCGAGGTTGGCTGTTTAAACTGAGCCAAACATAAATTTACTGTAAAATATCGTTCCACGCTTGTAAAACAGATGTTTTATTTGTGATTTCCACATGTAGTACACCATTGGTCAGGAAGTGTGCCGCGAGAGTCTTAGACAAGATAAAAAATAAATGGTACGGAACTCCGCACGGACTTTCTCGCTATATTATTTAAAAATAGAGATATTCACTCAAAGCTCGTAATATATGTGAAACGTTGGGTACACAAGGGTCAACACTTCGTATTAAAATTTTGACTGCCGGTTAAAATTTTCGACATTTTATTAGGTGTTGCACATCTTCATGTCATCGAATTGCTATTAAATTCCTCATTTATAAAATTTTGACCAATAAAAAATGTAAATATTGACTATTGAGTCTAAAATGGAGATAGATCATTGTTGTACAAACGTTTCTCCTAAGAGGTTTAAGGAGAAATAACATAAACTTTTAGAGAGACTTACTTATATTTAATTACTCTATGGCATTACAGAATTATTGCGTTAAAACTTAAGTAGTAGGCCTATCTCTTTACAACGAAAGCTCACAAAATTGTACTAATATATTAGCCAATATCTCAGAACCTGTTGGTCTTATAAAAATATATTTAATATAAAAGTTTTTTATTTTTAATAGTTCTACAATGTTTCAATAATAAGTTATTTAGTATCTCAAATAGTTGCGGAGATACGAAAATGTCCGCTTCTGTAATGTACTCTAAAATTCATTTTTATGGGAAAATGAAAATAGCCAATTTATTTATAATCTTAATCAACGCCTAGATACGAATTTTAATCAAAATCCTTAGAGCCGATTTCGAGGAAATCGATTTTTTCTCTTTTTGACCTTTATTAAACTACTCTTAATTTTAAATTTAAACAGACACACAGACATACGGCATTTCAAAGACAATTTTTTTAGGGTTCGGGTGGTCATGAGACGTCGAAATACATCAACGTTTCAGGTTAGATTTTTTTTTACGGTCGCAATACTTTACCTTTTGTGTTCTAAAAGTTAAAAAATATAAATATTTGCGTATAGCTTGAAAGTTATTGGTTTTATAAAAATATTCTTCGAATAAAATATTTGTACTATATATAGATCTACATATTTGTAGTGATAAGTAATTTCATATCTCAAATAGTTTCGGAGCTAT
>CABFWB010000095.1:431065-463636 GCA_902151455.1 Timema bartmani
AATACAAACCAAAGTTCCTATCACAGATGTTGTAGGAGTGTCCCCTCACAGGATATACATGTTCAATGTTAACCGCCAAACTCTTTGAAAGCCAGGTCAGAAAATAACAGACATTGATACTTTTATTTTGTCCACCAGCTGCATCCGAGAATAAGACAATCTTCTTGACTGATGGTTTTATTTTATTACTTATGAAATCGTAAACCATTGAGCACACAGAATTACTATTCTTTTCTCCTTCGGTCTCTAAATACCAATACAAAGTACTTGAGTTGTCATTGTGACAATGCACATTAAATATATACATCCATAAAAGTCTCTTGTAGAACTGCGAGTTCCCATTCAATTTGGGTAGGGGTCGGTTCTGTGCAAAATCGAACTCCAACACCAACAATGAGTCATCTGTGTGGGCATTCTTTATCATTTCCTTTTTTATGGACATGTATGATTCAAATTTTTTCAAATGAAGGCTGAATTCGGCTTTACATGTATCAGTTGGATTATCTTTTAGTAGAATCTCGCATTTAGCACAGTAATCACAAATATCAGTCGTAGGCTTACGAAAAGCGTACACAGACCGAGTTCTGAAGTAGGCCTATCTATGGTAAGTAGAATACTTCATACTTAAAAGATTGCCTGTTTTTTCTTCAAAGTAGACCTTAAACATACTATGCAATGTCTTAATGTCTAGGTCTGCATTGTCAAAGTAAAGTCTTTTTGTCTTTTCAAGAGCGTAGTGGCTTTGCCGGTGAGGGATAGCTGATAAATGTTCATCTACAAGTTTCCACACATTGTCATCAAACTTATGAGGGCGGTTTGCGTGTTTGCCTCTTTGATCAGAAACTACAAGCTGACCTTTGCTTATTTTCTGTTGAATTACCCTAACTCGTTTTGCAGAAAGTTCAAAAAGCTTTATGAAAAACAAACGGCAAACTGGGTAGATTGTATCTTCTATTTTAAGCTGGTATTTCCAACTGTACACCCTTGACTTGTATTGACTAATGTTCACTCTTCGTTTTGGTGTACAAGGTATTAAAGAGCTTGCAATAAAATTGTCCGGTATGCTTTTATCACCATTATCCCAGAATGATGAAAACACCATAGTTTGATCCTGTGTTGGCACTTTGATAAAACATTGTTGTGAACAGCACATTTGTATGGATTTAAATTGGTTTTTTTTGTATAAGTTTTCCTTTACTAGTTATATAAGGCTTCCCATGGTCCTTTTTAAGTTTATTAGCTCGTTTTTTCCACAATGGTTCTAACCTCAACTTCCTTCTTCCTTTGTTTTTGTCACGTTTACTTACAGAATCATCAATCTCACTAATCCCACTTGATTCACTTGTTACCATATCTTCATTATCATTATTATTTGTGTCCATTTTACATTTAGGTGAAATAAATAATCAGTAACATTAATTATCTCAACAACTAATATAAAACACTAATAACAACAACTTTGTCTGTTAACTCAGCCTTAGAATAGATGTTCTATGGAAAAAAGGCAATTTTGTCACTTCACTAAATCAGCTGTAACTCAGCCAAAGAGAAAGTTATTCAAATCGTTGTTTCACCATCCTGTAGAGTGAAGCACATGCTACAAAATAAAGAATTTTACCAAAAAAGGGCAATTCTAACAAATTGCCCTTTTTCCACCCAGCTCCTCAATTGTGATAGTTTTAATTAAATATGTCACGATACCTGTTTTTCTCTATTTCGATTCTGGATTCCGGTTCTTAAGTTCATACTTGATTTTTCGATTCTCGATTCCGTTTCTGGAATATTTCCTAATTCCTTATTTTTACAAGCATCCAACATTATGTACTCATAAAAAAATAATTATTCAACTTTATAGCATAGCAAAAAACATTACATAGTAATAAAAAACAATTCACATTTGTTTTAACAAAGAAATTATAAATAATTATAAAAAGGTATGATAAACAATGGCTGAGAAAACAAATCCTTTAAATTCATCGAATATGGCTGTTAGCTTAGCTGTCAAATAATGCCAAATAAATTAATATAGAGATAATTGACAACTACCTATTCTGAATTTACCGTTTTCTTAGTTTCCAGTACTTTAATTGAGAGCTTAGATTTGAAGTATCGAGAATCGTAATTTTGTGATCGATTCTCGAGTCTTTCGATACCAGTAAGAATAGAGGGTATCAAAGTATCTAAGAATCGAGTTTGACATCCCTAGTTTTAATAAATCTTACAATCAAGCATGTATGATTCTTTCAGTTCTGCAAGCGTTTGAATCCAACAAAAAACCAAAGGCGTTAAAAACAAACAAAAAACTGTTTACCTGCTCTTGATTTTTAATGGTGGCTCGCTGTTGTCAGCCAGACCTGATCAGGTTTTACACGCAGCAAGATCGTGACAATGCAACCTGGTTTTTAACCTTCTCTTTCTTTACTTCCCTCTCTCTCTATCGCCTTCTTTATTGTCCTGGCGTTGTTAGAATCTGGTTTTAAAAAGCGGCCGCTCTTGATTGACCTTCGGAAACCACTTATTTATTTCAAAGTCATTGCCATGGCCAACAACATCAATATTCAGAAGGTTCCAGAAAAATTCCAGTCTGGTTTCCGTGGAAATAGAACGTCCATTTTAACAACAGAGTTAATTGGTTGAAACGATCATCAACACAATAGTTTGATATACACGTGAAGATTTATCGGCAGAGATAAATTCTATCAAATAATCGCCGGATAGATTGGCTAAGAAAAGTCTTCAGATAAATCGAACGTTACCTACTAACGTATCGATTTATTGTTATAGAATATTTATCCAACAATTTTTTTTTGTACATGTGTGTTGTTTCAAATAATTTTTCTTTAAATATTGCAAATTTAGCTATCAACGATGAGCTTTCGGAATTCTGAAAAATATGACTAATAATTAGTTTGGAAGTTATTCCGACATGTTTGATGTTCATCAAAATATGAACGCGAGTGCGTTATTGAGCGTTTCATTTATAAGTTACAAAATTATAAAAAGGCGAACCTTCGAATCGAAAGTTCTGTATTTTTTGCTGAACAAACGATCTATCTGCTTCTTTGAAATATTTTTTTTTCTCAATAATTTGTCAATTCTGCATAGCTATTATTTTTAATATTTTTATTGGTATATTCCGGGCATGTCGTTTTCCACAAACACTGTTTATTTCTATATAGCTCAATAAAACCAATTAGAAACTCCTTAGACGCCATTTTGTATTGTAAACACTTCACTAAATCGCGTGAATAATCTTTGGACAGGCACTGACGCTTGCAGACCCCCACCAAAAAGTATGTTCGATATATCGCGAGGTTAGAATCGTTACATGTGTGGAAGCTGATCAATATCTACGATAAGTCTGTACCAATCTATCGATCATCAATATATCGCTCACATCTTTTAAATTGTGAGAAGACACTAACTAAAGGATTTGTCTGTACAATTCAGCAAACCTACCGTTAAATTGTTCGAATCAGCCGAAAAATCATCACTTGTATGGCCAGCTAATGTCAGACAAGAGACTGCATTCTACACTAGAATGGTTTATTCTCATTTTACATTCATCGCCCGTTAAACTTATCTTTTTAAAATATAAACTCGCTTTTAACCCTACAAACTGTTTGGTTTATACCCTTATGTACTAATTACACTAATGGTTTTAGAGAATAAAGAGGTTATATTTATAGGAATGGTACCCAAATTTGTGTGGAGGAAAAGTGGAAAAAACCTTTTGGAAAAACCACCCTCAGTACACCCGACCGAGATTCGAACCTTGATCTCCCCATAATCGGCAGTCTTGTCCACTTCGAGGGTAGCGCCTTGGACCATGCGACCACCGAAGTCGGATTGCATGGTTTTATTACACTGACCGGGTAGGGATGAGAAAGGTAGAGTTTTTAGAGGGTATGTACCCTCATTCTAGTTTAGAGAGAAAGAATGGGAAACGATTTAAGAATAAAGCACCTTTAGTATAGCCGACCGGGATTTGATCCCCGGTCTCCTCGTCACCGGTAAACTAAAATAAATAGAACGGTTGGTGGTGGATTGGGCACGTCACAGTATCTATACACTAGAGTCGCGATTATCCGGCCTAAAGTTGCGGCATTCCGGGCCGGATAATGGAAAACTCGGATAACACGGAATCCGAGTGTGAATAATTTTCAGTATAAGTTTTCCTACTTTTTTAGGTTTTCACAGAACATTTAGCTTTGTTTTAATAAAATCTGCCCATTTTCTGATTGTGATGTAAAATAGGAACAGAGTCATTGTAGGGAGAAAGTAAAAATTAAACTAGAAATAAATGTTTTAAATATTTACTATGCAGTACTTTATTTTGTAAATGGAACATCGGCTAAAAGAAAGAAAAAGTGAAAATAGAGGGTCAAATGGATTACAATATAAATTCAGTAAATGTTTTATATTGGATATGTACTGGTTTGTTTATTTTAAAACGGACATGTTAACATCGGGCCGGATAGTCACAACTCTAGTATAATATTAATTGTAAATGAAAACCATAAATCACTAGAATACTTCAGTTCAGTATAAACCATCCAGCTGAACGTTAGCTAGTCCGCACATTATGTCGGAGGTAAAATTAATTCTTAGTGAGAGGGGGGCAAGGTTAGGTTAGGTTAGGTTAGGTTGGGCTCAATCCCCTTTGGGAGGGAAATTGCACTGCGAGGTAGCAGCAGTGTCCATTACACCGTGTAGGGGAAATGTTGGTGGTAATCCTGAGTCAAAAGCAGCTCCCATTACATCTTGTAGGGGAAATGTTGGTGGTAATCCTGAGTCAAAAGCAGTTCCTCGTACACCTACGTCCTAAATGAACCACTAAACTCACAAATGGTTTGCATTATAATAGTTTGGTCTCTCACTAGTCCTCAACGAAGATTTCGGTGCATTTTCTTTGAATTGTATCTTTCTCATCCCTTCTCCATTATAGTATGTTTACTGATAGCCTGAACGGGTGTTAAGACCTTGTACACACAAAAAAAATAATTTTACCCCTACCTGCTTCGGTGGCCGCATGGTCTCGTGTTAGACTGGACTACCGATGACAGGGAGATCAAGGTTTGAATCTCGGTCAAGTGTAATAATCCCTAACTCTTTATCGTAATTAGTACATATGCGTGTAATCTGAATAGGTAATAGGACGAGATGCAAAAAAAAAAAAAAACTTCACCCCAATCGTACAACTCCTGCACCCCTCTCCCCCCCAAAAAAGATGATGTGGACGATAAATATTGTACCATTTCGTAAAACATAAGACTGACTGCTTTACTTCCCTTCCGAAGGAAGTTGTGCTACGGATTTTTATCACTTAGGAAAAATCCGTCGACCCCGGTAGGGTTTGAACCCACGAACATTGAGTCATGAAGCACGCATTTTACCGCAAGACCACTGAGGTAAAGATCAAGCATTAGGTGAGTTTAATTACTTTGACCGCTTGGTCAAATCCATGGCCTATTATTTTATTAAATCAATTTAAGATTATATTATTAAAAGTTAAAAACTATATATTATTGCATTTATATATTAGAATCTTTATTATCATCAAGTATTTGAGAGTTAAAATATGTTGTTCAGAAGACAGTCGATAAATTTCCGCACACTTTTTATCAATATCTCAAATAACGCCACCTTTTACAACTGCTACCTTCATAGGGTGTTCATCGGTGGCTATGTGGATAGAGGCGTCAGTCTTCTCTGGTTTGTCTGGTGACCGGGAGATCAAGGTTCTAATCCTATTAATCTTGAGAGTTATTGGCTTTCATATTTATTAATATCACTCCTTATATACATTATTTTTTATTTTTTTATTTTTATCCCTCTAAATGAAGCTAGATTTAATGTCTTCTCTATTTTATTAAGATAGTTTTAGTTTTTATATGGGATTTAAGATAGGTTACATAGAAATAACTATTTGGAAAAAACGAACATTTATTTTTTGTGGCCAACATTGGTGGCATTTTATCATATTATTAGTGTTATTTTATAGATATTGATAATATATATCATAAGTTGTAGCTATAGATAAAATACTTGACGTATGAATGTATGAAAGTAGATTTAGTAACTTTTATAGATGCCATATAAGGTTCTTCTTTGACGCCTATGTCAGCTTTATGCTGATATATCTTTACACCAAATTAATAACAAATAATAAAAGTAATAATAAATAATTTGAACCTTAAACAAAACCATGAAAATAATAAATTAGTAAAGCAAAAAGGATAGAACCTGGACCTCCCAAGTCCGAGAAAGTTACAGTATGAACACGAAACTCACCTAGAAAATAGTACCATTGTTAAGTTATTTGAGCTTCTTATGTTCTATCTTTATTTACATAAAAGGCAAGACAAGTCCGCTATATAACATGTCTTAATCTCACAATTATTATTCTTGTTTTCTTTTCTTTCATGGCATATTATTTGTAGGAAAGTAAATTAAATAATATTGACACAAATCCGAATAATATTCTACCAAACAACATTTCCATTATTGAAAACACCAAAAACTATTATTACAGTCTTATTTTCATAGCAAGCCCGTTATTTGAAAACTGAAGCTCACATTGCCACAATGGCGGGAGAAAATATCACAAGTGTATTCACATTCTTAGGCTGTTTAATTAATCACGTAAAGAAAAAATATACAATAATCTATAAGAAAGTATAATTGGAAGATTCTGATAAATTTTTAGATGAAGTAATATACCAAATAAGACATATTTCTGGAAGGCCAAATTTTAGTGACTTTCGATCGATGTTAGTAGTCGAAAGTGGGCCTCCTATAAACATCAGGGTTTAACTTACACATTGTTGTATAATTACAATATTTTACTGACTTTTAATGTAACGAGAATAATCCTTTAAGCCCGCTTATGTGGAAGTATGGTCTAAGGCGCTACTCCGGCAGTAGACCTGACTGCCAACTGCGAGAATATCGACGTTCGAATCTCGGTCGGGTGTACTGAGGTATTTTTTTTTCCAAAATGATTTCCCACTTTCCCTCTAAGCAAATATGGTTACATTTCCTCTAAATATAGCCTTACTAATCCCTAAAACCAATAGCGTAATTAGTACATTAACGTATAGCCCGAATGGGTAGTAAGGCGCGGTGCTAAAAATTCCTCTTAGCCTGGGATTGCAATCAAACACTTAACCGGTGTCGTGTTCTTTAAGAAGTGTGCTTAAGAAATTATTCGAAGCTACCTTATGTAGTGGTTCACAATTAGTTGTGTGCGTGTAGCTAAAGTCATGTGCGTTGCACCTCCAAGTCATTTGAGGGGAGCCTCGGTTTTGTGAACAGGAATATGTTTTATTTTCTCGAGTATGGCCACGTGGGAAACGTGTGTATGAAAGTAAGAGGGGTTAATTTGAATTTACCTTATTATGAATTAGATATCGAGTTTTTTAAACATTGCATTTTTGTAGACCTGGTATAAACATGTCTTAATATAACTTTTAGATGTCCTAGGTTATAATTCCAGAAGAATCTAGAACCTTGTTCAGGGTAGTGACTGGCAAACCCAATGGGAAGAGACAATTGGGAAGACCTATACGCAGTTGGGAAGATATCATTAGAATAAACCTGAAAAAAAAAATGTAATGAGGTGGACTGGATATAACTAGCTCAAGATATAGGGTGTAGTGAGGTTGACTGGATAGAACTAGCTCAAGATAGGGATAGGGTGTAGTGAGGTTGACTGGATAGAACTAGCTCAGGATAGGGATAGGGTATAATGAGCTAGACTGGATATAACTAGATCAAGATAGGGATAGAGTCTAATGAGGTGGACTGTATAGAACTAGCTCAAGATAGAGATAGGGTGTAATGAAGTGGACTGAATAGAAATAGCTCAAGATAGAGGTAGGGTGTAATGAGGTTGACTGGATTGAACTAAAACTCAAGATAAGGATAGGGTGTAATGAAGTAGATTGGATAGAACTATCCCAAGTTAGGAATAGGGTGTTATGAATAGGGTGTAATGAAGTGGATTGGATAGAACTAGCTCAAGTTAGGGATAGGGTGTTATGAGGTGGACTGGATAGAACTAGCTCAGGATAGGGATAGGGTGTAATGAGCTAGACTGGATATAACTAGATTAAGATAGGGATAGGGTGTAATGAGGTGAACTGGATATAACTAGCTCAGGATAGGGATAGGGTATAATGAGCTAGACTGGATATAACTAGATCAAGATAGGGATAGAGTCTAATGAGGTGGACTGGATGGAACTAGCTCAAGATAGAGATAGGGTGTAATGAAGTGGACTGAATAGAAATAGCTCAAGATAGAGGTATGGTGTAATGAGGTTGACTGGATAGAACTAACTCAATATAAGTATAGGTGACGTACTTCTATAAGCGCGGCAATGAACTTTTGAGGTCCTAATGCCATAGAATAGAGTAAGTAAGGTTTTATTTCCAAGTGTTCAAGCCAGTGGATTGAATGGTTAGGCTTTCAGCAGTTAGTATTCCTTTAGTTAAGTGGCTGTGATTGGGCATAGTGTGTACTTCAAATTTCAATGGTAAAACATTCGTGGACATCCTAATTTTTAGAATGTTCAACTCGAATTCACACATCTTAAACAAATGGAAATCAATTATGAGGTCCACTTCAACCCTGGCTCTTTTTAAAATGGATTCACACTCACAGCTTGTGCGCCAGTCGTGTCGTTTAGTTAGCATTCAGATCATGGTGGCAGCACTGTCGGACCAGTCCTGCAGGTGTGAATCCTACTTTAGGTGTGATGGAACGCAACGCGAGGAAAAGCAACTCTTTTCTGCAGTTTATATGGCAAAACCTTTTTTTTATTTACCAAAATAAATAAAATATTTCTCCAGTACAAATAAAGAATTTAATTTTCTTCACATAATGACCACAAAATTTCATGAATATCTGTCATGGGTGTCTTGGAATTTAATAATAACTTTTTTATCTTAATTTTAAAAATTTCTCAACTAATCCCGCTATGCTCATGACAGATATTCAACAACTGTTGATATTAACATGTGAAGAAAATTAAACTCTTTGTTTATACTTGAGCAATATTCTATTTATTTGGCAAAAAAAAAAAGTGTTGCTATAAAAACTGCAAAAACACTGGCCTTTTCTTGCGACCACCTTCCATCCCACCTATATGATACCTATTTCTTTGTTCACCATGGAAGAATGAAATTAAGGTCACACATAGATAAACTACTAAGCGAAGTGTTTATAACGACTAAAAACACTTGATGACATTAACTCACCACCAGTAGCAGCACCAGTAGCAGCAGTAGAGGCATTGGGCGGGCGATCATGGTTCGAAGCTTTTACACTAAACACTGATTGACTCAAGCCAGACCAGAACATGTCCGGCACCTGCTAGAGCTCCTTGACTGGCTGCCTCCTATTGGCCGACAGCATATCTGCACCACCAAGTGTTAATGTGCTCACCCCAATGACCTTCACCCCGGTCACCGACTGCTTGTTGGTTGCCACTCCAGAGGCCGTTGCAAGTCCACAAACAAACAAATATTATACTGAGCTAACGACGACATCTTCTGAAAATATTAACCAAGTGAGATGGAACAAGTGTTTGGGTTTCTCTGAAGGTCACACTGCAGCTATTAACCAGTGGTTAAAACTTAACAAACTAAAACCAAGCGCGCGTGAAACAGTCAAATAAAACAGATGTAATAGTTTAACAAAACAATAAATGAGTAGAAAACAAAATAAAATTAAAATAAAATAGTAAATTAATTATGCTCTTAAGATAGTAAAATATGTTAACTAATAGTTTGACGTTTGTTAACAATTACCAAGTTGTTGTTTTTATGTGCGTCATGAGCCATATTTCATATTGAACACTATACATAAAAAAACAAAGATAAAAACCTTAGACACTATTCCAAGTTTCTACTTTGCGTTTGTTTTAACTTAATATCCATACAATGTTTAGAGGATGTCATACGTTGATATTTATCCATGACTTATGTCGTAGTCACTATATTATTTGTAGTATAATAAATACAATTTAATACTAATGCAACAATCAAGAATGTGAGCTATTTTAAAACATAGCATCTTGAAATGTATTATAGTTACTATGGTGGGATTCATACACAATTCAATTATTGTATCTGTTTTTTTTTAAACTCTTAAGGTGCGGCCGAAGTGAGCGAAAGTATTCTTATAGTTTTTATAGAATCGCAAATTTTTGGCCAAAATAAATCAAATATTTCTCCAGTAGCAATATAGAGTTTAATATTCTGCACACGTTAATATCAAAAGATCTTGAATATACGTCAAGGGGGTCCTAGAATTTTGTCAAAACTTTTTAAACAAAGATAACAAGTTTTGACAAAATTCCAGGACATCCTTGACAGATATTAAAAATCCGTTGATATTAGCATGTGCAGAAAACGAAACTCTATGTTGATACTGCAGAAATATTTGTTTTGTATTGGCCAAAAAAAGTAATGGTATAAAAACTGTTAAATTACTTGTGATCCCTTCTGCCGCACCTTAATGTAGAACATTAATGCTATTACAAACATTCTTTAAAAAATTAAAAACAATAAATACCAAACCTAGTTGTAAACCATCCATATTAGCAGGTTATTTGATTTTAAGTAAGCATAAATAAATGTGTGACGATGGCAAATTTTATTTGTATTATTCAAAATGATTTCTCACAAATGAATTAGCTAGCATAGTTAGCCATCACATTATAGGATGACATACAAATACGGCTTATTTCAAAACATAAATTAAATTTAGAAACATAGTAGTTTGTTTGATATTTACTTTATATGTTTAACACACTGTAAGTTATATATTATGTGAATAAGAGGTCAAAAACATAACTCCTGCGGACAATTCTTGATATTATTAAGTTTGTAAGCATATGCTTCGGTGTCCGCATGGTCTAAGGCGTCACTCTCTTATTAGACTAGATTTCTGATGGCGGGGAGATCGGGATTCGAATCCCGGTCAGGTGTATTGAGGGTGGGGTTTCCCTAAATTGTTTTCCACTCTCCCTCCACGTAATTGCGTGTACACTTCATATAGATTCAACTTTTCTCATCCATAACTCATCAGTGTAATTGGTACATATGCGTATAGCCTGACCAGGTAGTAAGATGTGGTGCTGAAGAAAAAGAAAATCTGGAAGCGGTTATGGTGTCGTATTCTGTGTCTGAATATCAAACCGAGAATGTAAAAAAACTATAATCTGACTCGTTTTTTATGGTTGTGAAGAGTGGTGTCTCCCTCTGTACCAAAAGATTACATTGAAAGTTTTTTAGAACAAAGTAACGAGAAAGATATTTGGACCTAAGAGAGATGAACAAACAATAAAATAGAGAAAGGTAGATAATGGAGAACTTCATGGTTTGTATTCATCTTAAAACATATTGAGGTTAATCAAGACACACAGGATGAGGCAGGGTGGTCATATGGTGAATATCTCTTACTTCTGTAACTTAAGAACTTTATAGCTCGGAACTTTTATAGATGAGAGCTTTTAGCTGTTAACTGATGAGGCAGCTAGTAACTGCGGTATTCATGCTGTCAAAAGCATTACAAGAAGGATGATTAGGCCTATATATATTTTTAAAATAAAAAATATTTGCAACCATCACCTCGTCTAGAAGGACTTCTCCTATATTTACAAATATCAAAAAGGAGGGAAGGTCACTTCACCTTGGCAAATCTCAATTTAACCAACGTTGGATGCTTGGTGCAGCTCGGAGACACCCGATCAACCAGAGGCATACATAGACTGCTCTTTAGTCACCACCTTCTAAACTGCTTTGGCCTAGAAGGTAGAATTCGCCCAACTTTCCGCCAATCATAATTGCCAAAAAAAGAAACTTCTTGCTGAATCATAATTTTATCGAGAGCTGCTATCTCCAAGAGGAAACCAAATCATGTATCAAGCGAATCCATCATTCAACTCATCTTGGTCCTTTGCCATCCAAACCTCAGGGGAGGAGATGGCATCATTGCGGATCATCCCCCTAAATATCGCCTACACGAATCCGCTCCACACCGTGGCGCACCGCACCGCACCGCACCGGCGTGGACGAATCGTCGAGAGAGCAATCATCAGCACATTTACGGTGCGTTGCGGTGCGGACCGTGTAGCCACCAACACCCGAATACTATTTACGATCTGGACGTTTCCGGAAATGTTTGGTAGCTTTCGGGCTTTGTTTTTATGACAACCATCAAGCAATGCGCGTGGGAATGTACATTTACACCAGGGTTGAAAAAAAACACGGTTATTTAAAAAAAAAAGCCTAACCCAGTTGGGTTTTATTGGATTTTTTTGGGTTAAAATTGATTTGCTATTTATGCTAACTGATTTAACCACGCATTAAAGTAGAGTAATTATTCGGGATTGAGTGAGGCTTGAGTTCGAACACTTTGAACATTGCTCTTTGATGGCTTCCAAAACAGGGCTTTCGATGGCAGGAGTGCAGTGGCACACGCGTACATGCGATTGTCCCTTCATATCTGGCTCGTGTAGCCACTTGCTAGAAAATTCGGTGCGATGCGGGTCGGATCCATGAATCCTTAGCTTTAGGGTTCACTGTATCACTATCACCAAATTCTGAAAATTGAAAAATGACACCTGGACATGGGAATCGAACCCGGGTCCAGGTGTCATTTTTCAATTTTCAGAATATGATATCTAGATGGAGTAATTCTCACTAATAAGCATAAATAATAGCTCTGGCTATTAATTCTTACTATCACCAAAGGTAAAATACATCTAAAATGAAGTTGTCGGTCTGAAGCCTTCCTGGCAGCAGATCACTTGTAAACATTTCCATAGTTATTGTTCACGGAATATAAAAGTAGATTTTCGATAGCTCGAGACTTATTATAATTCGAGATAGGAATGCACATTCTCTTACATATGATGAGTACTAGCGATGACTCCAAAGAAAATAATGTAGAAAACTTGATATTTCTTGTAAAACAACTTCTTGGACATGATAATTCTTTTGAAATATAAATTAAAGAAAATTTAGTAATAGACTACTTTAAAAACATTAATCGTTTAAACTTATTCGGGTTATTCTGTGTAGTTATAGTTTTCTGTACTAGTAAAATGATGGTAGTATTTTGTTGAGAGATTATCACTTGGCTCCTAAGAAATCGTTCATTTATCAGCATAGTCAGATATAGATCACACCAGCCAAGTAGTTAGCATTCAATTAGTTGATAATTTAAAGTCCTAATGTCCTCGTTCAAGTAAATGCATAATATTTATACTGTACATCAGGGGTCGAAGACCACGCGCCCTTGCGTCCGTCGGTCATTTTCTATGCACCCGCCAAGTTATTCATACTGAAATGTAGTTCCCTTTGAAAATAAATAATACACTAAATGTTTTGACACATTGTCCAAGCATGTCAGAATTGCAAGAAACGGTTGGTTTGATAGCAAATTATATGGGGGAAACACAAAAAAATAAAAAATTGGGCAATGTACTCAAGCAAAGATTTGTACATTTGAGTGAAATTGAACTAATGATATTTTTTTTTAATCCATTAAATATCGTGGGTATCAGTATCATTGAAGAGTTGTAATAAGAGATTTTGAAACTACAGAAAAACTAATCCTTCAAGGCTTGCCAAACAAACAAAAATTTCTGGAAACCAGTGGGCCATACAAAATTTCCTTTGCTGAATATCTCGGAGATGAAGATTAAATCCTACTCTGGATCATATGTTCTTTACGAATCAGCATTTTTCATAGTGAAAATAAATTTGTGAATACGAAATAAAGATCTCGCCATTCAGATGCTAATTCTAGGGATTGTTTAAGAATTACATTTCCAAATTATGATCCGGACTTTATAAAGAAAATCAGTGAAATGCAGTTCCAACCATTAGATTAAAAATCACATATTAACTTTTTTTTCTGAATGTTTCAATAAATAATATATTCTTTGTAAGATAGTGTGATTTAATGTATTGCTTGAATAAATTAATTATATTAATCTACCTGTATGTAAAAATAAAATAAATACATACATGTGCTCGCGAGAAAGTTTAGAGATTCAGATGAGCCGTTGGTAACATTCAGGCTGGTGACCTATCCTTGCATACTTCCTTTTCTTCAACAACATCCATACATCCTCACTAACTTTCTCCACACTTCCCTATCCTTGCATACTCCCTTCTCTTCAACAAACATCCATACAACGAGTCATACATGCTCTTTTATTCTTAAAACTATTAATGTTTCACTTTTTCACACATTCATTTACATTATACAACATTTAGCCACGTCTTACATGTCCTACCCCTCCTTTTGATCCACACACTCTACCTTCATATATTTGCTTCGTCACTCCATCCACACTCATCCTCTCAACATTCCCAAACCAACGTAAGACGCTTCTTTCACATTGACCTATTGTGTTCCCTTTCAAACCTCACTCCTTCAGCTCCCATTCATTACTGATTCTGTCCATACAAGTTTTTCCACATACTTTTCTTAGATATCTCATTCCAACCACATTCACCTTGCCCTTGTGTTTAACTTCAGATAACAATGAAATATTGTAAATAATGTATCACAAATTATAAGTTTTGTTTTAGTTTTATGTTACTACTTAATGTTTTGAGTTTGAGCCGGAGTAGATACAAAAACATATTAAAAAATATCTTAGTTGATAAAAACAAATCACTTTAAGAATAAAAAACTAAAATTTAATTTTGAACTTAAAATACTCTAATTTAATTGGAGGATGAGAGGACCCTGGAGAGTTTTATAGATATTAATATAACTTAATTGTTATTAGTAAGTATTTAAATGTTATGATATAATGGAGCAAGTTGAACTATAGGAAATAATGTAAAAGTAGTCTCTAGTTCAATCCCGGCTATAAATATTATAGCATTATTTTTCAAATGTTTCCAAGAAAGAAAGTGAATATCATTAATTAATATTGTGGGTGGATTTGAAAATATAGATGCGATGTTAATAAATGCTATGACGCAGTCATATGTACTTTCTGAAATATTCTATTATAGTTAGGAACAACATTTTCAAAAACCTGATAAGTCAACTACTATTATTTAGTGAATTTTTCTCAGAAAAACAAGCATAAAGTGCTATTTATCTCAAGAAAACAATGTTGAAAAAAAAAAATCAAAAAATCATCATAACCATAACAAAAATTAATTTTTTCGAAAATCGGCTGTTGGTAGGTTATCCTTAATTTCAAATAGTTTCACACAGTCCCAGAAGCCAATGCGAGTTTATTTCCTCTAAATTATACTATTGCACAGTTATGCGTATAGCCCAAACAAGTACCTGGATGAATATTAACTAATGGGGTAGTGATGAGGAGGAAAATGTATACAAAATGTAGCTGTATTGCATGGGAGAGGAGTGGAGAAAACCATTTAGTGAAAAGAATAGATACAGAACACTTGACCGGGATTCGAACACCCAACCCTCCCTCCCACCATCCTCCCCTCCCACATCAATGGAAAGTCAGTGTATTGTGAGACTGACACCGTGGACCGTATGGCCATGAATATTCTAATCTATCTGCACATAGCTAATAATATGGGGCCATCGTGTAATTTCCTGGGCTCGATGGTTTTTTTCTTGAGTGATAAAAATCCGTAGCACAACTTCCTTCGGAGGGGAATTAAATTCGTCGGTCTCATGTCAGTTGTGGCAAGTAAAACAACCCTGGAAGGTATGTGAAAATACCTTTCCCGGCAAAATTGGTAGGGCCTTTCACTCTCGCTCATAGAAATTCTCGTAAGTTGATATAATCAGTCGGTTCAGAAAGTGTTTTTTAAACACCTCAATTAAATAAAAATTAATAAACGTTTGGGTTGTATGTTTATGTGCCAACTACGCTAATTGTTTTAGGGCTTAGGACGGTTATATTTATAGCAAGTGTACCCGCATTTGCGTGTAGGTAGGGTTGAAACTATTTCGGAAAAACCACTCTCAGTACACTCGACCGAGATTCAAACCTCAATTTCCCCATCATCGGCAGTCCAGTCTATTGAGAGAGTAGCGCCCTAGACCGTAAGGCCACCGAGGTTTGTACTACTACCTTTCAGGGCAAACGGGGTGTACATATTATTTAGTACACCCAAATCTCGTTGGCTACACAAAGAGGCATTTCATTCGTTTTTTAGTTACTAAATAAAATTCTAAAAAAAAAAGTGTTTCCTTTCTTAGAAAAGCAACAAAAAGTCGGATTGTTTCCCCCTCCCCTCCGGGTGAAGATGGCGGTGAGTTTCAAGGTCACAGGGGTCTTCAAGTTTGAATACAACGGCGTCAGCTTTTTCATCAACGCGTCTTACTATCCGATCGGGTTATAAGCTTAAGTACTAATTACTCTAATGGTTTAGTGATTGGGAAGGTTGAATTTAGAAGAAGTGAACCCGCATTTGTGTTGAGGGAGAGTAGAAAACCATTTAAGGAAAACCACCCCCAATTAACTCAAGCGAGATTCCAACCTCAATCTCCCTGTCCTCGGCAGTCTAGCTCAACACGAAACTAGAGCGTTAGCCAACTACGCCACCGAGGCGGGTGCTTATGACTAATTGCGATAGTTTGCTAGGGATGAGGAAGGTTATATTTAGAGGAAGTGTACCCAAATTTTGTGTGGAGAGAAAAAGTATAAAACCACCCTCATTACACCCAACCGGAACTCGAACCCCCATCTCTTTATTATCAGTCCTGTCTAGTGCGAGGATGACGGTTTAGACAACTCTGCCACAGATGCGAGCTTCCAGTTATTTCCCAGACCCCAAAAAATGAGTGTATCGAAATTATCAGATTTTTCTTGTGTATCCTAATTTGTTCAAATATGGTCAAATAGGGTTAAAACTCACATCTTTGGTCACGCGGACTAAGGCGACACCTCATCTGGTCTGGTTTGCCAGTGGCTGAGAAATGGGTGGCTTGATTCCCGGATGGGTATATTGAAGATTTTTCTTTCCTGAATGGTTTTTCCACTCTCCTTCCAATCAAATGTGAGTATATTTTCTTTGAATCATACCTTCCTCATATCCTACCCTATTAATGTGGGTCGTTTCGACGGGTTGTAAGACGTGATGTAGCACTTGACGTGCAGCGTTGGACGTGTGGTCTATGGCGTTAGACTCGTTATGCCCCAGGTTGTCAGGATTCACCGGATGGTTCCTTTTCCATTAATGATTTTCCTTGGACGTTCCCCCATTTTACCTTCACGCTAGTCAGGGGTAGTTCCCTAAGGGCCACACTGTCCCTGGCTTTTAGGTTAAGTAACTAATAAAATTGGTACTAAGCGTACCACACAAATAAATGGAAAGACACAATCTTATCTAATTTAGTCTTCTAGTTTGGAACAAACTTTTAAAAAATCTGAGGTGACCAGGCGGTCTAGAGGTAAGGTGTCGGACTTCTAAGTTGGGGGTCCGGGGTTCAATCCGAAGTCCCGGCACAAATTTATCTGATTACCAAACCCTTCCTTCACCTCTGACAAGACGTGTATTAATCACAACTTGTGAATGTGTGGAATGCCAGGCCTCCACCGTGGTTCGGATTCCACGTTAAACTGTAGGTCCTCCATTTCATCTCACAATCACCCTACCATTACACATTAGCGTAAGTGCGTATAACCCGAATGGGTAATAAGATGCGGTGCTAAAAAAAATACAAATCGCTATGTGAATAGATTCCAGAAGTTTATGGCCACGTTTGGCCAACAAAATATCTTTCAATATCCCTGAAGTTGGTTGGTCTATGCTGCTTCCTCAGAGCCATTATTATCTTACACTCATGTATGTTTTGGTACATTATTTTTTTAAGGTGTGGAAGGTTTTAAACCAGTTACTTTACTACAATGTCTACAGGACCTGTTGGAAAAAAAGACACTCCCTATGAAAGGGAAGTGTCGTCCAGTAAGCAAGGCGCACTTATACCCAGTGTTACCACTGTTAAAGAGTCGAAAACAAGGGAAAATATTTATTTTTAAACGAGACAATCAATTCATCTAATAGGAATGTACTAAATGACTCACTCTTGTAAATATTTAAATGGAATTTATAATATATTCGTAAATTTGAAAAATGACACATTTACACAGGAACCGAGCCCAGTAATTTTGGCTCAATGAACCAAATAACTAAAGCAATCCTTTGAAATTTTAAAACAAAAAACAGTCATTAGTAAACTATTCATAACAAAATGTTCCTCTCCAAAACAAGTAAAGAGCTTTATTTGTCATTTATGGGTAGTTTACTGATGGGTGATTTTCAACATCTTGAAATAATTTACAAATGGCTCTAACGATTTGGTCCCAATTGGGTTTTTTGGAAATATTTTGACATGATAATTAACAATGTTTATTTTTTGAGAAGGTAAAACTCATGAGTAGAGTTTATTGATGACTGAATTTTCCAAAACTGGAAATATTTTTAAAGTTACACTAAGGATTTGATTGCAAATGGCTGTCTTAGGAATGTTTGACATGACAAATAACACTGTATACTTTGTTTTGGTTAAAAATTCAAAAAACGTTCTTTTATTTAGGAATAGTTTTAAAAATTCAAATAATTTTGAAAATGCCTATAATATATATTTTTTAATGTTTATCTAGGGAGTGTTTGACATGAACATGACAAATAAAGCTGTATACTTGTTTTCGAGGAAAAATTTGGTTATGGTCAGTTTTCAGAGGACTGTTTTTTTTTTTTATTGATTATTTAAAAAATGACTCTTGTAATTTATTTAAAAATTGGCATTGGGAGACTACTTTACATATCAATAATAATGTATCTTTATTTATCCAAATAAATTCATTTAAGGGTAGTTTACTTCCAATAAATTATGAAAAATTTGAATGCTTTGGAAATTGACCTTGAAGATTGAATTCAAAATGGGAATCTGTGGATAGTTTTTCATAATAAATGAGAATAAGTTTTTATTTTTAAACAATTTGGTTTAAAATCTATATATAAAGAATTATGACTAACAATATCCTGTGTTTGTTTTTATGAGTAAAACTTATTTAAGGGTAGTTTAGTAAAAACATATTTTTGAAAATTTTCTTCAAAGCTTTAATACACAATATGAGAAAGTTATCGTGATTATGTCGTACCATTTATTTAGGTTTACGAAGAGAAATAATACAGGTTTAGGAAATGAAAAATAAAAAAGTATGATGATGTTTAAAAATGTGGTAACAATTTTTTTAAAGTCATGCTCTTGTTGATCTTCGTGTACTGTAAGTGGCGGAAGAGAAAACAAGCTTCCCTGACACACACAACAGAAACTTAGTGTCAAAATCTGCTTAGTCATCCCTCAAACCAAGTTGAACACTTCTTTATTGTGTACATTATACTTAGGGCAAGAAAATACTAGCTAGCACTGGGACAAAATAATTTAACCTAGGTTAGGGCTAGCCTAACTATGGCATGCGTGCCCCAAGTGGCCCGCAAAAAGATTTTCTTAGCACACAACAAGAATTGCATTTTTATCACCGTGCCTTACAACACATATGTAGGCCTACTAATTACACTAATGTGTTACAAAGGAAGGTTGAATTTTAGAGGAAATGTAACAACATTTGCATGAAGGGAGAGTGGAAAACCTTTTAGGAAAAAATATCCTCAGTACACCCGACCATGGTTCGAACCCTGATTGGGAGAATAACGCCTTATTCTAGGGGTGAGGAAACTTTGGTCGTTGGAAGGCCGCACATTTCACGTACAGTAAATTTTGCCCAAAATTTTCCAAAATTTAATAACGTGCCAACCAAAGATATAGAAATGGATAGAGTAATACGATCAGCTAATTTTTTATTATTATGCTTCAAAAATTAAGGATGTTTTATATTAGTTAATTTTTATTTATTTGAGGTATTTAACGTGCCCTTTATTAACCGACTGATTATATCAGCACATGAGAGAATTTCTATAAGCAAGAGCGAAAGGAATCACCAATTTTGCCAGAAAGGTATTTTCACGTACCTTCAGGTTCTTTTACACGCCACAATCAACAAGGGACTGGCGGCTTGACTTCCCCTTTGAAGGAAGTTGTGCTATGGATTTTTATCGCTCAAGAAAATACCTTCAACCCCGGCTGGGTTTGAACCCACAAACATTAGGTACTGAGGTGAGCACTTTACCCAAAGACCACCGAGGTCAACTATTTTAACCTCAATATAATGGTTTGATAATGTATAATTTATAAATCGATGAAGATAATTGACAAAATATGTAAAAAGGCCACATTAAATACCTCAAAAGGCCGCATGCGACTTAAAATCAGCTGAATACCCATTCTTGCCTTAAACCTTTCAACCACCAAAGCGAGTACCATGCATTATTGTCCAAAGTTTTTTTTTTTTTGCTCAGTCAATAATAATATGCAGGTTGAAACTCTTTAGTCTGGGACCCTTGGGACCTGAAAAGTACTGGACCACAGAATTTGACTCCTAAAAACCCTCTATATACCCCTTATACTTAGGCCCTAGGCTTGCCATATCATTCTACATACTTACTGCTGTTTCATACAAGGTAGAGTAAATATTAACCCAGGTAATAATATACAACCTTTCACAACTCTTGGTCTTTTAAAATACATAATTAAGGGCTGAAATAAAGCCTGAGTACCAGCCAAAACAAAAATGTAGAACCAAAACACTCGGCTGCAGATGTGAATAACTTTGGCTCCTTTATACAGCTTATAGCAGCATCCTGGTGGCCGCCCCACAAACTAATGTGGCAGATTCAAAACATGCCAAACCATAGAATGCCGGACAAAAGAGTTTCAAATGTATTGCATGAAAAAAATGTATATCTAAAGGCTTAGAGATATATTATTTTCATTAATTCCAAATAATGATGCAAGTGAGTATTTTATACAAACAGGTGACGGTGCATTGTGTTGATGGGATGTTTCTCAGCCGCCCAGTGGTTGGCCTAGTCCATTACTTGATTTTTTTTTTATTTCTACCATTTAATCCCAACCCAAGTGTTCTAGCAAGGACCAATTTAATAGAATTTCATAGTCATCTTGCTTTCACAGTATATTGTGGTGAATATTTTCTTGGTAAAATCAGTATTGTATGTAGGTAATGATAGAATTTAATTTTTTTTTTTTTGAGAACTTCGAATATAGTTTTTTGACAGGTTTAATAAAATAACAAGATAATGTTTATATAATTTAAATTTACTTTAATGGTTGAATGTTAGACACCAACGTATGAAATAGAAAGAGAGAGAAGTAAATGAACAGTTCAACCTGTGAGGCCTATTGTTTATTTGCTGATAACACTTCCCTATTCCCCTGATGAGTTTACACACTGATTATATTATTTGCTCCTGGGAAATATCGTGTTTTTTAATTTACCTTTTTTTTCTTGTTTTCTATTCTAAATATTTATATGCTACCACAGACTTTTTAAATTCACATTCTGGCAGGAAGACTCCTACAGGACATTTTCGGGAATAAACCAAATAGCCTGAGTTGTATAGGATTTATAAAAACAATTTTACAAAAAAGCTATTTCAAGATAAAAATAATAATTTAGTGACAATGTAAGACTATTTTTAGAATTATTTAAGAACGTATGGTTTTTGTTTCAAAATTATATCTTTAAAATTCTCTGAATAACATGTAAATTAATTAATATTGGAAATCCTATCTTGACCTGCCGTGACGTCACAACTAGGCAACCTCCTTAAATGTTGAGTAAGGGCCCACTTCTCTCAAACGACATAAATTAGTTAAATGTGAAATGATTACAATCCATTTGTGAGGGAGCTAAATCTACACACTGTTGGTAAAAATAAACATACAAGTTTAGAAGTAACGACTGAGAATGAACAACAAATAGAAAGTAGCAGAGATTGGGATCCGACCAATGAGAAGATGAGAGAAGATCATAAGGGTGAGATTTCTCTCATATAGTTTTTTTTAGCAGCGTGTCTTACTACCCGTTTGGGCTATACACTACATAGTTATTAATATCACTGTCAAACAAGAGTTCACTCTGGCTAAAACATGATGTGGTGCGTTCGTCTCAATATATTATTGTTACAACTGGTGAGTACATATTTACAGTAGGAACATGATAGGAAAGGTGTTTAAGAAATTAAGGTACATTCTCTTTTAGGGCTTAGCATTTATATGATTAAAACATTTTATTATATCTGTATCAATACTATCATAAAAAAAACCTAGCTGTTGAACACATGACTTGACATATGAATATATAAAAGCAAATTCAATAGTGACTTTGGTAACTTTCAGATAAAATCTCTTCCAACTGTTTTTAATGTTATAAATAAATTATTTGACATTTCTTGACTGAAGTGAATATTTAAAATCTAATAATGAAAATGATATTGTCATCAGAAACAAGTTATAAAGTACATATATAGCATTTGTCACTTATTCAAAGACATTCTTGCTAAATAATTACATTGATAATATATTTTTTAACTTACTACTCATTTGGGTTATATGCATATGTAATAATTACGCTAATGGTTTAGGGAACTAGGACGGTTATATTTAGAGAAAGTGTACACACATTAGCGTGGAGGGAGAGTGGAAAACAATTTTGTAAAACCACCATCAGTACACCCGACAGAGATTCGAACCTCGATCTCCCTGTCATCGGCAGTCTAGTCTATTGAGAGAGTAGAGCCTTAGACCATGCGGCCACCGAAGCGGGTTTTAGATACTTGTTGACAAATTAAAATTCATATTGCACAAAACATCTAACAATTTTTCCTCAATAAAAAAAATCTAAATTAAATATTACCAAGCACTTACTCTTACTACAGAAAAAAAATTAGATGCTTATTTTTCAAAAATATTTTAGTATACAATAGTGATAAAGAGAAAACTATGTGATAAATGGTTGTAATTCAACATAAATACAAGCCAACTTGAAGTTTACAACTCATTGTATATAATATTGTGCTACTTATTGTCAAAGTCTTCTAAATTTAATTTATTTTTAAAGCCTATAAAAAAACCATGAGGTGAGCCTTTACTAATGTTACGTCAACGTTAACATTAAGTTTACCATGGTATAAACGGGGTGTACACTCAGTTTACCCTAAAAAGTACCAGTCTTACTTAGATGGATGGATTATAAGTAGGGCTGGGCCAATTCCGATATTCGATACCCTCGGTATTGACTAGTATCGCAATAATCGATACTATACGCTAAAAATCTCAATACAACTCTTCAGTATTCAACATGATTGGCTCCTCAAACGGTTTATTTTGAACGTCAGTGGCTAGACATTAGTTACTCGTAGTTTTGCTTTGTCCTATTATTCTGTTCGCTCAGCTCTAGACTCAATATAAACAAGCCATTCCCTTGCAGCTTATAAACACGATCACGATCGACACAAGGTCGATTTTCATTTATCAAATGGAACTGTATTTTGATAATGAACCTAAGTAGAACACTTATTTTTTATTGAAATAGTCAAGTAAATATTCACTTCATAATTTCAATTTTCCTCAGCACTTTGGCAAGGAAATGGTGAGCAAATGAATTGGCCAGCTCGAAGCTGCATCTTATTTCGTAGCTAGACTATTATTATTATTCGAATGATTTTAAAATAATCCACATAAAATATTCATTTTTTTATTCATCGACTTTAACTATTGTAAGCATCGCCACCTTAAATTTTGATAGTCTTCATAGCCAGTGTCACCAATATAGTTTTTATTCTAAATATCTTTTCACTTAATAAAATTATTAAATTAATTTAATAGATATTGTGAAACGGTTAAAAAGAAAAAAAAAATTGAATGGTATCGAATTGGGTATTGAGTATTGAGGATATGAAGTGATAGTATCGAGCAAGGTATTGGAATCGAGAAAAGTAGGTATCGGCCCACCACTAATTATAGGCTATACCATGATGGAATAAAGCAAGGTAAGCTTGCTACCTTACAGGGTAGACAAAGGGTACATAGAAAGATGATAAAATAAACAAAGATAACCAATTAAGAACCATCTGAATTCTGGTCGCCAATCAAGTTATTTCCACTCATTTGTTTTTGTTGAAATTCATTTGAAAAGCTGCATCTCTACATTATGCAGATGATGGATTGGAGGTGCACTTGCATGAGTCTAGGCTTTCACACCAAGCCAGTGGATATCCCAGCCCTTACGCCATCACATTTTCAGCTACTCAACTCACAGGATGGCTCCTATCACTTTGGTTATGACACAGGTAAGTCGAGTCAACATGAGTCTCTCTCCCCCCACAGTTAGCACCAAGCCTAGGTTTGTAATACAACTAAACAAGACATTGTTGCATTGGGGTACAGTTTTTTGTAGTATTTTTCAGAAACAGTGGCCTTTAGACCAGTTCTACCATTCGGGAATGTTGAGAGGATGAGTGTGGATCAAGTGATGAAGCAAATATATTAAGGTAGAGTGTGTGGCTCAAAAGGAAGGGTTAGGCCATGTAAGGCGTGGTTAAATGTGGTATATGAATGTGTGAAAAAGAGAAACATTAAGAGTTTTAAGAATAAAAGAGTATGTAAGACTCGGTGTATGGATGTTGTTGAAGAGAAGGAAGTATGCAAGGAGAGGGAAGTGTGGAGAAAGTTAGTGAGGATGGATTAAGTACAGAGTTTTTTGAGCTATATGCACAATTTCTAGCCTACCCTGTAAGGGGACGGTGTGATTAGGTATGTATGTATATATATATATATGTTAAAAAATACAACCAAACTGAAAAATAATTACATTTAAATGAAAAAAACTACTTAACTGATCCCAATTTTGCTGTTTTCAAGTGGATGAAGAAAACCACACATCATTAAGTTTTCTGGTTCGAGTGTAATCATGTATCGAATTTCTCGATTAATTGGCCGTAAGAATAATTTTGAATATTTTTAAAATTTGAAATGCTTGAACACTTCTTGATTTATAAGAATTTTTTTTTTAAATCATGAAAATAAGTTTAGTAAAGCTCAGGCAATTATCATTGAAATAAATTGCTTCATGTTTTGAATACCTCATAGATTACAAAGTTTTTAGTCTGAATTATGATGATATTTAAGTGTATTCGATTTCTCAGTCCCACTTATCACGAAAGTTGAATCATTCTCATTAACAATAACATTAATATGTGCATAATGTGCACAATGGATACAATTAATGGAAAGTAAAACCATTGGATTCAAGTCCATGTCATAAGGTTCATATAGGCTACAATCAATATTTGGTAAGTGGTCTAAGACAGTGTTCCGCAAACATTTAATTATATATATATTTTTTGTGGTTCACCGTTTTGTTTCAAGTAAGTGCTGTGGCAGCATAAAATTGACCAAGCACCTAGTACAATGGTTGTATGATAAATCAGAACTAAGAAAGTATAGATTAATTTTTTCCTGAAGTAACTTCAAATGCTCCATGATTAAAGGTTGACGTTCTTTATTTCTGTTCTCTTTAACCATTAGTAATTTGGGTAGGCCATAACTATAGCTTTGTGTGAAAACTTTTGATTTTGTCAGATTTATAAAAATATTAGTATGTCTGAGTAAGTAAGAAATTCGAACGACACATATACCAACTTCATTTGTGTTCATATTTAACAGTTATGCATGGCGGTCTGTTTTATTAACACCTAATTCGCTGCTGTGGTACACCATTAACATAACACTGATCTAAGAGACCTAATGGAGAATAATTGTTCAGAACAAGTGGCAACACTACATCTATTAAGTTTATTACTATTATTGTATGGTTTATCAAGCATGTATGTTTATGTGTGGCAATTCCTCTTTGGTGTAATCTGTTTACATTTCTAAAGCTTCCTTTAGCTACATATACCGGGGAGAGGGGGGTTACATGCAGCTTCCAGCATTCTCCACCTAACTATATTTTAAACATAAAAGACACAGCAACCAGCACCCTGGCCGTTAATTTAACACTGTAAAATGGAAAACCCGCATTTCACCTGCAATACTTTTTTTGGCCATGATGGTAATTGAAGCCGGGACCCTTAGCTCTATAGGCAGACACTACCAATCGAGCTAAGGCGTTGGCCTCAGCTAGTGGGTAAACTCATCGTAGGGTACAATGATGAAGTAAATGTTGTGTTGACTGGATTTGTTTTGTTAGGCAGTACATTCCAAGAAGAAAAACGAAATGCCAGTGGAAGTGTAACAGGAAAATTTGGCTTCATGGACCCTAATGGTTTACTGCAGGTGTATTCCTATAATGCAGACCACACAGGATATCGGTGAGCTTGCCATTAGCTTAATATAAAACCTCATTTTAGTAAAAATAGAAACATATTTTTATGACCAAATAGATGAAGAATATACAATATAAATGTAATATTTCTATTGATGCCATAAACTTCATCATAATACAATTTGGCTCCATTTTCTATTAATAATTGTAAGTAATTTAAATGGAATTACTTGAAGGATGTATTTAAATGAAATGTAATGCATCCTAATCGACTAAATCATGTATCAGAATATTTCCAACCTAAAAAATATTGAATTATTTTTAAGTGAGTAAAGATTTGGAATGATAAATCATGTCTTAAAATAAAATTTATACTTTTAAAACTACATGATAGGTTCAGGATAAAAAGTTTTAATGTATCTAGAGATTTAATTAACTTGTTATAATTTGTTGCTTAAAGAAAATATATATTTTTTTTTTGGACAACAGGAATGAAAAGGGATTGACAGCAATAATGTAATAGTAACTAACAATATTTATAATAGGGGAATGGAGGATAGTACAGGACAGCAAAGAGTATAGAATATAGATAGAGCATTGTTTTTGACAGTGTAACACAAGAGTGGGCTAACCACCTACAGACGGTTAATCGATGAAAAAGAGTCAAGTTCTTCTATTATTTCACTGTATTAACCCTTTGAGTGCCAACGTCGCTCAGAGCGATGCACGAAATATCTGCTAAAATTGCCAGCGTCGCTCACAGCGATCCCACATTTTCGATCTCTTAGTTCAGTATTAATTCAACAGATAGGGTAGATTTTATTTCCACTGCATTCTCGTATGTTCAAGCTACTTTTATTTGTCTTTGCGATATATCGAACCGGAAAATTATTTTATAACTTTTTACTTTATTAGTTTTATCTTTGGCCTTGTTTGTAAACATGGCTACTAAGAGGAAAGCTGTGATTAAAGACACAGAAATACTTGCAATATTAATTTTATTGACAGCTTAACCCAGAATGATCAATTTGTTTGTGATTCTGAAAGCAGTGATTCTGAATTTGTAAATAATGAAACTGAACAAGAATTTTATTTTAGTGAAAGTGAAAGATCGGAACAAGTAGGAGTGACAGCTGTCATTGATAACACGAGTATGAATACTAGTTATTCCTAAAGGGATGAAATAAATCTTGAAGATCAGGATATCCACCCCAACCTCTTCATATTTATGCAGAAGTAACAGGTTTTATATACCCTCCCACCAGTCCCCTTCTGATTCCAACCCAATTATTTATTTTAGACTTTGTTTTACTATAACACTGCTAAAGTTGATGGTCACTGAAACAGCTGCTATGCATAACCCAATTTTAGTGTAAAATCTAAAGTTAGTTTTTTTTGCAAATTTTGTCATTTACTCAGTTTTTTATGTTCTTTTCAGTGATATATTCTATTTTAAGCTATTTAAATTTTCAATGATTAAAAATTAATGTTAAATAAAACAATAAAAAAATATTTTTTTAATATCTTGGCTAGTGATTTTTTTATTATATTTAAAAATTAAAAAAGTATATGTATAATTATATTATCGGATTGGCAAGCATGTTAGCTAGTTTATGTAAAAATTTGAGTGCAATAAGTTCAAAGACTAATGAGTTAATAAAATTTAAACAAACTCCTGCATTTTTCAGGAAAATAGCTTGGCACTTTTAGCACATTCTTTTGTCATTTCTCTTGGCACTCAAAGGGTTAAGACATAGTATAGTATTTAATTAACATTATTGCACAATATCAACTAATTATTTTAATGCCTCAAATAAAGTTGGGTCGTATCCATTATTTTTACAAATCTGAATATCTAATTTACCTCCAAATGTGAATCTTGGAAAAAATTATGAACATAAGAGGAAATATAAATTTAATAAAATTATATAAACTACAAGTAGTAACTAAATGTTTACATTCATTCAGTTGAGTATACTGGTCTGAGGCTGGTTTTAAAGCCATCCTTTAGTTATAATAATTGTTCTGAACCACCAATAAGCAGTATTAGAGCTTTAAGATAAATTTCACTTGAAAAATTGATATTTTTGTTTTAAAGAATTTGTGTCTTGAAATCCAATCAGCCCTTACTTTCTAAACAAACCTCATACTAAAATTACTGTTCATTCTTGTTTGTACTTGTTACATGTCATTAGATTTACTTTTAATTCTTCTTTGTTCTTATTACATTTAATTAGATTTACTGTTCATTTTATCCTTGTTCTTGTTACAGGTCATTATATTTACTGTTCATTCTTCCTTGTTCTTGTTACATATCATTAGTTACTGTTCATTCTTCCTTGTTCTTGTTACATGTCATTAGATTTACTGTTTATCCTACTTTGTTCTCGTTACATGTAATTAAATTTGCTGTTTATTTTGCTCGTTCTTGTTACATGTAATTAGATTTGCTGTTTATTTTGCTCGTTCTTGTTACATGTAATTAGATTTACTGTTCATTCTTCCTTGTTCTTGTTACACGTCATTAGTGTTACTGTTCATTCTTCCTTGTTATTGTTACATGTCATTAGAGTTACTGTTCATTCTTCCTTGTTCTTTGTTATATGTCATTAGATTTACTGTTCATTCTTCTTAGTTACAGGACATTAGATTTGCTGTTAATTCTTCTTTGTTCTGGAATGTTACATGTCATTAGATTTACTGTTCATTCTTACTTGTTTTTGTTACTGCCCATTCCTGCCAATTATTATTAAAATACTATTGTTTCATACTCTTAGTTTCTGTTAAGTAATTTTAAGAAATTCTGTTTTTCACTGCAATAAATTATTATGATTCCTATTTGTTACTACAAACCCATAATTGAGAGTCATTTCACCTTTCCATAAATATATTTAAAAAAACTATGAAACTGATGATGTTAAGATTTTAATTCAATAGGATCATGTTGATATCCTACACCGCAAATTGGGAGTGAACCATTTTTTTAAATAACAAACCACTTCTCAAATGATTGCGGTTTTCTGTATATCTGCTATATGTCAAAGTGTTCTGATAGGCAGTCTCCATGAATAAATAAAAAATCACAAAGTGTGTATCCTAACTAACAGCATTTGGTGTGCATTTCAGAAGAAACCTCACCACTCATTATTCAGTCAATATGGTGCATCATACTTCCATTGTAGGACCAATCCCCTTCCCTCTGCTCCACTCCAGAACTAAGCCTAGCAGAGTGCAACACATCGGACCACAGCCACCACACCCATGGAATGTATCAGCCATTTTACACGCTAATTATTTCAAATATTTGTTTAATATCAATCTTGTTAACTAAAACTAAGGTATGAACATTTAGTTTACCCTCAAAGGATCACAACATGACCCCATCTTATAAGCTATGCCATGGTAAAAACATGAAAGGTAAGTTGGCTACTTTTCAAGGTAAATGAAGTACCTATACAAGTATAATAATTCTTTATGGGTATGGGAAGCTTCGAAAAAAGTTTTATGAGGGGAATAGACTACTTCTTGATTATTAAATTAGGTTGGAAATTTTAAATTAATTACTGTCAGCTTCAACTTTATTTAGGGGGAGGAGGTAAGAGCCGGTGAGAGGTAGTGTGAAACGTGCAGCGCAGCTTCCTAAATGGGGGAACTGTGCTTTTTTCACTGTTTCAGCCATATTGTGTTAGTTTCTTTTATAGGTTTCTATCCAACTTTTCCGCACCTTCTTTCAAATATAATATAATTACCTCACTAAGTGAAAAGAGGTTTCCCTTATAGAGATATATTAACTAGTGAAATGTAAGTTTTCATTGTAACTTTATCAGATTAAAAAACAGAATATTTAAAAAAAATTGTTCAATAAAATATTTGCCGATTTGTTTTAATGCATAAATTTATATAAATAGGTTAGTATATCTCTTTAAGAAAAACTTATTTACACTTTTGGAGTTAATTTGTAATATATACTTCTTAAAGAGGCTGCCAATATGGTATCTCCTTGTCCAATGGCAGTAATGTAAAATGTGTTTTCATTTTAACAGCCAAATTGTGGTTGTTCCCTTTTATGTTTTATATCCACCTTTCTTATACCTTCTTGAAAATATATATTATAAACAGGTTAGGTAAATAACCACAGTACAGTATGTTAAATTAAACATTGAAAATAGGATAGAAGAGCAAAGACTACACGCTTACCAGAAACATGTAGGCATCTTAAGTTCACAATTAAAAACCCATGAATGTAAAATTTTAGAGATAGATCATTCCCCATCTTCAGCATAAGATATAATATTTTACTAAGCTTGATACAACAAATAAATATTCAAACAATTATACAGTAAAATTTGAAGAAAAAGGTGAGTTAGTGGGGGTTTTAGAGGATTTCAGCTGGAAATCATGAAGATTAGTCCATGTACGTCCTTATTTTTAACTCTATGTATTAAGCTTCATTTAATGAATATAAAACATCAATTTTAAGTTAATTAATCTGCCAATTATTATAAATTAAATAAAAACCCTATCCACTAGATATTTTATATGAGAGAACGATCTGTAAAGATATTCAAAGTTAAAGATCAATACCTACGTTCAACAACAAAGTGAAAGTACCAATTTTAAAAATATTTCAAATTGAAAGAAACCTTTGACAAATGCCTAATGATCAAAAGCCTTTAGTAAATAATGGATTGTAAATTTTGAAGCATTTTGATTTAACTTTTAATTTTGAATTGCATTTTAAGAGTGAAATGAATTTAATATATGACAAGGAAGTAATTTTGTCAAAGAAATTATAAACGTTTTAATATGTCTTCAGAATTTAATCACAGCAAAAGATGTGCAAGGGAAAACATTAATGTATGACTTTAGCATCAACCTTTCATTGTACTATAGGCTTTGCTTTATATTTGAAAAAGTGACCACACATCCTTCTCTAATAATGAATAATATATTAATATATTTTCTGTTGTCTCTGCATTGCCTATTGCAGTCCTGCCCTTGCTGGTTGAAGTTTTGACGGTCTCGAAAGCTACCTTGGTTTCCACTTCTGTCGAAGAAGTTACCTGAAAGTTTAAATAAATAAAATACTATACAAGTATAAAACTTTTAAGGAATGTAATTAATTTTTTTAAAGTTACTGGCAATACACAATATGGTAATCATTTGTTTTCAAGTTGATCATTCGAGTGCTATTTTCAAACAGTTTATAAAGCATACCCTGTGTGAACAAATTGTTTTAAGCATTCTAAATATCCCTCAGTAAATAAAGAATAAGTTTTGATAAAGGTTTAAAAAGAGTGGGGCAAGAAACCTTGTGATTAAAGCTGATAGATATATTTTTTTTAAATCTGAATATTTGAAAAAAGTTACAATGACCTGTAAAATATGAACAATTAAAAATTGTTTAGAATACAACGATAATAAAACTCAACACTAAGCAAGACAACAGTAAAAAAAAGTAATTTAAATACTATTTAATTAAATATATAAAAAAGTGCTTTGTTTTTCTAAAATCCTATCATTTTATCTATTTTATATTTAAAAAAATTGTCATTGTAAACAATCAAAGTCAAAAATATAAAATTTAAGTCAATATAGACAAGGTTGTTCTTAATAAACTCTTTAAGTTTCTGTAAATCCTTTTAGAGTGGAAATAATAATAGGAAAATTTTAAGTTAGCGCTTTGTATAGTATGCCCAAGAGGGCTGTAACTGTAAAAATCGATGACGGAAAATAATTTTTGATTTCACGAGGCCAGAAAAAGGATATGAATACTTACAAATTCAAGAGCAAGATTATACAAGATGTTATCATTAATTGTGACGGTGTCACAAACATGGGCGATTACAAACAATCCTACACGGAGTAATATGGGCCTGTACTCACCAACTGCCTGTTGAACGGTCCCACTCGACGACTAGTCTCACACACACATGTTCCCGAGAAAATCCCGACAAGCACTAAAAGTGGGGCAAGTGTCTTCAGTTTAACTCGGATTATGGCCCCGCCCACAAAGAAGATAGTCACTGGCTTGATTCGAGCAGTTCCGGTTCCCTTAAAATAAAGGTTATTAACGCTATCTATAATTTCCCAGAGCTTCCCCTTTTTCCCACCTAGAGCGTTGCTCGCCTCCTTTCGTTTGTTTTCCCTTCCCCTTGGATTCCCCCTCTCTGAGGCAATATCGACGCCTGGAATTGTATAAAATAGACTGTCTGTTTCAACTCCTCACTAACTATTCCACTGGCTTTGCCAAGGTGAGGGCGTCGACTTACGTCTCTTCGGAGACCTTTGGTTACTATTCAAAATTCCATTTGGACTATATTATGGGGGGGAACCTTTTTCTAAATTACCTT
>CABFWB010000095.1:464052-501468 GCA_902151455.1 Timema bartmani
GAATGTTCGCAAGCGAATATTGTACTAGTTTATAACATTAGTCTTGTTTTATATAAAGTTGGATGTACAGTCTGTTCGAACCCAGTTTTGAGATAATATACAAACTAATACTCTGATTGAGTTATAATTAACTGTCTTTGAAAGTTACTGACATGTCTCAAACTCTTATTGTATAGCTAGCTAGGACATAGCTCTATATTCAATGTTGAGTGATGAATTCTTAGCTTGTATAAAAATTGTCTGTTAGAGTTAATGCGAGATATTAGTATATCCAGGGAACCATACAATTGAACCTTGGAACTTGGTATCTGCGGGTCGGATCTCATTTCATGAACAAAAACTTTAACTTTAATTTTGAGACCTTTGGGTCATGTTTTGCTGAGTATCTCCTTTTTGAATTATGTTTGGCAACTTTGATTACTACATTGTATAACAGCTATGTATTTTATATTATCGTTACAATTATTAAATTTATCCATGTTATCTCTTGTATCACTTCTACTCTCCAGCACACTTCCTGGGTTAAATAGAGAAAGGGGTAAATATGGTACATAATACATAGAAAAATAGCAAAATATTTTAACAGTGATTTAGCTAACTTCTGCATAGTGTTGAGCTTACCTTGCTTCATTTCAAATATCCTTTCATTGGCATCAACAAAGTTGTTGACCTTATCTGAAAGCTGCAAAGCAAGAGCCTGCAAACGTGTTGGTTCCCTGAGGTGCATAGCAACTGTCTGTTGGATCATCAAGGGAAGCCTGAAATACCATAATGTTTTATGACAAACACACACTGTGAAAAGGGCTAATATGAAATTTTAAATTTAGCTTTAAACAACTGAATAGAATTTTTTTTTAAACTTTCTTGTTTAAAAATTTTAGAATTTTTAATTTATATTTTTGAAACAAAACAATTAAAAATTTAGTCACATTGTCAATTGTGTGTAGATTTGTTTATTGTTTGTCAATTCTCACAAAAATTAAGTAAGATCAACGGGATGAAGCCGAAGCCAAAGCTTACTAGGGTTCTGCACAGTTTTGATAATATCATTATTGATTTGAATTTTATATTATTTGATTAATAACTCTAATCAAACTGTACTAAAAAAATCAATAATGTTTTATTTAGGCTGTTGCAAATCATATAATGTGCTCAAAATATGTTAATATATTTTTAATAATAATTATTGAGAGTTCAGGTTATATGCTTAAATACGAATTACGCCGATGGTTTTAGGGATGAGAAAGGTTATATTCATAGAAAGTGAACTTTCATTATCGTGGAGAGTGTAAAACGATTTTTGGAAAAACCACCCTCAGTATACCCTACTTTTGAATAGCTTATAATCACACCCTTGGATAATAAATAACAAATATGTTAACTTGGAGAACTAAAGACATATTGAAATAGTTTATTCACCAAAACAAATGGTGCTCTTTACCACATGACTTTGACAAAATAAACTATTGTTGCATGTACATGTTGAAGAACTCCCATTTATACATAATAGCTCATATGACTAAGGTCCAAAAGTAATCTATTATTTTATAATGTTTTTCTATCAAACTTTCTCGTACGTTCTTCCAAATACATATTACAAACTACCTCAAAAATCGAAATGTTTTATTTAAAGAGATATTTAATATTTTCACATTCTATCTGCTTTTCCTGTGTTTGTCCTTGATGTTATTTCCTTACATGTTTATATATTTGTAATTCTTTTTAATTAATATCCTAGGTTTAACATATTTAACTAGTATATGATTTGATCCAACAACTATTTAAAATTCGCAAATAATATTTGCTCCCATTCAAACACAAAAAACCTGCAGCCATGTTTACCAAATGCATTTAAACATATATTTATTTACTTTAAAAATGCACTGAAAATAATTTTGGTGTAACAAAAGTTTATTGTTTTATTAAATAATACAAACCATATTGCTTTTGGTTAAATTTTTTTTTTTAGATGTCAATGTTACTGGTTGATAAGGACTTGAAGCAAGTTTATTGGTATTTTTAGTTTTATGATTTTTAATGATCATAGCTCATGTTCCAGTCAAAATAAAATGCTAGACTGTCAAAGTAAATTAAAATACAATTTGGTAGAAAAACTTTCCATTGTAAAAAGTAAATTTTCTTTTTTTTAAAAAGGGAGCAAAACCAAATATTATCTTACCATGAGTTCTTCATTGATAATCATCTTACTTATAGTAGAATGGACAATGGCCAGGTCCAGTTCAAACATCTTGGCCAAGGTGGACATGGAAATAGTCATATACATGCGAGTATGTAAAGAGATAGGTCCATAGAGCTTCTTCCTGAATCAGCCGAGTCAACATTTCTCGCACCTTGTCTGCACAATGGAAGAGGTCCCAAACCTGACAACAAACAAAATTGAGCAAGATAAGGATTTTATATGATAGCAAATAACTAAATCTAGTGAGTAAACTAAATCGTTTTGGGGTTTGTGAATGAGATAAATTCTAAGCATGATAGAAGAAAACAAAATAATTCTATGAGGGTGAGAAATACACCATAAGGTTGAGTTGCATTAATTTATTTTTGAATGCTTTTCAATTTGTTCTACTAAATTTACTTGAATTCTTCCAAGTGGGCTGTATGGATCATTTATATATCTTACACAGAGCAATTTTAGTTCTAAATATTACTGGCATAATATAATATTTTAAAAGCTGCCAATAGTAATTATTTGTTGGTCAAAATTTTATTCTTTAAGTGGTTCATAGTATTTTATTGTATTGTATATAATCCACGAGACTGGTATAATTTAAAATAATATATACTGTAAATAGCAGAGAACATTTATTTATTATTTATTTTTGTCAGAGAGAAGAGTGTAATAATAAAGGTTACTATAAAATCAATGGTGTCAATAGAGAAGTTTGGTTTACTTGCCCACAAAATATAATTTTATAATGTGTAGTTCTTAAGATACTTAGTTTTGTAGAGTTACTGCATCATGGGACTGCAGGGATTCCTACTTGAAACACATTAAATCAGAAACACATAAAGAGTATCGAATTTCAGGAGGTACCAAATACCAGGAAGAGGTAATCACTCTGTTGAATACATTCCAAGAAGAATGAGTCGTCATATGAATTGGCAAAATACATGCATGGGGGCAATTTAGTTACAATATGACTCAAATATTTATTGCAATATACAACGATCTGGCAGACAAAAAAAACAGACATAAAAAAAAATAATCTGGCCACAATAGCAATGTTTTCATTGGAAAACTAGTATAGTTAATAATTTAAGAATAGTTTATTTTACAGTTAAAGTGGCATTTAAAAATAAAGAATAAATACTTATTTTGGAAAAAGCTAATACAGTAGCACCGGTTCGAGTCATAATTGAGCCATTTACTTTCTCTATGGAGATATGATTAAACATTATCAGTGTGCTCACCAAGTGCTAGTAGCTTGATCTTGGTGTATACATGATTTTGTATCCAGAAGCGGTGCTACTGTATTCTGGTCTTAACCTATTTAATGATAGATAGTTCGACTTGTTGACAGATATAATATCACATTCAGCATAAAATATAATCACTTTTTAAGAAAAATAACACCACTTTTCTCCTAAACATAACAACCTTTTGCATGCTTCTACTTATAGGTAAAGACATTCTAAGAATTTATTTTTATTTAGTAAAAATGTAGTGATTCATTGCCCTGAGTAGATTTTATTTAGAGACTACTATTTTTGGCAGCTCTTAAATAAACACAAGATTTGTATTTATTTATTGTTTATGACTTAACACAGCCAAAAGTCTAGAACAGGCAAATAAAGAAATATTTCATTAATTTACATTACTTAAAGTGACAATACCTTTAGTGTTCCATAGTGAGTCTAAATAAATATTGATTCATCCATCACAAGTCACAAAAATTAATTTCCTACATTTTTAGTACATTAAGCAAAAACATAAAAATTCCCAACTATAGTTATAATGGTTTATAATAGTATATTTTAAACATAAGACCATTAGCTAAAATATTAGTTCAGTTAAAAAGTCTTGTGACGAAAAAATAAAAAAGTTGATATTTTAATAAGCGAGTTATCTCAATGAAGTAAACTCAGGCAGAGAGATGAACACAAGTTTAATACCTTGGCATTTATAATGAAATTCTTACAAGCTGCCCAATTTCCATTCCTCATTGCCTTAGAGGACGCTTCTAAATGTTCACGCATGGACTCTGGTGGCCCAACCAGAGATTGACGCTCCCTTGAACGTAGTTGCTGGTAAAAGGTTTTAGATATCATAAGACAGCGAGCATCAAACTCGTGTGCTGAAACAAAAAAAAATACCATACATATTAAAATAATTTTTAAGTTTAATTCTAAATTAAGTAGTTAATCATTGGAAAGCCTATTGGGAATCTTACTTTCTGAAATCAAACATATTGTAAATGTTTTAGTAGCATCATGTTAAATTACTTTGAAAATATATTTCTACATTATTAGAAATATTACTTTTCTATAAATTTAAATTAGTAGGAGCTTTAAATAAAATGCATATAGTAAATTTAACATAATTTTGTTGATAAACAAGAATGAATCAATTGTGTTTATTGAATTTAATATAATTTATACGGTAACATCAAATATTTTATGTATTTATTTTAGCAAATACTAATATAACTTTAATAAAACACATTATTTTCTAATAAAATAAATTATTGCCTAATGGATTGAACATGTATAAAAAGTTGGTAGAAACTAGGGGTGGAATGGATCCCGAATGCTTAGGAAAATTTCGGGAGTTTATCAATTCCCAAAAGTTGGATGGGATTGGCCCTTTCCTGGCAAGTTTTGGGCGGGAAACAATGCACTTATTGTTCCAGCAGGTACTGCTGGCTCATCGATATTCATTGCTATCTTTTTTTGTAGAAAGTCATCTGCTTTGTTTTGCAACAAATTTGGGGGAGCGATGCAGGTGGGGGATTTTAACACTTGTGCAGGTTAACAAATTGGAAAATGCACGACTCATTGTACTCTGTTTATCAACAGTTATTTGTTAAGGAAAGCAATCGATAGATTGAAAGATTTAGAGTGACAAAGATATATTCTGCTCTTTATCATATTTTGGGGCATGGAAATGAGGGGGGAGGCAAGGAAGTAGCTTGTTAACTTGTCAAGGTAAACTATTTATGAGCATTCAGCCTGTCTGTCGTTTGCAACCAAACAGTGAGTAGAGATTACAGAGGTGTCAATTCTAGAGAACCTTTAAGGGGCTTCAAACAGAGAGAAGTTTTAAGGGGTTTCGAAACATAGATAACTTTAAAGAGGTTTCAAATATCGAGAATATTTAAGGGGTAACAAACTTAGATAACAATTAAGGGCGTTGAAACCTAGATAACCATTGAGGAATATTAAGGTATTTCAAACTTAGAGAACATTAAATCAACATCAAACCTAGAGGACATTTAAGAAGGGTAATAAATTAGATTTTTTATTTTTTGCACTCTTCCTTACAGGTTGGCTTCCTTCACTATCACTTACTTCACATTAATATAATTTTAATAAATAAACGATTTAGAAACTATAATTATTATTTAATTATGTAAGTCAAGTCCTTCATCTTTTGGAATTATTTATTAAAAAAGTATTTTTTTATATTTAATGAATGCATTCAAAAATAAAATAAAAAAAACCATTAAAAGGATAGAAAGCCAATACTCACACTTTTAAGTAGGGATGTGTGAGACTAGAAAATATCTTATTTGAAATGAAAAAAATTATCTCAATCACATTTCAGAATTTAAAAATTAATCTCAAAAATTCGAGATATTTGGGGAAAAAATGAAAAAGCAAATAAGTACATTAAGAACTTAAGATGGGGTGCTAGTGAGCGTGAGTTTAGGGAAGTATTTTTGAAGTTTTTACAGCATAAACATTTTTTGAACAAAATAAATGAAATTTTTCTTCTATAGACTCATAGAGCTTAGTTTTATGCACATGCTAATCTCAACAGCTGTTGAATATCTGTCAAGGGGGTCCTAGAATTTAATGACAACTTTTTCTCTTCCTTTAAAAAGTTTGTCACCAAATGCCACCATGCTCATGCCAGATATTCAAAAACTGTTGAGATTAGCACGTGCAGAAAACTAACTAAACTATATGTTTCTATAGAAGAAAAATTTGATTTATTTTGTTCAAAAAATGTTTATTCTATAAAAACTGCAAAATTTGCGCACTAAATTCGCGCTCACTAGCACCCAACCTTAACAAAACCAAATCTCGAGTTTATTTCTAATAATTTCTAACTACCTAAAATTAGGCAGCATTTTTGCACCAAAAAACTGCCTTAATTAAGTATGATTTGGTTACAATTTTTTTTCAATATTACAATTACAATACTACAATATGACATTATTAACTATTACATTTGGCTACGATTCAAAATTTTGAATCTAAATAAGTCCTAGATTAAGATTTGATGGGTTTAATTCAAAATTATAATTCATAGAGGTTTCACAAATTAATATAATCAGACCGGAAACCAGTTTCACGGAAAAGTGACTAGAGAACTTAACTTGACTTCCAGGTCATAAAGGAAACATGTGGGGGACAGTTGTTCAATTTGAAAAAGTAGCTGGGACCACCTTTTTGTAAATATTAATCAACCTTTTTTTTTAAATATCCATCAGCCTTTGCACTATGAATGAAAAAAAGGGTGTGTTCTTTATTTGATGTTTCAGATTTTAAGGTTAGGGATATTATTTATATTTTATTTTTAGTGAACCTTAAATGTTAATATAGTGATTTCAATTTTGTTTCAAGTATGCTATAATTGGATTGGATTCCAAAACTTGGCATGATAGAATATCCAGCACACATTTTATTTAAAGAACTATCATAGTAATCTTTAGGTAAATAATTTGATTTGAACTTATTAAAATTATAGAATATATAATACAATTTTTTTTAGGCATCATATTCGATTCAGATTCAACTTGAAATTTCTTTTGGAGATGTGATTTGGATTCCAAATTTCTTTTGGGCCTGAGATTGAATTCGAATTTAATTCGAGTCAGCCAAGGTTTAAATTTGATTTATTATTGCAAATCTTGGATTTGTACAGGCTTAGTTACACTACAAAACTAAATTATAAATAGTATATATTGCAACTATCACTAGTTTACTAATTGTATTTAAAATGTGTGTGAGGTTTATTTCAAATGTTTATTAACTATATATTTACTTTAATATATCTAATTTAACATTTTTTTTCCTTTCAAAGGAAGTTTTCTCGTCTCATCTCTCAATATTTTTTTCATATACTCGTCTCAATATTGTCTTGAATATAAAGTGTGTTTCTGGCATATCCCTTCTTTTAACATAAAAAAATGTTCAGAATTTTGGATTAAAAACACATCATTTCACAATTATTTTGGGGCACATCACACATGTTCTTAAGCAAAGAGTGTAGAATAGTGACTGGACTATAACTTAGGGATTTATTAATGTTGTTACTTGTGTGTGGATTTTTGACTGTTAATTCAAAATATTCTGAGAATGGTTTCAAGAATAATGGGTGGAAATTGATGTACAGCAGTCATCGTGGTTTTCATGGAGTACTCTTTTAGCTTTAGTTTGCTGCTGAATGAGGTGGAAAGTTGATGGAGTGCAACATCCTTCTGTCTCTATAGGCTACCCTGTGGTTATTTGTGTTTACTTTGACTAACAGTAGGCTAGGTACTATCACATTAATTGCAGACTTTCAAGTAATAATGAATGCTATTTAGTGTGTTTGTAAAATTTGTAAGAACATATAAAAGGTCATAAAATCATGAAAATCACATCTACATACATTTTAGAGAAAATTTGGGAGAGTTAGCAGCTATATTAGAGGGAGTGTACAACTGTCTTTGTGTGGAGAGAGAGTAGCAAGCCAACTATAAAAAACAACAGTACACCCATCCAGAGTTTGAACCCTGCAAATCAGATGAGATCAAATTGACACCCATGACCATATGTGAGTGGCAAAAAAATCATAAATAAAGATAAAGTAGATTACAATTAATGTATATATCCTCAAAAATAAATTGTACTTTATTAGTACACCTATAAAGTTTAAATTTTAATTTACCTTTTGGACTAACAATATTATTTCAGTGTTGAAGTAATCATAATGAAGGGCTAAGTAATTTTAATGTATAAAACAAGCTGGATAGCTTTTGAGATAGTCATATCTACACATGACAAATAAAAGTAGGACTATTACATTAAAAGTTTACTTACCTCTCTCTTCTTCCTCCTCATCTGGATGGTCATGGTTGGCTCTGAACTTCGCCATATCCTCTTCAAACTCTTTTGTGTACTTGCGAAGTTTCTGGCGGATTGATGTGAGGAATTTAGAGTTGTTCTTTGACATATTTTTCCTGTAATTCAATCATAAATAAACTTAAGAGATAACATAAATCACTTCCCTAAAAACTTGTATTGGAAGAACACAGCATTCATCAAATGTGGCCACACTAGATTTAACTGTTGGAAGATTTTTTTGAGGTGGACATTTATTATTCTAATGTGAACAGCTATAAACTGTAATAATGATACATGCCTTAAGTTTAAAAAGTTTATTTGTTTTTCTATCATTTTAAGGACAAATTGATATATTTAAGACTACTAAAAAAAACTAAATTATGTCTACTATACAAGCTTCCTACATCCCACGCATGCGCCATTTTTGATATAAGTACAAATACATCTACTTAAATTTAAAATCTTTAACAGGACAGTCAAAGTTTATAGATATTAAAAGTGTATTTTATTATTTTGAAGAAATAAAAAAAAAGCCATTTCAAAACAACATAGAACTTAGAAGTGTGCTTAACTTTTATTTTTATTTAGTAATAAATAATGAAAATGTGTGTGTATGATTAAAAGGTAAATACATGAATGTATCTAGTAGTTAATTTAAAAAGAATATCATAGTTTTGAAGTAAAATTATGTGTAGTTCAAGAATTTTAAATGGGATTATTGAAGAAAACCCTTTTGGAACTACAACACAGGTAATTAGTAATAGCCCGTTATACAAAATAAAAAAATTCTATGACCGACTAGTGAGCGCAAACAATGCTTAGGTAGGAGTTTACACAAAGAAATTAATTTATCAAATTTAAATTTTTTATGAGTTTCCTAATTCTTGTATAACACTGTACGTAAAGCTTTGAGTAAACAGTGTATCATCGTATCAGAGAACAACTGCTCCTGGTAGAAAATATTAGATCTGTCCCAACCCTGAGCAATGTTGGGATGTTTGTTTTGATTTACATAACTTTCTTTGGATGAACGTCACTGAGAGTGCTGACTTAGTGAATATGATGTAATGAATTAGAGATAGTAAAGATTATTATTATTATTATTATTATTATTATTATTATTATTATTATTAGCACCACATCTTACTACCCGTTCGGGTTATATGCACTTACGCTAATGTGCAATGGTAGGGTGACTGTGAGATGAAATGGAGCACCTACAGTTTAACGTGGGATCCGAACCACGGTGGAGGCCTGGGGAATGCTGACTACTCACAACAATGTTGCTCTAGTTGGGGAGTAAAGGGGCCGGATTGAGCTATTTGTCTTTATTTTGTTGTCATTATGGCTGACATATTATCATCAATTTCAATGCTTCCTGACGCTAGACCATAGCAGACTAGATCTTCGGGTCAACTACCTTGCCAGCCATCTAACCCCTACCGCAAGCTATCTTGACAGATTCAGCCCACTGGAGGGGGATCACGACAGATCAATAAAACAATGAGATCCGTACAACTATGAATGCTAAATTAAATTAGCTATAAAATATTCCTTTTTTTAATTATTAGTTGTTGGCCAAAATTGGTAAAATCAACACATATTTTAAGGACTTATCTAAACATGGTTGCAACTAAATTTAAACTTTGAAATTCCTTGACCTTTCCAGGTTCTCCAGTCAAAAATTTGGTTTTCCAGATGACACCTGAGAAAGATATTTTATATGTATTTCTTTACTAAAAAAAACGCCTAATAAATCATAGTTGCAGAATATGTCCGAACGCGCAAAAAAGGTTCAAGGAAGTTAAAGCAGTCCTGGGAAAATTTGTTTTGATGTTTTAAGTACATTCTGGTTATGATACAGTAGTTTCATCGTGTGAAAAACAGTGGCAGACGACCGAGACACTATCAGAAAACAAAAAGTAAAACGTTATTGGAGACACTAAAGCATAGGATAACAGAACCTCCAAATGGAAAAAAAAATGTGACTTTGTTTCAGTGGCAAGTTAACGAGTACTTAGTTTCAGACCAAATTTTAGGGCAGCGAATTCAAGGGTCACTCCAAACAACCTGAGTTAGTGAAAATCATGGACATGCATTAACTACAGATATAGAAGATTCTCAATTAAAAACCTTGAGACATAATATTTTAAGCACAGATATTTTTCAAAAACCTATGTCTGTGGAAGTCAAAACAAACTTGATAATTCGTGATAATGCTGAGGAAGCATTCACAAATGAAAATGTGTTTCATCACACTGCTGACATAATTAATGTCCTGAAGAACTGCATGAAAATATGCAGTGAGTGTGTCTGAATGAGTAGCATAAGTGATAAGTAACCACTTACACAACTGCAGCTTAAGTATGACACACTTTTTCATGTTTTCATCTCTTGGAATGGCCCACCTGTCCACAAAGTTTCATGTCTTCAAAGGGAATCCTTGGACAGACATTTAAATGGAAGAAAGTATCACTTTACCTGGCTTTATTCTAGTTCTCTTGCTTGAAGGTCTACAAGAGGTCAAAGGTCAGCGACAAACTTCACAATAAAATAGGAAGGCTGCCATTTCTTGGAGACAACTAAATTTTGTATGTGGTAGGCATAGGAATTGTACGTTAATTTTCAAAACTATGTAGTAATAATCCTTGGTCCCTCCAGCCTCCATTAAATATTCAAAGCGGTTTTATTTTGTGCGCTATGATAATGTGGGAAATTATGCATGCAAAATTTATGTTCTGCAGTAATATTGAGTCCCTGAACATGTTCTGCACCCCTGCACTTAATCACAATTTTTTAATGTCTAATTTCCAAAATACATTATAATATATTATTTAGTATGGGGAAAAAAGTTTTACAAGCAGCTAGTAAAGATAAAGAAGATTGAATTCTAAGGACCTACACAAGCATTTGCCTAAAGAGAAAAAAGTATAGAGCATTGTGAACATAAAACCTCTCAATGAAGCATGCCAGTTCAAAGGTGGAGACAATGTGAATAACACTAAAGGAAAATCTTTTTTTGCAGTATTATAAGTTATACTTTCCATTCAGACACCTACCAAAATTTAAGGATAAAGGCTAACAAGGATGAATTTGAAGGAAATCAAATAAATCACCTAAAAAATGGATGGAAAGCTAATTAAGAAAAAAAACCTCTCTATGTTTGTAATTTTCACAAAATAGCAAACATTTCTAGCCAAGATTCATAGATACACCACATTTTAGAATATTAATACAATAATAAACACATCTTTAAAAATAATGACAGCTAAAATAATCAATTTATGTTCAAGTCTTGCCATTCTAAGCTGTTATGTTTATTATAAACTAATATGGATTTGGAAAAGCCTAAAGTAATTGCTTTGCATGTTGTGATATGAAATATTACTTAACAAATGTGCAATAAAACATTTTATACAATAATTTAATGAATAAAGTTATATAAATAGACTCAATTTATCTTTTTAAGCACAGAAAATTAGAAAAAATATTCAAACTTCGATTTGGCTTCAAGAATATTTCATATATTCAGTTCGAGTTTGCTTTAAGTTGAAAAAGTGGACTACACACACCTAATTATTTGTTTAGGTAATGTCAATTAGATGGCTAAAGTTATCTTCCTTCACGAAATTCCCACACTTCAGTTATAAAATCATCTATTTCTACCAAACAGCGCACATAGAATCTTCGTGTTTGGCCATTCTCTTCCTTCGAGATCACTGGGAGGGCCTTGGTATAGGCACGCATCAAGTCCTCAAAACCTACAAAATGGTGGCACATATATGTGTGTAAAACAATAAACAACTTTTGTAAAACTAGACAAAAGTAAAATACAAACAGATATACAAATATGAACACTAAAAATACATATTTAGTAAGCTAAACCAAATAATTGCAAAATTAAGAGTTTTAACATTTTAGAGCATACTATCCATTGGGTTTGTCAAGAATCAGAATTAACTTACTGTAATAATTATTTTCTGCATACTGATTAAGAACTAATTTATTCTTGGCCTATTTAAAGTCTCCCTGATAGCAGGATTAGCTCTTTCAGTTATAAATGACATGAGAAAACACAGATTTGAAACATTTTGAAATAGTATAATAAATAATAGATCAATTTGTGAATATAATTTTCATGACATATCTGAATTTATTATTTTATATTACATATGTATTAACTTATATTTTGATTAAGAATACAACTTACTTGTCAGCATACTGCTAATGGCCTAAATTTTTTTGTAATTTCTTATATTACGAATTAAATTCATTAACTCTTCATAGCGCTTTTCTTTGGCCGATCTGACAATTCTTTTTGTGTCTTCCACTTCATCGCTGAACTGAAAAATTAACATTCTCTTTGTCATACCACTTTTAAAATACATTTTATTTAACGATATAATTGAATGTTATTTTCGTGTCTAGTATATTACACCTATCCAGGCTAGCCACATATGTGTGGAAGTAGAGTGGAAAAACTATACCCAAACAGGATTCAAACCCAACTTTGTGGCCAAAGGCGCAATTTCCCTCAAGACCACCAATATATTTTTTTAACTCGAATCATATAAACTAGAATTAAAATAAAAAGAACAAAAATAGGCTACATTTTAAGGCAGGCCAAGCATACAATTTGATATTCAAAAGGTAGGCTGGTACATACATTAAAAATTCCCCTTAAATTCCCAACTCAAAAAGGTACACAATTGGCACAGATCGCCAGATACTATGAAGTTAGTGTTTGAATAATGTTCCAGTGTACTGAAGGTGTTTTATTCCTAAAGTGTTCCCCTCTCCCCCTACATGCAAATACAGGTACATTTCCCCGCAAATACGTACTACCTTCCTCACTCTTACTGCATTAGTGTAATAAAATATGTGTTGATCAGACTGGTAGTAAGACGTGATTTAAAAAATATACCTAAACCTGTATAGAAGGCCTACTTAATAAATAAGACAAATAATATCATTTAAATTGTAAGAAAATATTAATTATTACATAACATGTGTAAAGTGGTAAAAAATAGTAGCACAACTCACTATATTTATACATAAAAGCTTAATCCTCAGATGACTTGCACCATGTAATTAGATTATTTATGAATTTTTTGAGTATCAGTAATTATGGTTATATGACATCGAAGGTTATTTCATGAAATTAAATATGAAACTGAATAATGATGATAAATAATATACTTTTAAAATTGTGAGTTTTCAAGTGATTTTTAATCGGTCTTAGTTTTTTGTAAAAAAGAGCAGGTACTATACACACAGTGAAAGCAGCCGTAGGTTGTCTGGGCAATTGTTCTTCCTCAGAATTACTCTCAGACTCAAGAGTCTGAGCCGGTTGCAAAGAATGTACTCATCTTGCCGCTGGTGGTGGTAACGGATCAGTCACCAAATCAAATCTGAAACAAATTCAGGCTCAGATTGCAAAAGCAATGGTGGTGCTGCTTTATTATATTGTATTTTAATATCAAAATATAGCCCGCTTTGGAAGCTGTCAGATCTAAGGGGCTACTCTCGCAGTAGACTAGGCTGCCGATGATGGGGGGATTGAGGTTTGAATCTCGGTTGAGTGTACTAATGGTTTTTCACTCTACCTTCATGCAAATGGGGGTAAACTTCATCAAAAATATGTTCCTAATCCTTAAAACCATTAGCGTAAATAGTACATAAGTGTGTAACCCAAACGGGTAGTAAGACGCGGTGCTAAAAAGAATAAATAAAAAAACATCAAATATACGCGCTCCTTCACTTAATATGCATTTGAGCAATATTAGAGTTTATAGGAAAAAAATAAAATCAATAAATGTAATTACAGTAAAATCCTGATTAACAAGATTCTACTGTATACTTACATTTGGATTTACCCTTTTAATCAATGCTATTTTCTGATAAAACATCTGTATTACTGTAGTCTACAAAAACAAGTATGATTGTTTCCGATAGTATTAGCTTCACTCTTTAACTTGGTCAGTTGTGATAACTCTACAACAAATGGCGAATCATCGATTATCTTCCGCCGACCGAACCGACTATCATCACTCAATAACCGGTCAACAATCATTCATTGTGCATAGGATTTTAATCATGATTAAAGATATAGTAAAATGATTTAGTTACGATGTAAATAAATACTAACAGTTGATTGTTTATTTCAGTGGTTCATATAGTAAAATGATATAGTTACGATGTAAATAAATACCAACAGTTGATTGTTTATTTCAGTGGTTCATATAGTAAAATGATTTAGTTACGATGTAAATAAATACCAACAGTTGATTGTTTATTTCAGTGGTTCATATAATAAAATGATTTAGTTACGATGTAAATAAATACTAACAGTTGATTGTTTATTTCAGTGGTTCTCTAACTATACCACAAGGAACCCTATAAATGCTACAAAACCTATTGAAGAACCCCTTATGTTCATGTCCCATCCCCTTTCCCTGTACAACTATTTTAAGTTATTGAGATTTAACTAAAAATTACACTGACACCTTAGCTCAGTTGGTAGTGTGTATGTCTACTGAGCCAAGAGTCCCAGGTTCGGTTCCTAGCATAGCCGAAAGATTTATCACTGGTGAAATGTGGGATCTAGATTTAAGTTAGTTTATAAGTCGTGTGCTGATATAGTCTGCTGGTTCAGAAAATCCATGTTAAATACTTCAAATAAATTAAAATTAGCTAAAAAGTATATATTTGCATATAAATTAAGTCTAAAATAAAATTAATTTTTTTCTTACATTTATGATATATTATTATTCTCATCCAAAATATATAACTTCAAAATGTACTGTAACTCATCCACTAATAAGGCCTAGGCCTACATTATTTATTTTTAGATTTTAATAATGTTAAAAAGTAATTTCATTTTCTTTTCATAATTAAACGGGATATGTTACTAATTTGATGGATGTTTATGAATTTTTAACATAAAAATGTATTACGTATTAATAATGTTTTATCGTCATTATGCATAATTGTCTCAGGGAGCCCCTGACACCCCCTCGTGGGAACCTGAGATTCCACGAAACCCAGTTTGAGACCCGCTGATTTATTATAATGGGCTTAATTTTATATTTCTGATTGCTTGAACGTTATATTTTCAGTAGATATTCCTTAATATACAAATTCAGATTGAAATATAGCTGTGTTAATACGAGTTACATATAATGTTGAATATAATTATTTATTAAATACACACTTCGGTGGCTGCATGATCTAAGGCATCACCCTCGCAAAAGACTGACAGATGACCAGATGATCGGGGTTCAAATCTCGGTCGGGTGTACTGAGATCCCATGCCTGCATTTCTTGTTCAATGATAACCTATGTCTGTTCCAAGTTAAAACTTGGCATTATTACATGCTTAGGGATATAAGGACAAAATATGAATTTTTTCAAATGTTTAGATTTTGGTTTTGGAAAATATTCAAATTCTATTTTTATAGCCCCCAAATTCGCCAAATTACTTTTATAAAGCCTATATGATTGTATATTTTGTTTAAAGTGTGAACCAAGAGCTTTAGAATGGTGAAGATTTGATTGTTGTATTTTAGTTATGACTCCAAACATTAACATTTCAATAGGTACTTGAAATTGAATGAAAATTCGACATTTTTCCTACATTTTTAATCCCTTTAACTCAAGAACGCTTTGACTTAGAAAAACTACAATTTGTCAGATTTTCATAAGTCACCATGACCAATAACCATGATGAATTTTAAAATAAAATTTAAAAAATTCAAGGTCGGAGGGCTTGTTGATTCCAAATGAAACTACCCCATGGCAAGAATGGTCGTGTTCCATACTTGTGAGTGATGATTTACCGGTATAAATTATCTAGATTTATTTTTTTAAATATATATTTAGATATATAATTGCTTGGCTCAGACATAAAATTATCTTAGTTAGGTATGATTTATAATGTTGTTTCTGATACACTTTTTCATTTTCAGGATCAAGGTTACCAACCGTAATTTAATCATACCTTAAATTAGTAGCTGCATTGAAGGTTAGGTTTAGTTAGGTTATTTTAGCATATAAATAAAAATTAATAAACAAACTAAAATAATTATGAGAGCTAAGACTTCTGTTTTAATGGATTTATGTTTTTTAAGTTGTCCTCATGTAAAATTAATAATGCTGTTTGGAAATTTTTATGTTGTAATAACACCATTTTCATTACAGAATGAAAAGGCTAATTAGAACGATGTTTAGTAGATAGTTCCTACCTAGTGCTTCTGTAGGGAAAACACTGAAAAGAAAAGACCAAACAACAAACTAAATGAAAGATAGGAAAAATTAGAATCATTTTTTGAATTTTAAAAATGTTTGATCCCATCAGCTGTATAAATAATGCAGATTTGAAATGTGGTGTAGTGTTGCGATCCCAAAGCAAACAAGTTTACTAGAAACAAAGTATAAAAATGTGTGAATATCATAAACATAATTTCTTTGTTGCATAACCCCAAAAATAATTATTATTAACAATCAACACATCAAGAATATGGCTACAGGTACCAATAATTGTTTCTAGGTAAACATTCTAGTAGCCCAGTAGAAAGTACACCTGGACCTCCATATATTGAAGTCCATGGTTCCATCAAAAAAATTATATGTATAGAAAAGATCTTTTTTATACATTATATTGTGTAGATCCGACATCTTAAAGGTTTTCATAACAAACTCCCAGTTTTTTTATAATTGTTTACACTTTACTGGGGGGAAAACCAAATTTAACCACAATGTCCTTTTTGTGCATTCCACTGTCCAAGTTCTTCAACAATGCAAACTTTTCCACAACACTGAGAGATTTTCTTTTTGACATCGCAAACATACAGTTTCAATTGGAGATGAAACAGTAGCGATCATAAACCGTCGGTTAGCGATACTGAAACAAACTGAACCTGATTTATAGAGGAGGGCTACTTGAGGAAAGGGATGAGGAGAGGAGTGTAGAGACAATACCACCCCACTAGGTGACCTGGCGGCGTCGCAATGACCTTGACCAAACATTTCCTTCTTCCTCTTGTGACATCTCCTTTGTATTTTTTTTATCACTTGTTTTTCTTATGCCATCGGCATTACTTGGGGGGAGGAGTGGGAGGGGGGCCGATTCTTCTTGAAAAAATTCAATATATAGATTTTTTTCCTGATATATATAGAAACAGGTTTTCTATGTAATGTGACGGGGATTCACCAAAACTTCGATACATAGAGCATTTTGATAGACAGATGGCGAGATCACGATTAAGCCTAACAAAGTATTTGGCCTAATGTAACCTAACGTTAATTAAGGTACACTTGATGTAAAGAACCTAGTGCGTGAGATCGGCTTTCACAACTCGAGCAAAACAGACAATTTAACTGTTTGAAAAAAAAAATTGCTCAATAAAATAAAACCCAATCATTTAATAATGATTAGGCTACAAGTACTTGCGATTAAAGCTTTACTGGCGCTACAAAATAAAGGTTAACAAGAAGCTACAACTATTAGCGTTCGAGAAACACAGAAAAAATATACTGAAGAATTTGTCTGCATACCATAAACAAACAAATGAAGTACTAAATAGCCCTGTTGACGTGGCTCACAAAAAGATTGGTTGACAGGAACACATGGTATCTTTTTGTTCACATCACATGAAAGTTCTCCCCTGAACAAATCTTTTTAAGTTTTTTTAAATCATCACATCTTACTAATCGTTTGGATTGTATGTTAATATTTACCAACTATGCTAATGGCTTTAGGGATGACGATTGTTATAAGAAGTGTAACCACCTTTGCATGGAGGGAGAGTGGAAAAACTATTTTGTAAAAACCACCCTCAGTACACCCGAAAGAGATTTAAACCTCTCCCTCCCTGTCATCGGCAGTCTAGCCTGCTGCGAAAGTGGCGCCTTAGACCATTCGGCCACTGAAGCGGGTAACTCTTAAGTTAGTGAACGTCAAATTGACTCCATCATGATGGCTTCCTGCTCACAATGTCCATCCACACAACCTTTATTATACGTTCGTAAATTAACAAGTATAAGTTATTTTCATGACAACCCTTATTCTAGTTTATACATAGATAGTTTACAATCATCTTATCCAAGAACTTATTGATTATGTTATTGTGGATGTGGCGGACTTCTGGGAGCTCGATTATAGAACGCTGAATCTGGATCTGAAAATCGGAAGGCCACATACACAAGTGACGTTTCACCCGAGAAAGTAAAAAAAAAATAAAAAATAAAGCAAATATTATTGTTGTTGTTATTGTTATTGTTGTTATTGTTGTTATTTTTGTTGTTTTGTTTTTTTGCCGGAGTTATAATTAAAAGCCGGTAAAAATAAATTCAATCTTACCAGTTAAACCATTAAACTTTAAATAGAGGATACACTTTAACAAAATATCTAATGACTAGGAAAATTGTAGAAATTTAACTGAGGTTACTTAATCTTATAAAAACAAGCCGACAGCACGCAAGTGCACTGAAAAGCTACACAGACAGAATAAACTAAACGTTTTAGCCAACATAGGAAAAACAAATTAAACTAAATACAAGTATGGTTAAAAATAAGAATCATAGAGAGCACAGTATAGTCCTGAACAGTTTCATTGATGGCAATAGAGTGCAGAAATAGTACAAATAAATCTCATAGATAGCGCAAAGCTACAAGACAATGAGTATAATGTTTTAAGATCTCTAAATTTAAGGTGTCAAAATTTATATTTTGAATCTGAAACATGAGAACATGGCTTTTCTGGAATAGCTTTGAATCTGGTAAACACAACAATCCTAACTAGCTGTGGAATTGGTTCTAACCAGAATGTTTGGAAAAATAACTTTGAGTTATACATTACACATGAAAATAGCTCTATAGATCTACAACTTTAAGGGGCCACAGTTTCTAAATTAGAAATTGAGGCATGAGCATGTTTGGTGGAGAATATAGAACTAGGTGCCTACAAGCATCCTATATATATGTGACTACCACAGTGTAAGGATCTAGTGCCGTCTATCTGTCACAGTGTGAGGGCCTAGTACCATCTATCTGTCAATATGCGGACCTAGTATCTTCTATCTGTCACAGTGTGAGGACATAGTACCATCTCTCTGCCACAGTGTGAGGACCTAGTACCTTCTATCTGTCAGTGTGAGGACCTAGTACCTTCTATCTGTCAGTGTGAGGACCTAGTACCATATATCTGTCATAAAGTGAGGATCTAGTACCATCTTTGTCACAGTGTGAGGACCTAGTACCATCTCTCTGTCACAGTGTGAGGACCTAGTACCGTCTCTCTGTCACAGTGTGAGGACCTAGTACCATCTATCTGTCACAGTGTGAGGACCTAGTACCTTATATCTGTCACAGTGTGAGGACCTAGTACCATTTCTCTGTCACAGTGTGAGGACCTAGTACCATCTATCTGTCATAAATTGAGGACCTAGTACCATATCTCTGTCACAGTGTGAGGATCTAGTACCATCTCTTTGTCACAGTGAGAGTATCTAGTACCATCTCTCTGTCACAGTGTGAGGATCTAGTACCGTCTCTTTGTCACATTGTGAGAATCTAGTACCATCTTTCTGTCACAGTGTGAGGACCTAGTACCTTCAATATGTCATAGTGTGAGGACCTAGTACCATCTCTCTGTCACAGTGTGAGGATCTAGTACCATCTCTCTGTCACAGTGTGAGGACCTAGTGCCATCTCTCTGTCACAGTGTGAGGACCTAGTACAATCTCTCTATGTCACAGTGTCAGGACATAGTACCATCTATCTGTCACAGTGTGAGGACCTACTACCTTATATCTGTCACAGTGTGAAGATCTAGTACCATCTCTCTGTCACAGTGTGAGGACCTAGTACCTTATATCTGTCACAGTGTGAGGAACTAGTACCATCTCTCTGTCACAGTGTGAGGATCTATTACCATCTCTCTGTCACAGTGTGAGGATCTAGTACCATCTCTCTGTCACAGTGTGAGGAGCCAATACCATCTCTCTGTCACAGTGTGAGGATCTAGTACCATCTCTCTGTCACAGTGTGAGGACCTAATACCATCTCTCTGTCACAGTTAGAAGATCTAATACTATCTCTCTGTTACAGTGTGAGGACCTAAGACCATATCTCTGTCACAGTGTGAGGATCTAGTACCATCTCTCTGTCACAGTGTGAGGACCTAGTACCATATCTCTGTCACAGTGTGAGGACCTAGTACCGTCTCTCTGTCACAGTGTCAGGACATAGTACCATCTATCTGTCACAGTGTGAGGACCTACTACCTTATATCTGTCACAGTGTGAAGATCTAGTACCATCTCTCTGTCACAGTGTGAGGACCTAGTACAATCTCTCTGTCACAGTGTGAGGACCTAGTACCATCTCTCTGTCACAGTGTGAGGACCTAGTACAATTTCTCTGTCAGTGTGAGGATCTAGTACAATCTCTCTGTCACAGTGTGAGGACCTAGTACCATCTATCTGCCACAGTGTGAGGATCTAGTACCATCTCTCTGTCTGTGTGAGGATCTAGTTCCATCTCTCTGTCACAGTGTGAGGGCCTAGTACCATCTATCTGTCACAGTGTGAGGACCTAGTACCATCTATCTGGCCCAGTGTGATGAATCTAGTACCATCTCTCTGTCAGTGTGAGGATCTAGTACCTTCTCTCTGTCACAGTGTGAGGACCTAGTACAATCTCTCTGTCATTGTGAGGATCTAGTACAATCTCTCTGTCACAGTTTGAGGACCTAGTACCATCTTTCTGTCACAGTGTGAGGACCTAGTACCATCTCTCTGTCACAGTGTGAGGACCTAGTACCATCTCTCTGTCACAGTGTGAGAAACCTACTTGCATCTCTCTGTCACAGTCTGAGGACCTACTACCATCTCTCTGTCACACTGTGAGGACCTAGTACTGTCCGAGGTTGGTTTCAGGCCTCTTAACCAGCCAATATAAATGTGTAAGAATAAGGTAGGTTACATATTTAAGGAAGTGCACCTGCTTTAATGCGACAAGAGGATGGAAAACTTTTAAGGGTGTAAAACACCTCAAGTCAACCTGGTATAGATATAAACCTGAACTTTCCTTTCTGCGACTTCCAAATTCAATGTCAGTCTAATGCATTACAGCGTTATTAAAAAGTTGTCTGTTGTTTCTTGAAGGTTGCGTGTGAAAATGCCTTCATCTAGAGACAAACGGATGGAGATGATCCTTCTCATTGAGCAGTGATCATTCCACACTTAAAAGATTGAACTGTCTGGACCTGCTCTCAAATAACATCGGATGTGCTTGAAAAAAATGTTTAAAGGGAATTAACAAACCGAAATGACTTGTCCGTTGTGCAGGATGCTCGACACGTTGAGCACATTTTGTAACACTGCAATCAATAAATCAGTTACGTATGAATACTTTTGAATCGCCTTGCAGATTGCTCAGCCACCTATTTAAGGGTATTCGGTATAAGGTTAGGGTTCGGTCAGACTGACAAGCGTGCGAGCTAGCACGCAAGCGACTGGCTAGCCAAACTGGCGAGTGAGCGAGCACGTATTTAACAGATAGCTCTCGATAGTTGTTGACGAGGAGGCTCCGAATCTTGGCTCAATGAACTGAGGGTGGTTTTTAACAATTGAGTTATTGTTGTGGTTTTCTCATCCTCTCTCCACGCTAATGGTGATTCTTATTTTTAAAGGCCTATTTGATAATATTTAAGTATTTTAACATATCAGTTTTATACATATATATATATATGTATACATATAGGTATGGTTTATGATTTTACCAATTAAATTAGGCCGTTAGTAGCAAGTGTGCTAAACCTATCGATAATAATAAAAATGTCAAGATGAGAACTTTTCCAAGCACTCGATGAACCAACATACAATAATATTGCTTAGCACCTGTAAACTAGACTGTACCGGGTCGAGCGCGCGCTCCAGTCTGGCCACCTCTCACTACAACCAATGTGTTCTATTTTATATTTTAGTCGCTGGCCTAGTCTGGCCGTCCACTAAGGTAGAGATATTGAACAGAAAGAGTACCTTTTCCCAAACACTTTCATTTAGCTCTAAATCCTACATCACATTATATATTAGAAGCTGAATCAACCTATTTTAATAAATCAGATTAAACTAACCCCACAATTATTTACCACTACCTATCCATCCCACCAATCCCATCCTGACATGTGGGTAGGGATATGAAAAAAGTATCGATACCTTATTAATATCGATATTTTCCTTTCGATACTAGTATTTTTTTACTCGGTACATTTTTTCCGATACTTTTACTGGTATTAGTACTCACACTCTAGTATCGAAAGAAACAACATTTTTGCTATCTTCACTCATGCTTGGATTAAATGTTTACTATGGTGGACTGTGTAGGAAGAAAAAATGACACTATTTTTCAATTCTCACTCATTTTCTGAATGACAATCAAGAAGAAACTCTAGAAATCTCTTCTAGTTCATCATAATTCAGAGTTGTTCTTTCATCTTTGTTTATCAATACAGTCTGATACCTGACAGGGCGAGTGTCAACCAGTCTTACTACCCGTTTATCAATAAGCACGGTCATCACAAACTAAACAAAAAAAGCTTTTGTAGTCAACTGAAGAGTTCCCCAGGCAGACTAAGCAGAAAAGTTTATGTGCGTTTCGATACCGATACTTACTGTTATCGATACTTTTCATATTTTAAGTTAGTAAATTTTATGCTCGACGCACTAATTGCATATAGCACGGGTGTTAGAAAAATAATAGTTTAAGAAATAAAACAACAAGGAATTCGCTACCCCACATATAGGGATGTGGTATCAAAAGAAAAGTATCGATACCGTTCTAGTATCGAAAGAAAAGTACCAAGCCAAATAACCTGAGTTGTAGATGAGTTATAAAAAACACATTTACAAAAAAAAAAACTACTTCAAGATAAAAATAATAATTTTGTTTGAAGATTTCGGTGCAAAGATACCTCAAGTACAAAGAAACCTCTTAGGCGCAAAGTAACCTCGTTTTACTGTGTGAGTTTGTGTTATCTCATTTTCGTGAATAAGCAAAATAGTCTCAGTTCTAGAGGATTTATTAAAATAAATACGTTTACCAAAAAAACTACTTTAAGATAAATATAATTTTTTGACACTGTTGAACTATTTTTTAGAACTATTTAAAAATTTACAGTTTTTGTTTCAACGTTATTTATTTAAAACTCGCTGAATAAAACGTAAATTTACTAACATAAGAAATCCTATCTTGATGTCACAGGTAGGCAACAACTTAGATTTATTTTTTCTAGTTGCCATCACTAACTTTAGATTCCCGCCCCTCTACCGATACTCCAGTGGTACCACTACTAACCTCAAGAAGAAGCTTGTCTCAAAGAGTTTATGTCAAGCGGTTGCGACAGATTTGAGGGGTATTGAGCAGTTATTGATGAACAGGAAAGGTGTAGGGGGGGTAAGGGATGGCTAGTATTTGAGAAGATTACTAGGAAGGCTATTCATTCATAAAACACCTTTTACTTCTACCTGAGATAAAAATTAGCATAATTAATAAACATGCCTATAAATTAGTTACTACCCCGACGGCGGTGACACAAAAAAAAATGGGTTTCGACTCCTAGGTTGGAAGCTACTGTACCTAGCCCCTTTGATAGTCCCAGCGACTGGTTTTGAGGCCCCCCACTCGACCACTTGATTAGAGAGGGGCGGAGTTTGTTCTATGTCTCAGCTCAGCTCAGCTCCAGTCAGGCAGTCAGTACTGACTTGTCAGCTCACCTGGGAAGCGCGGTTTGTGCTAGTTTGTTGTTATTTATTTACCGGTGCGTGACGTGGCGTTTCTTCGGCGTGTGAAGTTCTTGTGGGTTTGACCCTGAGCTCTGCGAGTTCGAACATTGATGCAACAAGAACTGACAGGATTGGGGGGTCAGTTCTAGATTCATACAAAGGCATTAGAAGTTGAGAGTAACTATGTGTGTGTCAGTTATGTATTTAAGCGTGAGTTATTCACAAATATTACGTTTTAAACCGTTCCAGTGTGAACCAATCAACGATTTTAATATTCATTTCAATGGATAAATAATGTAAGCTTTGAAATGTTTAAAGAAGTGAGCCATTAGAATCAAAGAAATACAATAGCATTTTCATAATTTTTAGCACTTTAAAACTCTGCCTTAAACAATCTTGTGAAAGACTTCTGTATTAGAGGAAAAAGTATAAAAATAATACCCAATAGAACACTTACAAAGTATCTTTAATTGTTAATATGAACTACCCAAATGCGATGCAAAAACTAAACAAAAACTGCTTACACAGTTATTTATGGTACTTTTAGGCAATTAAAAAAAATATATATTAATACACGAAGTCTGGAAAGTTGACTGGCCCATTTTTTTGTCTTGTTTTTGAAAAAACAAATACATTCTCTAACAAAAAAAACTTGATCGTCAAAAAAACATAGGTACTTTAAATTGATCTTTCAGATAAGTTGTGTGTGTCTGGTGGTGATAAATTTGCTAAATAGTAAAGAACATTATTTTAAAAAGTGTTTTAAGATTCCAAACTAATCTTTCACTTATCCCTACATGTTAAAACAGTCCCTGTTTTAACTTTTGCAAGACTCTCCCCCCTCCTCCCAGAAGTGAGTGCCCTGGAACGGTAGGAATGTGGTGGAGTAAGTCAGCCTCTGCTTGTCTGACAAAAGCGCATCTGTCCGTGACACGGATATATCGACAGTAGAGTCCCCTCCTAGGGCCGAGTTATTCCACCGGATGGACAAGTCAAGAAGGGCTAACACGTCCTAAGCAAACAGTGAAGACAGCCACAAGTGACAAGGACTGAAGGGCCTCGTTCCCAAACCAACACGGTGTCCAAGAACATGTGTCAACGAGAGGTTATCTGGGTGTAACATCGCTCGCTTACTGGTCACATATCCTGCGTTTGGTGGCGGTAAAAAAACCGTATACGTCGATGGCCCGTGGGATCCACCGGTACTATGAGGCAACCGTTGATCGAAGAAGACGCCACCAGGCGTCGGTGGCGTCGTCGCTGCGACCAGGACGCTTGCGGCGGAGTTTACCGGAGCGTGTGCTTACTGACCGCCGGGTTGGCCTTCCTTCTTGGATTAGGAGTGGGTTTAACGCTCTCCTTTTATTTATTACCCGCCCCGGTCCCGGTAACTTCCCCGCGATATTCCGAGATCCACCCAAATTTCCTCAGCGTGTCCTTCGTCAACAGGTCGCTATCCTCCGTAGCCGGGAAGGAGCTCGCAGTGAACGGCATATATTGGTCCCCCCAGGTGGAGGCCCGGCTGCCCCCGGGATACGGCCCCAAGGAGGAGGAAGAGTGGCACGTGTTGGCCCGCTCCGTGCCAGTCCTCAAGGTGGAGGAAGGCTGCGGACGAATCCACAACCGACTCCTCACCCTCCAAGACGGGAGTAGATCTTGCTGCCGGTACCGTCAGAACACGGACCAGATCCAAGGGGAGGTGTTCAGCTACTACCTGGCACGGCTCCTGGGGCTACGCAACCTACCACCCGCGGCGCTCAGCGTGGTGCGTTACCACGGGCCGGTCTGGGCTCACGTACAGCGAGAGCTGGCTCTGGCTCGCTGGGCCGAGGAGCGGGTGGTCGTTCTTACCCGCTTCATCCCCTCGCTGCGCGCTGCGCACATCCCGTTGTCGCTGCGCACCTCCGACCGCCACCTGCACCCGACGGATGTCCCAGGGGGCGCTAACGAGTCTCACGCGGAACTGGCGCAGTGGAGTGACCTTGTGGTACTGGACTACCTGACAGCCAACCTGGACCGGGTCGTCAACAACCTGTACAACCTGCAGTGGAACCCCGCCATGATGGACGCCCCAGCACACAACCTGGCCCGGGACCCCTCTTCGGGGCTTCTGCTCTTCCTGGACAACGAGAGTGGGCTGCTCCACGGCTACCGACTGCTCGACAAGTACGAGCACTTCCACGCGTCCCTGCTGCGGGCCCTGTGCGTGTTCCGGCGTTCCACGGCTGACGTTGTCAGGCGGCTCCACCTGGACGGAGACGTCGGGGAGAAGTTGCAACTAAGTCTGGTGGACAACCCTCCCGAGGTGCGGGATCTGCTGCCGCCACTGCCGGAACGCAGCGTCAAGATCCTCAACGAGCGCATTGCTCGGGTGCACGAGCAGATCTCCTGGTGTGAGGGACAATACGGTCCCTGACAGGGTCAGTCCAACGTCAGTACGGTCCCTGACAGGGTTGGTCCAATGACAGTACGGTCCCTGACAGGGTCGGTCCAATGACAATACGGTCCCTGACAGGGTTGGCCCAATGACAGTACGGTCCCTGATAGAGTAGGTCCAATGACAGTATGGTCCCTGACAGGGTCAGTCCAACGTCAGTACGGTCCCTGACAGGGTCGGTCCAACGACAGTACGGCCCCTGACAGAGTCGGTCCAATGACAGTACGGTCACTGACAGGGTCGGTCCAATGACAGTACGGTCCCTGACAGGGTCGGTCCAACGACAGTACGGTCCCTGATAGAGTAGGTCCAACGAAAGTACAGTTCCTGACAGGGTCGGTCCAATGACAGTACGGTCCCTGATAGAGTAGGTCCAACGAAAGTACAGTTCCTGACAGGGTCGGTCCAATGACAGTACGGTCCCTGATAGAGTAGGTACAACGAAAGTACAGTCCCTGAACAGGGCCCTCCTTTGCACTTGTCTGGGATAGACGCATTAATTTACACTAATTTAGTAGAGCTAACGATTATATAGTTCAGAGGAAACGTAGCTGCATTCGCATGGAGAGATGGGGGGAAACCACTCGTGAAGAAACGCCTTCATTGCACTACCCGGGATTCGGACACTGACCTTTAGTCAACATGTCCATTAGTGTGTGTTTACGCTGAATAATAAAAAAAAAGAAAAGGTTCAGCTTAGCAACGTTGCCTACTTGGAGATTTCGTAGCTATTTTGCGAAGCGGGTTGCATCTTAACTTGACACACCTAAGCAGTCTAAGCACTATCACATTTAGGCACCAATGTACGAAATAGAAAGAGAGGGAATAAAATGAGCAGTTTACTCTGTGAGGTCTCTTGTTTATCTACTGATAACACTTACCCTCTTCGGTGACCTGGAAGTCTAGAGCTAATGTGTCAAGACTTCTGTGTTGGGGTCCGGGGTTCAATCCTCGGTCCCGGCACAGATTTATATGATTGCCAAACCCTTCCTTCACCTCTGACAAGACATGTATTAATCACAACTTGTGAATATGAGGAATGCCAGGCCTCCACCGTGGTTCGGATCCCACGTTAAACTGTAGGTCCTCCATTTCATCTCACAATCACCCTACCATTACACATTAGCGTAAGTGTGTATCAACCGAACGGGTAGTAAGACGTGGTAATAATAATAATAATAATAATAATAATAATAATAATAGTAAACTTCTCCTTTTCCTATGATGAGTTTACACACTCACTATACTATTTATGCCTTGAAAACCTTGACTTGCTTTTTTAAATGTACCTTTTCCTTGTTTCCTATTCTAGATAGACATTTGCTACCACGAACTTTTTTAATCTACGTCCTGGCAGGAAGACTCCTACAGGACATTTTCGTGAATAAACCAAATAGTCTCAGTTGTAGAGGATTTATAGAAAAATACTTTTACAAAAAAAAACTATTTCAAGATAAAAAATTATAATGTTGTGACATTGTAGGACCATTTCTAGAATTATTTAAGAATTTATGTTTTTAGTTTCAACTTTATATCTTTCAAACTCGCTAAATAAAACGTAAATTCATTAACATGGGAAATCCTATCTTGACCGGCTATGACGTCACGGGTAGGCAACGTCATTAAACCGCCTGCGACCACCCGTCCGGTATTATAACAAATTCACTTTTTTTTCTTTTTTAGAATTCTTAAACCTAAATAATTAGACAGACCACGGCAACCATAGGAACAATTCTCCTCCGGGAAATGATTCCTATGACACTGTCGGGAATCGACCACAAGACCACTAGACCAAGGGGCCGGCCATAATTTACATTGAGGAAGTAGAGATGAGTAAGGTAGAGTTTAGCTGAAGTGTTCCAGGATTTGCGTGGAAAGTGGGCGGGGCACTATTTAAGAGAAAAAAAAAGGACTCAACTGGAATTCGAGCCCAGTCTTTCTTGTCAAGGACAGACATAACAAAAATAAATTGACGCCTAAGTCCACGTGCTCAACGATGCAGGTTCCTAGCTATGAGTAAAACTAAATGTAGAGAGCGATAATATTTTATATATTAATTTTTTCAATAGCTATAGTGTAATATTTATTGGCCAGTCCGGCAGATAATTTATTTTTACTGTGTGCAAATATTATCTCTATCACAAACTATATATAATAATATTTAGCACCGCGTCTTACTACCCGTTCGGGTTATACGCTTAAGTACTAATTACTCTAATGGATTAGGAATTGGGAGGGTTGAATTTAGAGGAAGTGAACCCGCATTTGCGTGGAGGGAGAGTGGAAAACCATTTAGGAAAAACCACCCCCAGTTCACCCGACCGAGATTCGAACCTCGATCTCCCCGTCCTCGGCGGTCGAGCTCAACACGACTAGTGCGTTAGCCAACTACGCCACCGAGGCGGGTAACTATATATAAAACACAAATTTTGACTGAGAATGAAAATTGATCTGTAATTTTGAAAGTGGGCAATTTGATGTTTTCTCGGGCATCTAGGCCACTCCATTCCAAATTCCATAGCAAGAACCTTATCTGACAGGTAAAAGAGTCACTAGATCTACTTTCACGTGTTCATACGTCAAGTCATGTGGTCTGCAGCTGTCACTTTTGGTAGATAATATAATTATCTATTAAATAACAATAATAATATATTAACATATTATCAGTGTTGACCTAAAAATAGGTTTGGACCTTCTAAAAGGCCCTTTCTACGAAAATTGGACTGTGGAAGTAGGCCTACCACGACATACTTAAAAGGTAAATTTTTGACCTAAGATCTGATTTTTATAGAAAGCCCACTTTTGACCACCAACATTGATTGAAAGTCTTTCAAATTTGGCATTCTATAAATATGTCTTATTTGATTTATTAATTATAAGGTTTATCTTAAAAGTTACCAAATGTTTCCAATAATAATTCCTTATGGATTACAGTGTAGTTTCACTATAAAATATTGTATTATTAAAACGTACTAAGAATGTAAATATAGTTGTAGTATTTTATTCACGCCACTGTACTAACTTGAGTCTACAGTTTTCAAATAACAGACTTCTTATAAAATTCAAACTGTGTGTGTGGAGTTTGTCTGCTAGCGCTTGACTTTAAAGTTCCAATGTTGTTTTCCACCCCCACTCCTTTGGACACTTCTAGCGGTGTTTTTTTTAGTTAAGAACGCTGCCTACAGTAGCCCCATGGCTTCTTTGGTGCTGACTGACATCTCACAGCTTACATCTTTTAAAAGCTACCAGACAAAATTATGTATCCCTACGCCGAACCATATGATCCGCAAAAAACATGTGTTTAGTAGCTGTCACTTCTGACAGTCAAAATGTAGGTATATACCTAAATATTGACTGTCAGAAGTCAGCTGTGAACTGTCAGTCAGCACCAAAGAAGCCATGGGGCTACTGTACCTTATTTCACGATAGTTTAAGATAGTATTTCCCATGTTAATGAATATACGTTTTATTCAGCGAGTTTTAAAGATATAACTTTGAAATAAAACCACAAATTCTTAAATAATTCCAAAAATGATCCTACAGTGTAACAACAATTATTATTTTTATGTTGAAGCAGTTTTTTTTGTAAAAGTGTTTTTTATAAATCCTCTACAGCATAGTCCATCTACCTTATTAACGAAAATGTCCTGTAGGAGTCTTCCTGCCAGGACGTTGATTAAAAAAAGTTCGTGGTAGCAAATGTATATCTAGAATAGGAAACAAGCAGAAAATGAGCAGTTCACTCTGTGAGGTCCCTTGTTTATCTACTGATAAAACTTCCCCTCTTCCTCTGACGAGTTTACGCACTCGCTATACTATTTGTGCCTTGAAACCATTGAGTTACTTTTTAAAATTATATTTTTCTTGTTTCCTATTCTAGATAGACACTTGCTACCAAGGACTTTTTTAATCTACATCCTGGCAGGAAGACTCCCACAGGATATTTTAGTGATCAAGTCAAATAGCCTGAATTGTAGAGGAGTTATAAAAAAAACACGTTTACAAACAATCAATTTCAAGATAAAAATAATAATCATGTGACACTGTAGGACCATTTTTAGAATTATTTAAGAATTCATGGCTTTTGTTTCAAAGTTAAATATTTAAAACTCGCTGAATAAACCGTAAATTCATTAACATGGGAAATCCTATTTTGACCTGCTGTGACGTCACTCGTAGGCAGCTTCCTTTAGCCTTCACAATTTGCATTTTTCTCTGATAAAACATCGAGCATGAGCTATAGGGTAAATCTTTTATAAACAATTTGTAAGATATATTTTTTATAGAAGATATTTGATGGATTGTCAAAGTTACATCATATTTATTTTATCAAACAAATTTTATAAAATGAATGTAACAGTTTAATACTGCCTCTAGGCCATACATAGTAAACTTACCTAACACCGTAGAGGTAAATTTGCATTTTCCGAGGTGTGCGTGACAATTCACAAGTGTTAAGTGACAACAATTTTAGTAAAAATATATACAATAAAACTATTCAAATTAATGACATTAAATATGTTCAATTTCTTTTTTAAATAATGTGGTAGGTTGTTTTTAAAATATTTTCAACCTAGATCCTGTGGAGCTTATTATTTACTATTTATTTATTACTCACATTTCTAATTAATGGGGTAAGGAGGACGAGGCAGTGTTTAGAGGAAATGTGCAAGAATTTATATAGAGGCAAGTGGGAAACGCTTTATAAAAAAAATATCTCAACACACCAGACAAGGAATCAAATCCAATCAGTCAGTGATGAGAAATACATGGTGAGACTGACGTAGGTTATATTATATATAAGCCCTAAATTTAATTTATGTAATACCTATTGTATTTAATATACATAATAATATTTAATATAAGGAGTACAACAGAAGCTGTCCTGTCTCGATCCAATGAGTACTTTTTGAGTTTACTGGAAACAAATCTACAGAATTAAAGGTATATACATATTTAGAGTTTTATTATATGTAAAGATATAAAATATTTTTTATAAATAAAATATATATAGGTCTATAATATATATATATTATATATAGTTTATAAAATTCCATGGCGTCAGCCCGTTATCAAGCTATACCAACTGAGCGGTCGACGTCTGTTGGCGAAAAAGTGCAAACTTCTGTGGATTTGGAGTATCATGTAGTCAACACAACGAACCTCTCCAGCCGTTAATCTTAGTCTTTTAAATCGGAGCTGCTACTTTTTACTTTCTCTCAACATCTCGGAGAGAAATAATTGTGATCGTCAAAAAAATCTAACTCAATATTTTGATAAAATATGTCGACGTTTAATGACCCCCTGAAACAAAAAATGTTGTTTTCGCTATACCGTATGTCTGTCTGTCCATCTATCCGTCTGTCTGTACTTCAGTCTAGAGCTGAAACTATTTTACAGATTGGGCTAAAACTTAGTATCCGGGGTTTTCATAAGATCCCCCAGAGGGGTTTTTGGAATTAGATTTCCAACCCTAAATGTAAGGGTAATTTACTAAAGGGCATAAAGATAAAACATAAATTTTCTCAAAATTTGCTCTAACGATTTTTATTAAATTTTATATAGGCCTAAATACACTATTTATTATTATAAACAAAAGGGAAATGATCATTTTTTCATAAAAATGACTGAGGGTACCTTACATAAGGGAAATTTTCCAAGTGTCATAATTTTTCCTCAACTATTTGAGATAGGAAATAACTTATCATTGTAAAGTTGTAGTTCTATCAAGGATACAAATCTTTTATTTGAAATATATATTTTATAAAACCAATAGTTTCTGAGTTATTACTTATAATCAAATATATATATACATATTAATTATATATTTGATTCTTATGCTCTTTGGTGGACAAAGATGTTTCTTTTTTATCAATTTGTCTGTAACATTGTTCCTAGTTATTATTATTATTACTAGCACCGCGTCTTACTACCCGTTCGGGTTATACGTACTTACGCTATTGTGTAATGGTCGGGTGATTGTGAGATGAAATGGAGGACCTACAGTTTAACGTGGGATCCGAACCACGGTGGAGGCCTGGTATTCCTCACATTCACAAGTTGTGATTAATACACGTCTTGTCAGAGGTGAAGGAAGGGTTTGGCAATCAGATAAATCTGTGCCGGGACCGAGGATTGAACCCCGGACCCCCAGCACAGAAGCCTGACACCTTACCCGTAGACCCCCAGGTCACCGTTTCCTAGTTCCTAATGCCTTAAAGTAAGTAATGGTTTACATTAATTAATTTACGATCTTTGGTGTAATGTTTCTACAACAATGTATAGACCTATTATTTCGTTTCACAAATCTTAAAAGTTTTTAGTAAAAATTAATGTATATTTTAAGATAAAGGCTAGAGAAAGTACTCACACCACTAGACCACAGAGGCGGCCCATTATATATATATATATATATATATATATATATATATAAAACGAGGTTCTAATGTATAATTATTATATATATATATATATATAAAACGAGGTTCTAATGTATAATTATTATATATATATAATAATTATACATTAGAACCTCGTTAGTACGAACTAATTGAGACCGAAAGTTGTTCGGATTAGCGAAAATTCGGATTAACTGTGAGAATACAGGGATACAATATTTTTACGAATTTTAAATGACAGTTGAGAGAGTTTAGTCAACTGTTCATTTATTTAACTGATGTATATCACGTGGTATGTACTGTTATTATTTGTAGTTACAGGAAAACACATTGTGTTGACTACAACATTTAAATATTAAACATTTATTATCAGATGTCACTGTTTATTATAATTTTCTTTTAACTTTGAGCTTTTCAACCAATAAAATATATTTCATTTGAATTAATTGTTTCCCGCTGTTTTCTGAAAAAGTAGTGTTCGGACTATCCAAAATTTTGGACTACCGGTGTTCGGTCTAACGGGGCTCTACTGTATGTATATTATATATATCATGAGCAATGAGCATAGCGTCATTAGAGGACAAACTTTTTAAACTAAGATAAAAAGTTGTCATTAAACTCCAGGACACCCTTGACATCTGTTTATATCACCGTGTGAAGAAAAGTAATTCTATGTTTGTACTGGAGAAATAGATGTTTTTTTTTACCAAAAAAGTATTTATGTAGCAAAAAAAACAAACAACTGACCTAAACATTTGTTCCGCGCATCCCCACCTTAAAGGAGCTTTAACATACTATATCAATAGCCCATATTGTTCATCTATAGCGCACAATTATTTCATGTATCTTTTTACTTTTCATCTAAATACCCATCCGTACAATTCACAAATTGCATTAACGTGGTGGTGAAGATGAAGGGTAGAATGTATACTAAATGTACCCGTATTTGCGCGGAGGGAGGTTGTATTGAATTATTATTATTTTAGCACCGCGTATTACTATCCGTTTAGGTTATACCCTTATGCACTAATCACACTAATGGTTTTAAAGCTAAGGAAGGCTATATTTAAATGACGTGTACCCACATTTGTGTGGAAGGAGAGTGGAAAACCATTTAGTAAAAATCACCCTAAGTTTACCCAGTCAGGATTCAAACTTCCATCTCCCCATCATCAGCAATCATTCTAACGCGGGAGTGACGCCTTAGAGCATTCGGCCACTGCAGTGGTTAAAGCTTAGTATTGATTTTAATAATTCAGTGTTCGTTTATTATACATATATTTTTTTCAGATCGTTGTAGAAACATTCAAGTTTGCTTATTCACGAGTTCTTGACACATGTAGAGAGAAGTAATATAATCGTAAGCAAAATACGAGTTGAGATTTTGATAAGTGTCGTAAGTGTCGACGTTTCATGACCCTACGACACCGAAAAAGTAGTTTTTAGTGAGGTTGTCTGTCTGTATGTCTATCTGTATGTCTGTATCTAGGAATAGAGCCGAAACCATTTTACCGATCAGGCTAAAACTTGATATCTGGGGCCTACATAAGGTTTCCCAGAGGCGTTTTTGGAGCTAGATATCCAACTTTAAAATCAAGGGTAGCTTACTGAAGAGTAAAGAGAGATCAAATCAATTTTCTCGAAATCCGCTCCATCTATTTTGATTAAATTTCGTGTATGAACACAGTTTAACATTACAAACAAAATATGTATTCTAATTTTCCCATGAAAATTACTGTGAGGGTACTACTTTACATTATTATTATTATTGTCTTTATTTACATGGCGAAACTAAGGCATAAGCCTTCTCTTACATCTAATCATGTCTTAAGTTAACATTATACTGCAATTATCAATTATTATCAATAAATAAAACACAGGAGACAAGTATTTGAGGAAAACATACACATGAACATAAAACACATAAAACATTGCAATGAGATAAACACGTAAAAAACCAACAACCAAAACAGTAATCAACTTAAACACAGTATATCTAGATCAGTAGTGGAAATAGAGAGATAAAATAAAATAAAATTAGTAAATACTCTTACACCAAACACGCACACACATGAATTATGCCAGAGCTCACACGCTAGAGATATAGTGATTGGTGAATTTGTTTCTAAAATCAGATAGCCTATTCACATCTGTGAAGTCTACAGGTGACTTGTTCCAGGCTAAGGCAGTGAAAGATTTTAAATAAAAATTAGTTTTGCATCTCGGAACACAGAGCAAGTTAGCTGACTGAGAGTCAGTGCAGGGACCACCCTGTACTTATTGAAATTAAAATCGAGAGGTCAGGTAGCTGGGCAAGCCAGTCGTAATTACTTTGTACAGCAGTAAACGAGAATGTAGTTCACGCCTTTGTTCAATTCTATTCCAATCAAGCTTCTGCAAGTATGGATTAACATGATCCAGATATTTCATATTAAAGATATATCGAACACACACATTATGCAGCCTCTGAAGTCGAGTGGCCAGAGTTTCTGTTAAGCCGCTAAACACAACATCACAATCAAAATGAGGAAGAACAAGTGCTTGAACCACCAAGGCCTTGATATTTACTGGTAAGAATCGCTTGAGTTTCTTTAAAGTATGTATTGTAGCAACAGTTTTTTTTTACATATAGCAGTCACATGGTCAGTCCAAGTCAGGTTTTAATTAATAGTAAGGCATAAATTACGTACGGTAGTTGAGATGGATATGGGTTCAGAGTTGAGCTCAATGTCAGGCAGAGTTGACCGATCAAGTTTAGATAATATCATTTTGGAAACAATAAAAATACCATTTGGTTTATTTGGATTCAAAGAAAGGTTATTTTGCTCGGACCAGTAGACCTACATTGGCGGAAATGTAACTATTTGTGATACGAGATAACTTATCATTGTAAAATTGTATTACTATTAAAAATAAAAATATATTGTTTGAAATACATTTTCATAATAAGTTACCATTATATTCGAAGTTATAGGCAAATACAATTTATTTAACTTTGTAATACGTTTTTCAGTTGCTCTCCAGTTTTTATATAAAAATAAATCATTAATACACTTTATTACCACCCTGTATTTTAAAAATACCATTTCGTCAGTTTTTTACCTCCCACTCAACTCCTTTGCTATTCGTTTCTGTGGTAGAACGGTCTAAGGCGTCACTCTCGCAGTAGACAATGACTCTGACGGGCAGATCAGGGTTAGAATGTGGGCTGGGTGTACTTAGGGTATTTTCCCTAAATGGTTTTCCACTCTCTCTCCACGTAAATGTGGGTATAGATTCTCTGAAGTTCAACCTTACTCATCTATAGCACATTGGTGTAATTCGTACATGTGCTCATAACCCGAACGGGTAGTAAGACATGGTGACAAAAAAAACCTTGTGCATATGTAAAACCAAGCTTGTTGCTTATTTATCAACGTTGCATACTTGGAGATTTCGAAGCTATTTTGCTAAGCAGGTTGCATCTTAACTTGACACACCTAAGCAGTCTAAGCACTAACACACTTATACAGCAATATACCAAATAGAAAGAGAGGGAGGAAAATTAACAGTTCACCGTGTGAGGGCTCTTGTTTATCTACTGATAACACTTCCCCTCTTCCTATGACGAGTTTACACACCCACTATACTATTTGCTACTTGAAAACCTAGACGTGTTTTTAAATTTAACTTTTTCCTTGTTTCCTATTCTAGCTATACATTTTCTACCAAGGACTTTTTTAATCTACCTTCTGGCAGGAAGACTCCTACAGAACATTTTCGTAAATAAGACAAATAGACTAAGTTGTAGAGGATTTATAAATAACACGTTTACAAAAATACTATTTCAAGACAAAAACAATAATGTTGTGACACTGTAGGACTATTTTTAGAATTATTTGAGAATTTATAGTTTTTTTTCAAAGTTATAAATTTAAAACTCGCTGAATAAAACCTAAATTTACTAAAAAGCGAAATCTTATCTTGACCTGCCGTGAAGTCACACACAACTAGGCAACTTGTTCGGTTCCTAATGCCTTTGTTTGAGCCTCCGGCGACAAAATAGCCGTCAGATAAATGGTTTCCTCGCGAATATTGGTGTGACTAGTTTCCCTGGGTCGGCAGGTGTTGAGGAATGTCGCCTCCCACCTCAACAAGAGACCATAGAGCCTGAGCGGTGTCTTCTGTGTCGACTGAACATCAAAACACTCAGGTATGAGTGAAAACCTCTTCAGCCAGCCACCTGGTACATTAACCACTTGAAAACTGGTTTTATTTATCTTCTAATTGCGACTTTGTGCCAATATTATCGAATTAAAGGAGATAATTGGAGAGAACAAAGTTAATGGGAGGTACTTTTATAGGGGAAACATGCTACCAGGTGAGGAGAGGATTGGATAACACAATGTGAATATATAGTAGCCTCTAGATTATCCTATGTATAACACAATGTGGATATATAGTAGCCTCTAGCTTATCCTATGTATAACACAATGTGAATATATAGTAGCCTCTAGCT